>JAAFCF010002710.1:6959320-7018497 GCA_013389785.1 Helicorthomorpha holstii | reverse complement strand
TAAAAAATTGCTGTTGTTTTAATTCAACGTTCAACTCCTTTACCACCAGGTTTAAGATTTTTATTTGTGTTTAAAATTTGTATGTATTTAAATGGTAATTCTTGCTTTCAGGTGAAGACGTGGTTGCTACTGACCGAGCCACGACTTTGTGTAACATGTGTGATTTGCCCAGTAAATTGCTTTTTGTATTTCCACATACAGATCATATGCATGGATACGTCTTAAGGTCAGTTTTGCATGTGAGAGTTTCTAACATTAGGGTTAATAATTTGAGATTTATTTTGAAGATTGGAGGTGGCATTCTTTGAGCTGGCACAAAATTATTACTTGCAGCAACTCAAACAAGTAAAATCGCACAGAGAACATCTGAATAAAACAACACATCAGCAGTTATTTGTGAGGCATCAGTTTAAAATGGGATTTTATAGTGAATTAAAAATTGATATTCCAACTGCTCTTAGGTAATATCAACTTGTTTTAAATGTCAGTAATAAATAAATTAATTTTTTTTTGGTTTGAAGACATTATAAGCAAGCTTACGCAAATTTATTAGAAGTTCGAACGTCTGATACTAACTTAACTGAAGTGAAGATGGTTGCTGGGTTTATTAATTTTAAGGTAGAAATTATAAAATGTTTAGTATTAATTTTTTTTAGCATTTTAAAATAATTTAATTTAACAGATTTGCAAACTGTGCTTTTTTATAAATACACCTTTGGATTCGATTTCTCAATTCCGTAAGCACATTGATATATTTAAAGTTCGAGTTGGACCTGAAGAGCTAGTTTTTGAACACTGCGCATGGATGTCTAAACAGTTCGTATTCAATTTTATGCTTATTAAAATAAAAATAACAGTTAATTTATTGTCAATTGCTGTTTCATTTGAAAATAGATTTAGCTCATTTGGCGACTTGTTTGAAGAAGCTGTCAAATTAGGATTATCAGCTATTCAGACGCAACATCCAGGATTTTATTATCAACAGGCAGCTGTTCATGCTATTGCTAGAAGAAGAAAATGTCAAGAGCTTTGTCAGGTATATGAAATTTTTACTGTTGTTTTTATATGAGCAAAATAGTTTTAAGTATTATTTTGTAGAATGCGATTAATTCTAAAAACCCATTGGTGGTCAATACCGGCAGTGTAGAATTTTATGGGCAAAGACCATGGAGGCCAGGTGTTCAAGGTTTAATATTTTAATTTAGTCTCCCTCTCATTAAAACTAAACAAATAGATTTCTAGCAATTGAACCAACTGATTTGCAGTTGGAAAAGGAAGGCATTAGAACTTTACAATATAAAGAATTTACTGAAGTTAACCACACAGTAAGCGATATTTTATCCAGTTTTTATTAGTAGTCTT
Organism: Helicorthomorpha holstii; assembly: GCA_013389785.1. Classification (NCBI taxonomy): domain Eukaryota; kingdom Metazoa; phylum Arthropoda; class Diplopoda; order Polydesmida; family Paradoxosomatidae; genus Helicorthomorpha; species Helicorthomorpha holstii. Next base: position 7,017,135 of record JAAFCF010002710.1, on the reverse strand, counting down.
ACTAATTTCAATTTTTAAAATTGTCATTTTATTTTAGGCTCTTATTACTCCATTGTTAAACAACGCTATAGTACAATTTAAAAAGTATCGCTGCCCTCGTATGAAAAGATATTTGGTTGTACAGCTAGGCGAAGAGTATTTTGAATCAAAAGATTATAAAACAGCTTTAACGTAAGCCATTTCTAATAACTGAAGCCATAGTTATTTTATTTTAAATTTTTCAATGGTTATAAAGTCTTTTTAGCCACGTTATTTGGGATTATCGTAACGAAAGGTGGTGGAGTCTGTTAACAAATGTGCTTATAACGGCCCACAAATGCGCATACCTGGTTGCCAACGTTCATGAATATGTTAACATTTGCGTGGAAATGCTTGGACCACGTATCCTTTACTGTATATTGTACTATTATGCAAATATATTGAGACTCAATTGGCAATAATTGGTTATAGAAAAAGCTTATCAATTAGCATTCAAGTTGTAGTATCACCTTAATTATTCAACAAATAGATATTGAACTAACATCTGCTCAGAAAGAAACGGTGCAAAACAATTTAGTGGCAGTTCTCTCTGTAAGTATTTAATATTTTTATTTGGATTTCTAGTGTTCAAGAAAACTTATCTGTAATTATCTTTCTGTAAACTTATCTGTAAATATTAACTATGAAGCAAGGAGGTGTGCCAAAAGCAGCATTTGATTTAAATGAACTTGTTATTGAGTCTACCCAAGAATTGTGGAGGAGAGATCTACCTAAAATTAAAACGCCGTCCACTTACAACATTGATATAAATCAATCTACCAGTTTTGGTAATATGACTTGTCTTATATTTAAGTATCGTGCTTAATTTTAAATTTTGATGTGTTTTAGTGAAATGTAGAACTATGTTTATGTCTAAGACTGTGCGTGTGGATCAATTGGTGGCACTAAACGTATATTTAAAGTAAATTATTTTGGTAAAAAATTAAGATTGCCGCATGTTTAATGTGTCATCTTTTATTTATTTAGAGTAATGTGTCCAATTCCTATTCGGTTTTTCAAATTGAGTGTAATATTATCAAATGAGGTAGACTTAATTTCTTATTTCCTCAATTTCTGAAGATAATTTTTTGTTTTAATTTTAATTCATTGAGAATTACAACAACCACTGTATTTTAATTGATTCAAAAACGATTCCAAATGGTCCAAAAGGCCACAACAACGGTTATGTTGCTGATTTGTTGCTAGAGCCAGGAAAAATTAAAGTTATTCCGTTCAGTTTTATTCCTTTGCCGGCTGATGCTGATCAGATACTTAAGGTAAACGATAAACTTTGAACGTTGAAGTATCTTTGAAATGAAATATAATGAAATTGTTTTTCAGATAACATCGGTGGTACTTCAATTGGGAGATGAAAGTGGTCGCTGCGCTGTTTTACACTGGAAAGATCTTAAAGAAGATGAACAAACATCATTTAAAGTAGACAAAATAAACTCACTATGGGAACCTTATGGAGGATTTTCTACCATTCAGTAAGATCAATGGTTAATTATTTGAGAAGCATAAAGCAATATACTTTCTGCCATTCATTAATTACTGTGGAACATTTTGTTTTTCAAATTGATTTAAAGTTTCTGTCATTTTATTATTTTAAATTTCAGCATTTTACCTCGTGAATCACATTTAAAATTATCAGTTGATCATGAGCCTCCATCTTTAGTCAACGAATTTTATCCACTCAATATTACGGTGCTTAACAGTGAATCAAACGTTATAGATGATTTAACTCTGTCTGTGTTAAGTGGCGAATCTTTAGAAGGTATAAACAGCTACTTTACTTAGTAATTTCTTAAAATCTTAACAGCTATTTTACATGTAGCTTTAATTTGTTTGGATTCACCCATATTGGAAAATATGAGCAAAGAATGTAAAACCACATTAGGAAATTTGCTTCCTGGCAATGAGGTAGTTTTAAATAGTTTTTTTAATTGTTAATATTTATATAATTGGTGAATTTAAACGTTTAAAATTAGATCAAGAGAACAATTTATGTCAAACATAAAGCTGAAGGAAGTTGCAGCTTGACTGTTAAAGTAAGTTTTGTTGGAGATGTTAAGGTTAATTATTTCTACTTAAAATGTATTTTTTTTTTTTGTAATTATTTAGGCTAATTATAAATTAAAGTTAGACGTTTGTGGGCAGCTGTTAGAGTATGACTGTAGTGCTCATCAGGAATTAGCCATTACTGTTCTGCAACCTTTTACTATTGGAGTTCAAACGTTTTCACCAAAAGTAAGCAAAACTGTGATGTAACCCTATTGTGACTAAATAGTTTGCTTTTATTGTTGAAGATGGAACCGTTTAATGTTGTCTGGTGTGAAGAACCTTTTATTAATCGTATCGAAATCAAATCATCATCACCATGGCCTCTAGTATTAAAATCATCTTATTTGAAATTGGTTGGTTAATACAATTTTATTCCCACATTTTCAATTATTTCAATACTTAGAATTTTTTTAGGACAATGAAAAAATGGACCAGGTTTCAACTCACATGCAAGACGGTTACTAATAAAATTTAAAAAACTTAATTGTATTTATGGAGATAAAATTTGTATGGTTTATAGTTGTTTTAAACAGCGGAGATTCAGCCTGTGAATGCCATTACTTGACTTATCCTAACGTTGATGATGGATCATGGACCATTGGTACATACTCAGTTACATGGAAAAGGTCTCTTAATGTTTTCAATGACTGTTAATGCATTATATCGACTTTGATATTTTTGTATATTTAATAGAAACTCAGCGAACGATTCCATTCCAGCAGTTCAGTCATTCACCGTTCTTCCTTCGTTGAACGTTGCACGGATACCAATTTCACTGGATTTAGATTTGCCAACTCATGGATGGGTCAGAACACCGCTTACAATCACTTATAAAATCCATAATAAGCTTAAACGTGTACAAGAATATGACTTTTGTATGGATTCTAGCGATTCGTTTATGTTTTCTGGGCACAAACAGGCAACTAATCAGTTTTTACTTTAGCGTTTGATTTATAAACCCAGTGTTTTATAACGGCTGTTTTGTTTGTAGGTGCATTTTAAAATTTTACCTCACGATAAATTGACTTTGACGTACAATTTGTATCCACTGGTCTCTGGGTTTGTCGATTTACCGAGGCTAAGGCTGCTCACACACGATGCTCATTACGATGCCCAATTAGATAACATTGTACAGAAATCAATTCCAGCGCAAATATTTATCATGGTAAGTACTGTAATTATTTATACTTTATTTATTGTCTATTGCTTAATGAAAATATGGCTTAAAATAACATTGAAGTTTTATCGAAGAATCTCTAGAATTTTATTGAAGAAAAGTCATTTTATTGAAATTTTATTTTATAATTTTTTTATTTTAGCCTCAGAGTAAACAGTTCCCAGTAAGTACGAATTCATACTGAGTTCTCGGTTGAATGGAAAAAGGATAAAATTACTACTGTTGATTTGGAAAATTGTATTTTGTAAATAGTGTATTTATAGATTGATTTCTCGTCTTGTAGTGATTCACTCTTTGCACTTATTGAAATATCAGACTAATGAGTAAGTAAATATTCTTCCAAAATTATCATTTATCAGAAACAAATAGTATACATTATAAGAATTGCATCACTATTACAAATTAATTAAAATGTTCATTTTTGTCTTGGTAAATAATTAAAAATAAAATGTTGACAAGTAAATATAAAAGTTTAATCGGTTATTTAATTTCGTCAAGAATTTGCGAGTTCGTATTAGAAGTCTGTGAAAGACAAAGTAAAATACTTGATGAAATCATTAACATACTTTAGATAACTCATTATAAAGTAGTAATTAAAACTAATCTTAATTTTACTGAACTTGTAAAAATAATTCATTTAACATACTGTAGGTGCCTCGTAATAACTGCGCTAGACGGCGACACTGGCTCTTTTGAAACCTCTCTGTGTGACCGCGTGATTAAGGATTGGAGCCAATATTTCTTGCTGCTTGCCAGTTAACTAGGTTTTGCCCTATTGTTTACCAATTTACCGTAGAGTATTTTGTTGATTAACAAATGTAAAATAACCCGTTAATTGTCTACGTAGATTCGAATGTTTTGATTACGATATCCAGTTACTAGTAAGTCAAAATTTGACAAGTTTAAGAGTAAACACAGCGCTGTCTCAGGTGTAACGTTTCCAAAGTTGACAAGTCAAAAAAGATTTAACAATTAAAAAATTTGGAATAATGGTGAAATGTCAAGTTTGTCAATCGGCTGACCATAAATATAAATGTCCGAAATGTTTAATAAAGTAGTAAGTACATTAGAATGTAAATTAGTTGTCATAACTTAATTGTTGTTTGATCACTTTAGCTGTTCTTTGACATGTTACAAGCAGCACCAGGGTAAGCCATTGTATGACATTTTTAAGTTAACTTAATTAATCGAGTTAATGTTAATTTATAACAGAGTCAGTTTGTGCGGAGAATACTCCGAGTGTGCCTACAAGCGGTCCTTCAGATGAAGACCAACTTAAAATACTAAGTACCGGTAATTCTTGTACAGAAGATACCGTACCATTGGAGAAACTAGAATTGTTAAGTAAGTTATTGCTGCGTCGTAGTTTAGGATTGATTATTATTGGAGCTTTTGAGCCTATTTGAAAACTTAACAAATATACAATCCTGTCAATATACACAAACCCATAAAATCTTAAATGTAGCTAATGAATGAATTATTGTTTTGCTATAGAACATGACCGACAGCTATTAACAAGTCTGGAAAATCCTCACCTTAGAGAAATAATGCTAAACATTAACACCAGCTCTAACCCTGAGGTTGATCTGAAGAAAGCTATGCAGGAACCGATATTTGCAGAGTATGCTGATCACTGTCTAAGGATAGTTGAGAAACAAGAGTCTGACATTGTGCTGCCAACGAAACTTGACAAAATTTTGTTTAAGGAATGACTTGTTCACAGGTATGTTATTAATTTATTAATTAAGTTACAATATTTAGTTTGAGTAAGTAGTTGTATAATTTGCGTTACATTTAAGATCTAAATTAATAATATAGTATGAGAATTTTGTAAGCAATCAGTGGTTCTTAAGATCCAGACATTGAAAAGTTTGAAACTGAAAAGGCTATTACGGAGAATACTTTTAACTTTTCTATATTGCTATTGCTATAGTGCTATAATGTTATTAGTAGATGGCATTAATGGTACAGAGTGCTTAAAGTTACAGTTGTAACTTGAAATTTTGATTTATAATTTATTGTGTGGAAATCTGGAAAGGTCACTTAAAGCGATCTTTACCTAAGCTCATAAAATGTGAATCAAGTCTACACGATTACAATGTAGTCCATTACCTCCATTGGTAGTAAAAGTAAGTTGTATTATATAGTAGAAGAAGGAAGTTTTCCGGCTGATTTTGTCTCGTATTATTTAAATTGTGTGATTCTGGTTTAGATTGTTCACTAAACAAAATAGCGAACAAAGTTTATTATGTAAAAGGTGATGTAAATAGGAAGAGTGAAAAAGCTTTGCCGAATCATTTCCTATTCTTATTTGACAAACATTATACTATATGTAAGATTGTTTAAGAATGTTAATCTTTTTATCATAACTATGAAAAAATATCATTCAAATTGATTAGCAAAATAAAGTACACGAGTAACATTAAGGAAGTTACAAACATAAATACAGTATTAAAAATGAAAACAAACATTTTCATGGCAAAATATATTTTGATCAAATTGCTGATTGGTGTGACACTAGTTAATCATTGTAAGTTTTAAATAAGTATCCAGTAGCCAATTTCGATTTTTTATTATTAAATCTATCCATTCTGTACCTATTAAAACAGCTATAACTCATGGCATACATTTGTGCAGTATATTAGAATTGTTAATGCTGTTATTATGTGAAATTATTTTACTCGGTTTTTGGATTGCTTTTGGTAATTCAATTGGTGCAATAATTGCTGATCCGTTAAATATGAAGTCCCAACATTTGCTCGTTTGATTAAAAAGCTTGTCAACCATATAAAATAAAGCCAAGAAAGGTTTTGTAAAGAGTTTAAATTTTAAAGTTAAAGACGAGTGAAGAAAAAGTGTTTTCAATTATGAAAGAAATAGTTGGCGGAACCAGATTTTTTTCTTTTCGTATGTTTTAAAATGTGTTAAAAGTAAAAGGGTGGATTATACTGTAGTTTTGAGAGGAGAAGGGGAAATGTAATGATAAAACCACTTAGAATCCCATTCCACTTGTTCAACAGCTGTTTTCTCTCATTGACAAAACTTTTCAGGAAGAAGAAATCATAAACTGTAATAATGAAAAAAATCTCTCTTGTACTGTGTATATTTGTAAAGAAAGACCTTCACTATAGTAGCTTATTATGACGTCAATAGTTTAATGAACCTGCTATATAGCTAATTCAAGCTTATTATTTAAAGATACTAATGGTTATTTCTGCCGACAAATTATTTTTTAAAAAAATTGTTTTTTTATTACTTTTTTTAGTTTCAATGTCAGATATTTTAATTGTTTTTTTTATCCCAATATCCCAAAAATTTTCTCTTTTAAGCATTATTTATTGTTTCTGATGGTTAAAGTTTTTAATGTTTTCAATCTAAAAAACGACTTTTAAACCTAGAAAACGACAAATTTAGTTTATTTTAAAATAGTTTAGTAAATAAAGTTATAATATCATGCCCTTCAGCTGATAGAAATGTTGCCAATAAACCCTTGATTGACTGGTTATTTTTTTTAATTTTGTATGTGATTTCCGAAGGGTGGATAAGCCGTGTAGTCTGTAATCTTAGGAGTCCATTAATGTTAATTAAAATCCATTAGATTGCATTGTACCTGTATAGCATTGTAAATAGAGACAACATAATTAATTCCCTGTTGCTTAGCCGTAAAGATTACTCAACAAATGTTGTGTCTTTTATTTCACTCGCCATTGTCAAATTAATTAGAAGTGAAATCAATTAATGTTCTTTTAAAAGCTTTTAAATTGATTAAAAAGACTCGTTTAGGAATTCCAATTATTATTACAAAATATTGGCAATTTCAATGGGTTCACTATTTAAAAAAGGTTGGAGGCCCAATTTATAGTATGTGATGGAAAGTTAGAATGATAACTACAGTATTTGTTATTAACAAATAACTTAAATTTCAAAAACATATTCCAATGACATTTATAATTCAGAGGATAGGGTGCAGAGGTGGGGAAAAACTGCTTTAGTAATGTAATTATCTTAAATTATTAGTGGAATTTATGCATTTAAATTTAGTACAGTTCAGTTTTAAGGATTTTTTTATTTATAAAAGCGCTTAAATCATGATATGAATTTTACACGATCATAAATTGGCATTACATGAATGTAATAAGTCGATTATCTTAGCTTTGCGCGTGAACCCACCCTGTAATTATGATTTTTTTATTTCAAGTTCTGATAACAAGAAGTGTATTAAGTTCTGATAATAATGTATATCGATTTTAAAGGTTTTTGAAAGTTGAAAGAGTATTAAGAAAAAATATCTTGATTATTGATCGATAGAGATTGTGTTTTGTGCCACTGACACCATTCAGAATAAATTAGTAGTGAGAAAGTATTAGTGGCAGACGATAATACAAACTTATTTATTTTTATGTGAACATTTTTTAAAAAGAGTTAGAGGAAAATTTGATCAATTGAAAATCAACTTATTCAAGCAAAAATGAATATTAAAAATTAAGAGAAATGATTTCGTGTTGAAAAACAGATTATTATTTCTAAATTTTCAAGGTGTTTTACTTTTTAACTAATTGTAATCTATTGTGAAATTGTTTAATTTTTTTTAACTTTTTTTTTTTGTAGGGGAAAGGGGGAGGACATGGTGATTGGTCATTTCTTGTAGTGTTTGGTTGTTTGAAGTCAAGTTTGAAATAAAAATTATTGTAACTACTGTACTATAAATTTAACTATTTTTTTGTACAGGGTGCATTCAAATGTTAATTATTAAAATTTAAATTAGTATTCTGCATGGCAGTGTTACCGTTAAGTTTGTCCTTAGGGAACATAGTAGGGATTGGTTATAAAATAAATTCAGAAATAATTGCTATTTACCACGCCCATTGGAAAGCAATGGTCAACAGCCTTTTTTTAAACCTGGGTTTAAATAATTAAACAATCTGAGACATAAGTACCATGTACTATCAATTTAACAAGTTTCTACGAAACCATTTTATGATATTGACAGATTTATCTTTTCATTTGACATTTTGCTATTAAAAGGTTTCTAATTAGAAAATTATAAAACAAGATACGAGAACATTATTTTGAGAAGTGCAATGGTTAACACTATGTGTATTCTTTTCATTGAACACAAGAGCAATTCATCCCACCTACAATCATTAACTTGTATGTCATTTTAGTGCAAGTTGCTTCATCTTTTAATAGCAAATTTACAGATATACAGAGTGTCTGAGGATAAGCATTGAAATAATATTTTTAAACTTTTTGGTATAAGAACTATTAAGCAAAAGAAAAGCATTTGAAATTATTTCAGTTGCTAAAATCACTGCATGTAATATTTATTTTATTAATTTTAGCACCCTAAATGCTTAGAAATTGTTCAAGTTGACTTAGGGTATCTATAAATACAAAAAAAATGAAAGCACCAGGTACTGTATCATTATTTAATATAGGTATGTGAATTAAATTACGTAAACAGCTCTTAAGAAAACAAACCGCCCTCTTCCCCCCACTCAATCAGCTATGGAGTGATGATTCAATTGAAAACCCCATTACAAAACGCCTACTTTCTATTGACAATAAAGTCAACAACAGTTAGCTTACTTTTTCTCTATTCAATTGAAAAAATAATAAAGCCAAGAAAACACAACGTTTTCAAATTAGCTGAATGGATTGGCTAATAATTGATGTATCCTGTGAAATGCAGTTTCTATATGTGGTTAGCATAATAGAGGGTTTAATGAGAAAACATACAGTAGATGGAAATTTTATAATGATTTTATACGAATAGAATTGATCAAATTAGATTTGATGTTCGTTGCTCCCTGTTTAGTGCAATAGGAATGGTAGCATACAGGGGGTGTTAAAAGTCTCTAAAATAAGGATTTCAGTGAAGAAAAAAATCATCATCAATTAAGTAGTGAACATAAAGTATGTTGTTACACCCCATCGTTTAATTGCCTTTCATGTAGTTTTAGCTGGGGTTAAATCTCAAATTTAAAGTGCATGTTGAAAGGGTAAGTGACCTAAGGTTCAAACCCAGTATGTGGCCACTTTATTCAAAACAACATGCTATATTTTAGACACTGTCAAATATATTACACTTAAATTATTTATTTACTATTTTTGGGAGCCGAAAAACATTTCCAATAGTGAATACGACATTTTAATGATTGTATTTAGGTTTTTGATATACCGGTAGAATTATTTTTGTACAGTGAAATAGTAATTTTGTTATTTTAGTAAAAATATTGAAAGAAATTGTCCTACTTTGTCATTTACGAGCTCATTTAGTGTTTCAAAAAATGGTCCTATAATTACAGTTTTAAGTTTATATTGTGTCATTAATGAGAGGGCAAGACAAATAAAATGGATAAAAATGAGATTAAAAACCTTTTAACTACGATTAATTTCGTGATAATTGCCATTTTTTAAACTGTTAAAAGTGTTAAAAGCAGCAATTAATTGATATGCGTGTGCCACATTTCAATTATTATTATAATCAAGCAAACAAACAGGATGTCAATGATAGATTGACGTCATTAACTAACAGTATAATAACAGTAATACAAATTGTTATATGATAATCGGTTTTTTTTAAAAATAATATGCGTCAGTTAAAATACAAATGGTGTAACAATAATAGTTGTTTAAAAAGATTTAATGTTTAGTAGGTGGTTTTATTTTTTGTTATTGAAATTCTAGTTTAAAAATGATTAATGAATAAAATAATTTGTAATGCAGCTGTGGCGATTGGTCTACATTTGAAATCAGTTAAAGAAACAGTCAATTTGGACGTGGTTTTTATTATAGTTTTTATTTTTGAAGGGTCATTCTCGATACCTTAAAGTTAAACCGTGTTTAAAACGCCACCTGGATTAAAAATGGCTAGAAGAATAATTTAATGAAATTTACTGACAGATTTTTTTTTAAAGATTTATTGGGAAATTTTTTATAGTGTGGTTTTTTTTAACAGTTAATTTTAAGCGGTTTATACTTGCACACGTGTAAAAGTATGTGTTATTTTGGTGAAAGAGAAAGGAGGTTAATTGTTCATAATTGTTTTTTTTTTTTTTGGTTTGGGATTTTTCTGGATAATTTTCTTTAAAAAAAATAAAAGTACAACAAAGCTCTTTCACAGTTGGTGGTCTTTTGTGTCCAATCCCATTAATTAAACTCCCGCTACTTTTAATTGTTATGGTGAAGGGAATCATAAACAACATTGCGTCACATGGTTGGTTGAATTAACAAAGGGTTTATTTTTTGTTTGGTTTAGCTATTAACATTGATCGTTATTAACATTGTGGTGAAGCTATTGTGATTTATTGGGAGTTGATTAAAGACTTGTTAGGGCAGAATCGACTAATTCTCCGAATATAATAATAACGATAACAAAGTATGCTTGTTTCGTAATAATTTACATGTTTTCTGGGAATTGTTTTCAATCAAACTTTATATTACAAAATGATTATGTATTTTAGAAATTATTTAGGTCAGATTATGCGCATTTTGTGATAAATATTACAACGTAAAAGTATTTTTTTAACATGCAGTACCATTAAGTAAAATTAAGATTTTTTAAATTGTGTAACTGAATCGAATTTAAAAATCTTAGTCAGATTCACGTTACTGTGGGAGAAATATCGATAATAATTATGATTAAAATTTGGATTATTGTGATTTGAATAGCTAATTTTTATGACTAATAAATAATTATTTTTAGTTACTTAAACGCTTTATATTAAACTCATTATATAAGTGACTAAATTCAATTTCTAATTGCCTAATAATCGTTAACTGTAAATCGATGCTGATTCAGACTTCCGAAAAAAATCTTCAGTGTACTAGTAAAATTGGATTGGTTGTTAATGGACTAAGTTATTTTGTCTTTATTTTAGAATTTAGGACGAAGTGTAACGAATTAAATGTATGTTTTAACAAAAATGCTTAGAGTTGAGGCATTGTCGCCTTATTTATTATCCATTCTGACCTAACATTTCAACATTTTTATGTTTTAAAGTTCGCATAACTGGATTTAGGCAATTTATTAAAATAGCAGTTATTTGTGTTTAACAGATATAAATGAGTTAGGAAGTTAAACATAACCTTCCGAATTAATTTATTCAATTCCTTGTTTTAGTTGCAGTGTTCTACTAAATTGTATTAAGATAAATGAGATAGGATAGTACAGTAGTTCTTGATTTATGAAATTCGATATACATGTAGAATGTAGACTATAAGTTAGATGAAATATATGCTTTTATTTTGAATTTTGGTTAATTTAATTTGTGACGAATTTAGCGTTTATTTTAACCATATATTTAAAGCATTGCTAATAATTACTACTTAGTAAATTAGCAATGGATTGTGGAATAGTACAGTAAATTATTCAGAAAGTATAATGTTACCGATGTAGTCTACAGCCTTCACAATAAGTCATTTTCGAAGGGCAATTTTATTTTGTATTGAAATTTATTCAATTTAAAAATTTGAATTGGTAATTTTGTAGTAAAGCTTTTCTAGATTTGGCAGTAAACGTAGTATAATAGTAACTACTAATGAAAATTATTTAAATTTGGAGTAATAACACAGTAGTTACTACTCTAAGATGTTTATTTTGTACTTAATATATTGTATATTTTTATGAATTTTAAGAAAATGTTGATATTTTCTTTGGACAACTTTGATTTTTTTATTATCTAGTGCAAGTATATAGAATTAGCTATTTGTCAGGTTTTTTATTCATTGTTGACCATTAATTTTCTACAAAAAATGTCAAGTTTGGTTTTTTTTCTCTAAGGTTTTTTTATAATGCAATATAAATTTTATATTATCATGGGTTTTGCCCTCGGTCGCTGTAGATATAACCCTTTAGATTTAAATTTATTTTTTTTATCTCATAGGCTATAAAAACGAAGGCCAATTTCTGTTTTTTCTTTAAATTATTTATACCTCTTACTGATTGACAAAAATAAAATAATAAAAAAAAATTGTTCCTTGAGGGAACGATATGTGTTCCGTATATATTGTACATAGAAGTACAGCATATTCTTTAGGTGGGGGAGGAGTCGAAGCTATAAATATAAAATTAAAAATGGCAGACGTACTTGGACTCAATATTCTCTAAAAATCGTCCTCAAATTCAAAACAAGTACAAAACATTTTCTTTAATTAGTTTCGTACATTTTTATCGTCTGCTAAGAATAAATCAAATAGCTGAGTAGTGTTAGCTCCCTCTCCCCCCCTTAAATTCTTTAAGTTTTTTTTTAAGTTGAAAAGTTGTTGTTTACTTATAATCTTAATGAGAATGTATTGAGAGAGTCATTAGCAGACGAACATTCAGACGACGCCCTTCGATTTGGCAGCCATTTTTCCACGTCATTAGTCATTTTCTAGCGATCTGTCGTTCTCACAGAATTTCTTCGTTTATTTGTTGACATATCTAAACAATTGAAGGACAACTTTAGAACTTTCCAGCCATTTTGACGATGGCTCTCAAATAAGAGACAATTTGGCTCTATAGAGCTCCTACAACTTACCAAGTAATTATAGTCAATTACTGACATTAGTTATTTTTGGTCATGTTGGATTTGATTTATGGTTACAGATAGATTTTTTTTAGTCAAGTATTAAGACGAATTAGTGATTTTATGAAGCATATTTTTTTTTAATAGAATTTTGTCAATTTTATATCATTTAAGTTGTGTTTATAGGTGTTTTATAAAAATATTGTGTAATTTTGAGTCTAATTAAGTTATTGAAAAGCTGAATTTGGCCACTTGAATGCAAAGATTTAGCTCTAGAAAATGAGTAATATTTTCTTTTGGATGCCCAAGAGCCCGAAGATGAGAACCAGTGACTAAACTAAGTAATTCAGTAAATGTACAATGATAGCCGTTTGATATATTCCGTGTTTGGTGAGAAGTAGAGAATCTTCTGTTAGATAAAATAAGTATTTTGTTAATTGGGTAGCTATTTTTCTGTCTTTTAATTTATTCAGTGGTTGTTGACCAATTAAGTATTTTTAGGCGCCTATAGTGGCTATTTGATGCTATTCATTGTCCCTTTAAGTTATACCATACCAGGGTTAATTGCACATTTTTTTGTCTTTCGATTTTGACGTACTGGCTTGATAAAAATAATTAAAAAAAAACTATGTAATTATACAAAAGTTTAATTTAAATGTGCACATGCTTTGTATTTAGTTGAACGTAACTAATTTAGTAATTTAGTAATTTAGTAGGTCAATTGAAATAATTGAATTTGATGTAAAACAGCTAATTATCAGGCCAATTTCGTGACTGAAAAGGAGTGATAATTAGTGGATTTAGTTAATTAACTTTAATATGATGCTGTAAAACAAGGTGAATGGCGTTATTTAAACCGATTCAATTATCCATAGGGACAGTGACGAATCAACTTTTCTAGACGGAAACAAATTCTGAAATAACTTAACAGTAAATTGGTAATCAATTTTTACTATACCTTCGACTTTAGTTTTTTTTGTTTAGGAATTACAATTCGTATAAACTCTTGCAATATATTTTGATTTTTACAACAATACGTTTATTCGTAATGACACAAAATTAGTGGTTGAATTGCTGAATTTTAACTGTATGTTTAAAGCACTTTAATGCTGAATTGGGAATACGCCAGCTGCATACTAATAGATGTTTTAATTCAAAAGTTGACACTGTTTTTTTTTTTTGTTTTTTTTTAATATTGAAAACAACACGATCCACTATAGCCAATCCCAAACAAATGCCCCCAAAGTTTAAAAATTCGTCCACCAACACACAAAAACACTTTCTCTTTCCAAAATAAAAACTTTATCTGTGTTAATTTTTTTTCTTTTATATTTTCTTTATGTAAATGAAGGTTGAAAGGCGATTGGAGAAGGATTTTATTTTTAGGGGGTGATGACAATAGTGGGTCCCTATGTGTTCAACACACACACACACCTTTGTGTTTATAATGTTTAATGGCACTCCACCTTTATAATATAGAAATTGCATAGCTTAAATTCCAACCGGTTATAAAAATAACCGTTTTTTATTTTTTATTTAGATAAAAATATTAATACATTGACATTTAACTTGCTAATTCTGGACAAAAGAGTTTGAAAAAAAGCGACCTCTGTTGTTATAACAAATCTTGACACACTTTTATTATTACGTGATCAAGTTATTAAAAAAAATATGACAAGCTCGTTTTTATTTAGCATTTATTTTTTAATAAAAAGAAAAGATTTTTTATTTTGTTTTTGAGATTAAACAACTTTTGAACACGTTGAAATATAATGAAATTATGTAAACGGATAGGTAGTTTATTGTAAGTTTTCATTTTTTATTTTATTTCCTTAAATTTGTACAAAAAATGAAAGTATAAAAAAAAGAAGTTTTTTATTGTAGGTTAATTTTTGTTGCATAATTTTTTACTGAAACACCCGAACAATGTTATTACAATACTGATACAGGATGGCACGTAACTTTAAGAAATGTTTAAAGAAACGCATCTAACTTTTGTTTTTTATACAGTGTCTCGTGGATCGACTTAACAATATTTTATGATTTTTTGTTAAGTTAATAAAGAAATTGATTTATTAAAAGAATAAAAAGTGAGATTTGAAACGACATAAAAACGACACCTGTTGACCATGGAAAATGTAACAAATCAAGATGCTCGACTTTTTCTTTTGATTAAATTTAAGTGAGTCACAGGTGTCGTAATTGGCCATCGCCATTTCGATTTTATCGTTAAAAAAAATGTAATTGTGTGAAAGTTTGAGCAGAAATGAACTGAAAAGTAATTTTTTTTCTTCTATTTTTTATTGCAAAAGATGGCTTTGCTTTGCAATGTCATCAAAATGGCTGAAACTTGTAAGTGAAATGAGGTGTGAAATTTATAAGAGAGAGCTAGAGCGAGTGAAAGTTGTGTCATTGAACCAGATGGATGTTTTAGGCTTCCTAGTTTGTTTTTTTATTCAAGATTTAAGGGGAATGAAGATGTAATGGATTTCTATTATAAATTGAGATGAATGGGATTTGTTGGGGGTTGTTAAGGTCATGTAACACGTGTCATTGCATGTCAATTACTAAACTTTTTTATGTTATTTTTTCTTTTGTGACTAAAATAGGAAATTTCAACATTGTATATTTTAAGTTAAACACATTGCTTAATATTGTTTATATTTGTTTGACTGGTATAATACAAGTAGAGTGTTTCTAAAGCTAGACACAAAAAATGTTGTTTATGAAATTTTGTGACTTGATGACGTCACATTTAACAAATTGAAAAATGCACTGGGAATTATAGTTTCTGCCTCAGCATAAATATATAATAGATTTCAGAAATCTTGGTCAGAAACCATGAGTCTTGGTACTGTGGAAATTCAAAATTGCAATACGATTGCTTATATTCAGTATAGTGACCCTTATATCCAGCATACAATGCATTGAGAACTCCATCTTTTGACCGGATTTTGGTGCATTTTAATTGTTGTGCATGAATTGTTTTTGGATATTTTTTTTTTTGTCCAAGTTTGAAATTTAAGTCAATTCTACTGTTAAGATTTCTAGTATATGGAGCATCAAATTAAGTTAATGATCTACATTTCTAAAGTGTTTCTATACCAAAAATCGGTTCTAAATTGGCTAAATTAATTGGATTGAGTGTTGTCGGCTTTCTAGTGACGTCATAAATCGTTTGTAATTTTATTGTTTCTATTATGATTGAAAATTAGTTACAAGTTCTATCACAAAGAATTTTATTTTTGATTTCTGAGCAAATCGTGACAGGGAAGTGATTAGTGTCACACTTTTCAATTCCTGCCATATTTTTCGAAATAAAAGCAAAATGGCCGACATACTCTACATAGAATTGGAATGTGAGCAATTACATTGATAAGAATCAGGTTTTTCACTCTTAAAAGTTAAAAACGATTTCCGAGAGTGAGAGAGAGCGAAAAGTGAATTAACAGCAACAATAACAATAATAATACGAGGGTGATTTCCCACAACAGCAACAAACTGTATATTTTTACATAGGTGTCTTGTCTGCTCCAATTACAAATGACTGACGTTGAGGTTAAAGGCCAGTTATGCTTAGCTGTTTTAGTTATTTATCGAGGTTGAAATCATTTCTTTTACTTATTTAGTATCTCTATATTATGCAAATGTTTATTATTTCTGATTGGTTTATTGATCGAGTGGCCTTACTGGCACTGACAAGTATTAATCACTGGGGCAAAAGGGAGCAAATGCCTCTAGTTTTCTAGGAACTGAATTTTAAGAGCAAGAATTCAGCACTGTAAACTCAGAAATACTTGATAAAATTATGGCTATTTTTTCTATTCACACAGACCTGCGATTAAGAAACAGTAATTTAGTATGGTCATGGCTCATGAAGTACTACTGTTGGGTACTGTTTGTGGCTTTTTTGCTTAATAATTTGTAGCAATGTTTTTAAAAAATTAATAAAGTGCATTATGAGTAGTTTTGTTATGCTAATTATATAAAAAGTTATAGAAAAAATATTCATAGAGTTGACCTTGTAACGCTTGGCACCGTTTCTTCTTTGGGTGACGGTCATCCACTCACTTTTACTGTACTTCAATGATATTACTGTACTTGATTTAGTTGCCTTTGTTTTTCCACTTTGTACCGGTTATTTTAGTTTTTTTTTTAAGAATTGAAGCCCTCACCTAACGAAACGTTTGTTTACTTGACACTTGATCGATGTCCCAAAAGCTTTTTAACCATTTGATTACAAATTTAGTTTCTTGATAAAGTTTTAAAGTGAATTTTATCTATTTTAGTATTGAAATCGATTGTTTTTGATGCTTAGATTTAATTTATATTTAACTTAGGAGCTTAAAATTAGACTTACAGCAATTTAGACTCAAAACTGTGTTCGAAATTACTCTATTTGGCAAAAATTAGGTTTTATTTAGTAACTACAGTACTTGAGATGCATTTTAATATTTTGGTGCTTGAAAATGGTTTTCTTGATGGCGTTTTCAAAGTGCTATCGTAGACGTAGTCATTCGTTATGTGAGGTTAAAAGTTTGTTTGCATTTGTGTCCATATTTGGTTATGTATTCATCTGATTTAGTTAGTGAATTTAGCCTAGATAATGTAGGAGGACCTTGAAATGGAAATCAAAAGGCGGGTTAAGGTGAACTATTACTTTGGCGTCAATTCATATTAAAAAAAAATGCAAGTATGGCACATACATATACAATGTATTGAAATTTCAAATGTGTGTAGGTCGAGGATATTTACATGAAGAAAAAAAATTTTTATTTTGAAAATTATTGTTTGTTTGTTAAGGGTGTGGTGGGTGGTACTACTGGTAGCATAAGTTTCGTTTGTAACTGTAGGTGGCGCTTTCTTCTCTATGCGTGTACAACAGCACATGGTGTTTACCTGGAGGTCATTTACACCTGTCTTTGTTTTTATATTAACTTATTAATAGTTTTGTAATCACTGTGCATTTCACGGATGTTGCTTACGGCAAAATTTAGCAATCAAATTCTAATTATTATTGGTAATGATTTTGGATAAAATTGGTTATTATGAAAGTTGGTTAAAGTGACTCATTACAGAAATGGACTTAAAAGGTCTTTTTTTTTTGTAATATTTCTACAGTATGTTGTTTAGACTAGACAGGGGGCACTGAGATAGTGGACATTTTCTGTGTTGAAAGAAAGGAAGCTATTTTTTCATTTTCATTAACATGTTCACTCACTATGTGGTGTCTTTTTAATTAAATTCTTATTTTAATATTTTTAATATAAATGTTTAAATTGTTTTTAAAAATTTGATATACAGTATACGTAGAAGTGAAGAAAACGTTGTAGGGGGTTTTAACATACAGTACCTAACTTAGATTAGAAAATTAGATTAGTCATTTAACATTCATGGGAAAATACTCAAAAAAAGATGCAAAAACGTTTTATTGTTTTTTTTCTTTCTGTATCTAAATATTCAAATCTTATTTAGGACAGATTATTAGTTTGATTTTAAATCTGTAATGCAAGTGAATTTAGCGTCAATATTGAATTTGTAAAATAAGTCATTTTGCATTAAACTATGAGACATGGTGTAATATGAGTTAATTTTTATATTTAATCAATTAACTTACTTTTTTACGCATGAAACTTTACATAATGTTTCTTATTGGCGTCATGGTTACCGGTACTAGTTGTGTGGCGCCAGTTGTCGTTTTATCTCCACTAAAATTTATAATGTAGTTTGCCTTGAATTTTACTTACAATCTCCATATTATTTTCATTCATTTCTTTTGGCGCCAAAATAGTTTCCGTTGATTAATTATTAATTTTTCTACAGTATATAGTAATTTTTATAATCAAACTGAGGTAGTGGGCGTGGTTAGATGACATTATTTTCTTCCTGCCATGCCATCCTATTATTATTATTAAAAATGTTTTTTAGATTTTCATATTAAAAATTTATTATTTTTTTTGATTATGCAGATGATGACGGCGTATGCGGAAGTTATGGCAAATGTTATGGGAAATTTTGTCTCAGTTTGGTAAGTTTTAACTTTTTTTTTTGTTTTTTCAATTTGAAAAAGGTTTTTCACCATTAAACGGCTGGGAACTCGAACGTTTTAGCCACATAGAGTCTTGACGCTTCTTCATGCGTTATTCTGACGTCATATCCCGGTCAGAAAAACATGACTTTGCATGCATTATACAGTAATATAATTTTAAATATATTTCTTGCTTACCGTATATGTTAATGATACGAGGACCAAAACTAAAACAGCAAAAATAGAAGTCAAATTAGGAAACAGTCACTCAGATAAAAGATAATGTGTCTTGCACTCGGATATTTTGTGATCAAATTTGGCCATTTTAAAATCTCTTATGGAACGAACTTATTGGAATTTTTTATCAATTCTGTACCATTCGGGAAGTTATGAACTTGTGAATGGAACAAAGTTTGAAATATGATATCATAAACAAATGGTGTGTGTGAATAGAGACATTGGGTGTGGTTTGTTGTAAGAAAAGTCTTTAGCCGCCATGACGAATGAATTAAACGTCTCCTTTCCATTTAGTCCATTGTTCGCTAATTTGTGTCCATTTATAAAAGACACACTCGCTAAGTTGCTAACCTACTCCCCTGCTCCTCACCTACCAAATGCCGACAAAGCTCGCATAAACTTTCACGTGCATAATTATTATTCAACTTGTCAATCAAGAAGTACATTACTGAAATGAAATGTAGTCCCATTCATGTTTGTTCAAAGCCAGATTTCGAATGCTATACTGCATTTGAATTGAGGAAACGCAGTCTTAAAAAGGTTCTGCGAATGGCTGAATTGTTTAAAAGTAGTCTTTTCAGCTGATCTTTCTTTTGACTTGTAACATCCTTGGTTAAGGTGAGCGATACAAACTACAGCGCCTGGGGATGGGCTTCTTTATTTGAATTTCTTATTAGTCAAAAAAGTCAATAAGTAAAGTTAATAAATACACATTGACAAGTAACAAACCACGCCTAGAAATTAACAAACAAACGTTATAAATATATCTGTAAGCATTTCTTGACTGTTAAAAGTGCTTTTTAGATAAATATTTTAAAAATTTGGAACTTTGTAATGTCGTTTTTAGGGCGTTTTTGAAATGCTTGACCTTCATAAAGAAAGCGTTTAAAAATATTTAAGGATTTATTTTAGACTTTAGTACTGAATTAGAGAAATCTAGAAGATTTCAATGCAAAACATTAGAATTAAGGGGTTTCAAATGTTTTAATTTTTGTAAAGCATAAAAATTAAAAGTCTAATTTTGTTGCCGTAATAATTGGTCAATATACTTTACGTCCACCCATTAATAATGAATGGAAGCATTTTTAAGAAAAAAGAAAAACAAGGTTAGCCACTTAATTTACATAAACCACTCCTACTTTTTCGTTTTATTATTTTTTATTACTAACTTAAAGGAAAATTCCATGACTTACTTTCACTGCTGTCGTCTGTTAATTTTTAAACTCAAATATTGTAATTTTTTGTCAACCATACAAACTCTAATTTACCTTATGCACTCTATACAGAAAATTTGTACACCTTGTTATATTTTACCAAATCAATCTTATTTGAATATTTTTCTATTTACTTTCAATTTTAATATTTTAAATGAGCCCCTAAGGCTCACTTTGTTGGGCACGGTTACCCTTTGGAAGACCACCGTTACTTATAAATGAAGGTAAATGAAAGGGCGTGTTTACTTATTGTTAATGAGATTTAATAAATCCGTATCTTTATATCTACCTGGGAAGTTGGGATTACGGTTGACGTCATATAAAAGCTATTTTAATCGTCTTAGAGAGACTTAAAATGATATTTTTGACATTAAATCTTGTCACTTTGACTAACAAGAACAATATACAGTTTGAACAAGTTAATGATGGAAGATTTTATTAAACTTTTATTTTAAAAAACAAGACATACAAAACAACAAAAAATTAAAAAATTTTGGAATGATTAAAGTTTTTTCTCTTAATATTTTTACAAAAAAAATAATGATAATTACACGTCAAATTAAGTAGTATAAAAAACCTTAAATTTTGTTCGTTATTAATTGTAAATGTTAAAAACTTGATTAAACATATTAATTATTTATATTATAAACTAATCCTAATTAAATTTTATGATGGTCATATTTTGGATAGAGAAAATGCTTTACATGCACATAATACAAATAACTTTTAATGATAACAAATAATAAAATTTAAAACCAAAATAAATTTCTTAGCTGTTACAAAAAAAGTACATTACAAAAAAAATAAGTCCTTAGAAGTTTAGCCACTTGGTGTCGTTTCATCTCCTGTAGCACAAAAACGATTTACCTTGAAAAGTTCAATTTGTGGCGATAAAAGTGAAGGATTTTTAATTTAAAACTGCACAAAGTAATTGAATATTGTTCATCTTTTGCAATGAATGTCAAATGTCATGGCTAATATCTTCAAAATGACAACTATGAGTTTCTGTAGATTTTACAGCAATAAATATACGTTAATGCCAATTAAATGCAATAAATGGAACCTCCAGTTAATGGCATTAACCAGTAATAATCATGCAGAGTTTCACATTTTTAAACTCAAAAGTTTACAACAAAGTTTTCATGTTGTCATCCAGTAACCCGTTAGCTTTCTAACTTAAATAAATTAGTATAAGACAAATCATTCTTCTTCATTATTCAACATTTTGTTACCAATTTTGATTCTAAACGTCAATATTAATACGACAGGCTTATGTAAACACACATAAGCAGTCAACTTTTGAGTTTTTTATAACATTTACAGTAACTAAGTTAGCTCTATTTTTTAGGGGTGATAGAGAAACTAGTTAATTTGATTGGAATTGTTTATCAACTATTAAAAATTAAAAAAGTCGTCGAAAAATGATTGTAAAATGTTTCGCAGAAGTCAATTAGGCCGCGCCACAATCAGCAACTTTTTGTGGTCGTTCTTGTCACAAACTGGATCAAGTTAATTTTTTTGTCATTGTACTTTTTTAGTTGACAGTCATAATAAACAGCCGCCATTGATTATTTAAAAAAGACAAATAAAGATTAAGTTATTTTAGTAAGTAGGCATTGGTATTTTGGTTTCAGTTAATGGGTGATTGTTTTTTCTTGGGCTAACAATTGGTTTCTTAATTTTACTTAACTGACCGTTAGATGGAGAGATTGGATCAAAATCGTGACCATAATCAGGCGAGGCCATCCCAGTTGGCATAATTTTACTGTATTTATCCGCAGTATCCGTTACCCATCTCTTAGTATAGTCTTCATCCGGTTCTTCAGTTAAAATGGCATCTGCTGTCATGGTAGATGGCGCTGTTGAATCTCTTTTACCATTATTAGCTGCCATTATTTTCTCCATCTTTTCCAATACCTTTTCATTACTATCGAGGGTTGGGTCACACAAAAGCTCTCGGAGTAAAGTTGGACAATGCTTATTTGAAGTTGAACTAATGTTTGATTGATGATTTAGCACTTTTTTGTTGCTAGTTCCATTGCTAAGCTGATGATTGTTATTCGTTGCATCGTTAAGTCGGCCTTCAAAAGTGTCTGAACTTATGGTAGGCCTGGTTTTAGTTCCTGGACGAAATCCTGCCCAAGTTCTGATTTTGTCAGTATTATTATGGCCGTTTGCAGTTCCACTATTACCATTAGGTGTCCAATGACTTGAAGGAGAGCGCGGTAGACGGCAAGATCGACGAGCTTCCTGTCCTCGATTTAGACTTCCGCCCAATCCCAGATGCATGTCGTCCATATGCGAATGACTCCTTGGTATCATCCGAGGTTCAAAGTTGGATAATGTGCGCCTGCTATTGGCCGCATTGGGGCCAATTTTAGCAGGTCGACCTAGGCTACCCGTGTCATAAGCATGACCACTTCTTGGCATCACATGGGCCACAGGAACTGACGTGTTGCTCTTTTTTCTGACAGTGATATCTGACGTTGGAATGCGACTTTTCGAAGTTCCATTCACATTTTCTGTTTTGGATTTTGGTGTGGAAGTGAGTTGCACATGTTTTGAAAAGTCTCCCACGTCAAGGCTCATGACGTCACTTGTGTTTGTTCCATTGGTTTTGGCACTTGATTTGCAATCCGAATCCAGAATAGCTTTTCGTTGCATGGATGGCGATGAACAATAGGCGCTGTCGAAAGAACCAACTTTACTATTGTTGTTTAATATTGGTTCGCCAGTGGTGGATGATGATTCAGTTGAGTGTTCGTGTGAACTGGTAGTTGAACTAGCAGACGATCTTCTTTGTCGCATTCCGGACTGGAGGGGAGAGTTATGAACAGGAGAAACAGAACGGTTGCGTGGTGCGGAGGTTAACGATTGACCAATGGACGACACTGGTGACATATCAGGAGTCCTAAACAAAACGCAATTTTTTTAATATGCAAAAGTGTAAATTTCAATAAAGGGCAGTTAACTTTAAACATTTTATAAACGTAAGGTGGGAATTTTATTTTTAAACAAGAGCCTAGAAATTTTGAGAAATACTAATTGCATTGCATTCCGTTAATATCTTTGAATAACCTCATTAATGTTTCATTGATCTTTAAGTTTAATTCAATTATCGACTTATCATGGGAAACCGACTTCTGAAAGGGACGAATTGCATTTTGATTTACAAAATTACTAGTGACATTAATTTTTTGATTGTCAAATTTGGGTTATTGTCATTTCTGTGAAACTTTTATGATTTTTGTTGAACTTTTTAACATTTTCGTCAAACTAAAATCATCTAATTTATTTTTGAAGATGGCCCAAAGTTTACTGGACCTCAAATTACGTAAAATAATTGTATAAAAAGGGTTAAATATTTCCCATGGCTCTCATAGTGGTCAATGGGTCATATATGATCATTAGCAGATTAAAGGGTGTCTAATTATCATCGGTAGCAAACTTAAATAACAAACATTTGATAAAGATAAATTGCTTAAAAACTCAAAAAGGTGAAGTAGGTAGTGAGGGAGGATTGAAGATGCCCACAATATTTTATAATTATGTAAACAACAATGTTCTCTTAACTTATGAAACTGTAATATAACTTAACATGAACTTGTGATTTAATGACGTCATTGACTGATGGTGTAGGAGTAGGAGTGAAGAAGTAAGGTGGGAGTGAGGGATTAAGGGTGGATAGGTGGAATGTTTTTTTTCTTAAAAAGATAATATTTCTCGCGCTATTGAAGCGTTTGAAGCAAAGTCACGCAAACGGCAACGTCATTGAATGCACTTTTATTTAACTTGTATAATATTTTTCTTACCTTAAATAATCGACCATCATTTGCGTTTGACTGTTGATATTGGTAGTGGATGGATTAGTTGGATATTTGATGGTCAACTTGGAACCTATTGTGGTTCGGTGACCTGTAAAATGTTATCAACGTTGTTATAATAGTCTATATTACGTCATTTGTTATTATAAAATTCGGATGGCATAAAAATCATTTTTAGAGATTGTCATATCACGGTTATGTTTGCTTAAAGTCTTATATTTTTTCATTTTAAATAAATAATGATATAAATTCCACTTTCATATTTAAGAGAAAAAGAAATAATTTCTCGACTGATTTTAAAATAGAATTGTAATTACACTGTACCTTGACGACATCTACAAGGGTCATGTTTGTCCAAATAGTGGGCTAGGGTGTCCCAACCACCTCCCACACGAACCATCACGTGATTTCGAAGAATCTGAAACAATTTGATGAGTAAAATTAAGTAAGTTTAATGTTGAAACTCAAGTTATAAATACAATGTCTGTGATGATTAATGATCGATATTATTCAGTGTTATAACTATAGTTGTAGAAAATCTTAATCAGGTTAAATATTTAGCTACTCAGTCTTTAAGTTTCAACTGCTTTGTAGATAAAGGCTGAATTGTTTCGACAAGAAAGAAATATGTAAGATAAGATGAAACAAGATGGCGGTGTTTAATTTCAAACAATTATTTTTTTTCATTTGGCTGTGATAAGATTCTAGATAGCCGATTACAATTCTAAAATAGAGAATTGCTAGTTTATCTGATTTAAAATAGCAAAAGATTTTTTTCTTTTTTCGTTGTTGTTGTTTTAACATCATCATATTTGACATTTCAATGTTTGAAGGGGAAATGACTGAAATGAGAAACAGAAGCGCCCTCTGTGTTCATCTTGGAAGGTCATTAACCTTTCAACTTTCCCCGTGTCAACACCATAAACACAATTGAAATGTCTTTTAAACATTAGTTTAAATGGGGAGAAAGGGTAAAGACTGTTGATTTTGAGGGAGCGCCACCACCACCACCAATTTAGCCTTTAACCCAACAATTTACACATATAAACACACACAGGCTTAAATTAGTCCATCCTGTATTTGCTTTAACTTTTTCAAAACTGCTGAATTTAGCAACTGTGCATTAAATCAAGTCATTTGGAAAATTCACTTGTGTCTCAATTGGTAATTTATGGGCTATAAATTGACAAAATTGTAGATTGAAATGGTAAATTTAGGTCAAAATCGTAATTCTATGGCCCAGATTATTATAGCACAAAAGAAATCACAAATATACAGTAAAATTGATTTCAAAGGTAGCAATTTATGGGCTTTAGACGTTGTAGTTGATTAATTACATGGTAAAATTATTGTCATCAATGACTGATTTTAAATTTAAGTGTTTACTTTTGTAGTTGAAACGAATCCCTCAATTAACAACGTTTAATGTTAAGTTTTGGTATTAGTATAATGAGTTATGGCTCTTCTTTACTATATTACTCGTATTTACATTAAAAAATTAACACTGCTGTACTCATACGGTATTCGCACCACCTTATTTTAGAAAAATGTTATAGTATTGTGACTGGGTTGGCTAGTGATGTGAATAAATTGATCATATTTGAAGTCTACATTTTTATTATTTCAAATGAGATGGGCTGCCTAAATTTGAGCATCAACTGTGAAATGAAATAATTGTCGTGTACGTGCGATGATCAGCATTAATGCAAATGAGCAACAGGAATGCTGACTGCCTTGTTGTGTAAATGTATACTGTACTTTGTAAATGAATACTAATTTAGTTATTGTGTCAATTGTAAGGTGCTAATTTAAACGTGGGATTAATGTTGACTTAAACTAGGCAATAAAAACAGCCATTTTAGTATGATGTAAGACCATTTTAAGAAGAAATCAAGTAGAAAACTGCCGAGCAATTTCACTGCCAAAAAACCGTGAAACAATGTTCTGGTTTAAATGAATGCGGGTAGACGTTCAAAATCATGTGATTGGTTGAGAATTTCTCACGTCATTTTGATAAATAATGATACTGTACTAATAAACAAGCATAGGTCCGCGGGTCAGATGTACAGTACAATATTGTTCAACGATTAATCAAAAAGAAATTTCGAATAATTGTTAAAATAAAGTGGTTTTGGTGAATTTTTTGCTTGAATAAATTGTAAAGAAATCAAGATTTGTTGTCGTGAAACTGTACTTTTGCGACTTTTTTTTTTGTTTAAAGCTCAGTAGCAGGTGTTGTGCCCACCAGCTTAAAATTTAATGGTTGCCTAGCCCTGTTCCAGTGTCGATGCAATGTGTTATGTATTTGACCTACATGTGAAATTAGTCAACAGCAAAATACGGAATGTTTGTGTATGTGTGTGGTTTTAATGCTAAAATTTTTACCCTAAAACGATTTTAAAACGAAACAAACGGCGTGGGAATAACAAGGAGGAAAAAAATACTTTTTTAGAAATGAAAACCAGTCGGTTTTAACATAATGTAGGAGGATAGATTGTATAATATCAATTTAACAAGTTAGAAACAAAAGTTTGAAATTACCCTGACGAAAATGAGGGTTTTGGTGTCTCCAATCCTGTACTTTCCTTCAGAGATCCGGATCATTGGGAACTGAACCGGACACGTGCACCGATTGACCAGATCACGAACCTAAAAACACCAAACAAAAAAAATTAAAAACCAATACATTTCATTTTAAGAAGTATTTTTTAAAATTATTTTAGACAATTTTTAGTACTTTTTTTAGAGTTAACCGATGAACGAACTTTTTTCATGCTTAGTGTTTGCTGATTAAATGCATATCATTATTATAATGTTATCTAAATATTTATTTTGCCACTTTTATTTCTAAAAGTATTATTAGTATTTGTTTTCGAATGACTATTCAAGCACATTGGCATCACGTAGATGGCAGCTCAGTGCCATATTTCGCAGCTTTAGCTTGTCAAAACAATAAGGTTATGATGACAGATTGCATTTTTATTCATACTCACACATTTTCATTGCTGGTTTAAGTGTTTTCCTGACACAAATTTGTCTTTTCTGACAGTTTACATAAATATTTTGACTTATTATTTTGCACGCTTAAAACGCTTTTATGCAACTGTTTGGTCATTTTATTAATTTATTTTTAAATTTAGAGCGACTTTAGGCGCTTCTAATTTACTTTGGGGTTTTGAGGTCTACAAATTATAACTTTATAAACTATTTTCTTCGTTTGAACTACCAGAAGTTCTAATTTGTAATCTATTTCAATTGTACTGATCTCAGCCGGTTATGTCTTGTTAAAAGCCAATACTCGAAGCCACTTCGAACTTGACCAATGATTTATTGGAAATTTATGGCGCTTCATAAACTTTGTGGTCAGGTTTGACGTGGCATAGACTCGAGTATATATAAAACAATTGATCGCTAATTATGTTGGTAATGATCACGATCACGTGGCTTATAAGTGTTTTCCATTTTATTTACGTCAGAACAAAATGAAGTAAAAAAATGAATGAGCATAAAAATAAGGAAAAATGATTTTAAATTGAGGAAATAAGGTTGTCACGTTTTGAGACGTTTGTGATGTAATAAGCGTTACAAATGTGAGCTTTCAGTATTGGTTTGGTCACATGATCACTATAGCATTTATCAATTTCCTTTTTTTCTTTGATAGATTTTTATGGTCGTGTGATTGAGCACGTCCTCTCACGTATCGGTATATTTTTATTGTCCTTATCATATCTAACTGCTAATTTTGATTTGTTTTCACTTTAGGCTTATTATAAAATGCTTTTTATTGTTTTGTTCTGAATTCAATTTTAGACCTGCTGTTAAGTACCGTAGTGTCATTGGGAAAATTTTCTTAGCTTATATAATTATTGATTTGTTTCGCTTTCCTTGTTTGGTATTTGTGTATATCGAGTTTCTCAACCATTATACATTCGCAGACCGACAAACAAAAATTGCAATGAACAGAAAATCTCTATTGTAGTCAAATTATTTCGATGACTTCATATTACCTCAAGTTTTTATTTGAAACCCAAACTTACAGTTTTTTTTCTGAGAACTAATATGGATTACTGTACATAAAAATCAGTGGTTGAGAATCTATTATTATTTCTATATCGATTTATTTTTCACCTTGGTATTCCGTATACCATAATCATATTTCATCGATAAAAAGTACAAATCAAATTAATAATTTCTCAATTTTAAAGCAATTTTTTTGGGCTACTGAATAAAGTCGACATATGCACGGCCATTATTAATATTTAAAAAATATTTAGACTGGATGTAATTTAATAAAATTGTTGTTTTCATTTAAAATACAACTACAGTATTATAAGTTCTCGATAGTCGATATTACAGAAGCATTGTCTTAAATTTAAAACAATAAGAAAAACGTCAATGTGATCAAACGTTAAATAGTCATTGATCAATAAGAAAAACCTTCGTGTAATATCTATCTAGTGAGTTATACAAATTCCAGTCTGTCTAAGCTGGTCTAATCTCTTATTACAACAAATTTCCATAATCTCACATATGAGATTAAATTTTTAATCTTTCTCTGATTTTGTAACATGGCAACTAACGCCCTCACTAACTCCTCCATGACGTCATCTCAGCAACCATTATCATCATTTTACTATTATTATTGCGCACAGCAAGGTCATTTCGAAAAAAAATAATAAAAAAAAGATAAATAATCACATCAACCGTGTATAAAGCAATACAGTATGTATGAGGGAAGTGTGTCTTATTTAGAAAACTTTTTTAGTTAAAAAAAAAAAAAAAACAAACAGCTGGAAATTTAGGAAGCAGAGTGACTTGTGTGGGGTGGGCGGAGTAAAAGAAAAACTACTTCAAAAAAATAATTAAAGCTAACAACTTAGACTTTTTATATTTGTAGTTTGACTAACTTAGCATGGTAAAAGTTCTTCAGTTCAGAATTTAGTTTGAAAAATGAGAGTATCCCTGTTCTATCCTGAACATTGTTTTTTTCTTGGAAATGGTCATCGATGCCCTCTGTTGAACGCCCAATTTTTTGTGAACGTGACGTCATATTATTAAGTTATATGCTACTGTCACATAAGTTATATAAAATATTAAAATATTTGTTTATTGTTATTTGTAAACAAAAATTGTCCTCACCCCAGTTGATGATTCATCGTCTGCTATTTAAATTGAAAAACCAAAAATATAATACTTTAAGTCATTTATTCTGTACGGTGACTTCTGTATAATTTATTTTACATTTCAAAACCATGCTATGCACTTTTTATAAGTTAATAATAAAAAAAATAAATCACATACATTCATATGTACATGTGTTTGATATATTTGGAAGAGCAATTTCAACCAATCAGAGCGAGTATAATTGCCCACAGGTCACAATTGAACTTCTTTTTTTTGGGATTACAGTATTTTTTTTACTTATTACTAAGAATTGAGTTTTTTCGTAGTGGTATAAGATATTTAAGAAAATATACTGTATAATTATGATTTTAATAGCTGTTGATACTGTATTTGGATTCATTTCTGGATTAATACTTTCTGGCTTTAACCTGAATAATATTGATCATTTTAAATAAACAACTCTGTATTACTGATTTTGACGCTATTTGCTGTTAAAATCAAAATAACTAACCTTTATTTTCTAGTTTTTGAGTGTTAAGATATTGAGTTTAGTTCACTAATGACTGGATTTGGTTCTAAACTCATAAATATTTATGATTAAACTTGATTTCTAAGGTGTGGAATTTTAGATATGCAGTATAAATAAAACTAAATTAATTTGACTTCTTGTTGGGACACTGAACAAGCTCAAAATGAACATAAAAGTAGTGTGAGAAGTCAATTTTATCATCATTTTGTTTCAAAACAAAACTGTATTGATTAAAGTCGAATATTAAACATGTAAACTTGATCACTTCCTGTAACTGAATTTTGAGCTACTGTACTGCATTGTTAATTTACGGAAGTCCGAAGTTTAGTGAAAATGACTCAAATAATAAGCATTAAAGTTTTATAAGTCTACTAATTAATTTGATACAATGTAAGTTTCCTCATTAATTACAGTACAGAATGTAGACAGTTTTGGCTACATTTGAAGCCTGATGTGATGTAATTTGGCAAATGAACGGTGTGTTGTATACCGTTAGAGGGCGTTGACGTGTAAACACTCACAATTAATCAAAGATTTATATGGTTTTTTAGGCTGTGTGTTGTGTTTTATGACTTAGTTTATGACTTTTCCTCTTGTTTCATTGAACTCTGCCAAGGTTTACGCCAGGGCGTTTTACGCCGAGCGTCAAACGATAACGCTAGAACGTGTTTTGGCTCCAAACTTATCGATTTTTACGTTGCTGTTTAATGCTATAAATGTGTATTAGTCTAGACTGTTTTCTTGCTCATCCGGGTTCACTACTAAAGCCTTTTTTCTTCTTATTTTGTAATTAAATTGTCTACGAAAAGTCGTTTTTATGACATCATCTCCGCAGGTGTCTTTCCTATTTACAACAAAGATGGCTCTGTCTTCTTTTCTTTTCCTGTTTAAAATATTTTAAAATCTGACCTTTACAATATCTGTCATTGACTCACTGTAACATCACATCATTTTTTTAATGTTGTACAATGTGGTATTAAAAAAGTATTAAAAAATAGACTTAAATATACCTAAACTTAGTAAAAAAAAGATTGTCCTAAATACTGTACATTTTTAAAATGCTGAATGTGACAATTGGGGACATGATAGGACCATGGCCAGAAACAGAGGTCTATGGAAGGTGTCAGTATTACCAGTTGTCATAGTGACGTAGTTGCGTTGTAAATAGAGAAAATCATACAAAATCTAAAATTATCCAATGAGTAAAATCATTCTATTTTTATATTCTTGTAGCATATTTGCGTAGTGATGCATTGAAAAGTACAGTAGTGTAATGTTTCTCAACCAACGACGTCATCTGGGAAAGACCTTCCGTTTGCACAGTATTTCTACGATCTGGTATCTTTTTTTGATACTGATCAAATAAAACATTGGATAATTCTGAACATAATATCCAAATTGTTTGCTGAGCTGAACACGTTAACTTCAAACATTTATTTATATTTTGTTGAGATTGAATGGCGTCATATTTTTATTTTTTTAAACATTAAATGACGTCATGTTTAAGTTAGAATTAGGGCGGAGGGGAGATAAACAAAAATTATTAAACAGAGAAGGTTACGACCTTGGACAATATAGTTGCATGATCTCTAAACATTATGTCGTCCTAACTAAAAAAATATTTTGCCTGACGTCATGTTTTAAATAAAGATTGAGGAAACCTGGAAATATAATAAGTTAAGCGGAAGAAGAAAACATTATTTGGGTGTCGATTTTGCTTTTAAAAAATCGGACACATGTCTTTCTAATTGATTGTGCATGGTGAACATCTCATAAAGGCCCTAAAGGCACATTGGTCCTTCTCAATTTTCTCTTTTTCAGTGTCTTCTTTTTTTTTTTTTTAAATTTTCTAATTTGTAAAGCTCTACTACTGTATTTATATTCAGACAATAGTTAAACAGCTGCATCAGTTACTCCATGCATTACAGTCATTAAATTTTCATTGTGCAGGGTTAGTGTCTTTTAGAAATCAAAGAAATTTTTCTTGATAAGATTTTCACTGATAAAATATTTCATTTTTATCTTGATAATCTAAGAGATGAAATATTATAGCAATAAAAAAATTTGGTGGTTATTGGTTGAATTGGTTTGGGAGAGGTTAATTGACGACCTGATAAATATTTTGATTTTTTTATATTTATAACAAGTCAATTCATTGAATTGGAAACATTTTCAAGTGTTAAATTTAACAATTTCGAACATGGTGGAGCCACAGGGGCTTCGCATATTTCCCCCTATCATAAAGAAATAATAAAAAAGCGTTCATGGCCATAAAAACCAAAAAAAATAAACGAGGAGGCACACTGACCCAACAAATTATGCAGAAATCAGGAAATTTTTAAGTGTCTAAATTTAAAAAAAAAACAACGTAGATCAGAGATAACTTTTATGAATGGCCCTCATTTTCTTAAATACACAGATTAGATACGACAATTTAAACAGTTTTGATTTACAAATCACGAAGGAAATTATGATAAATTAAACGGATATACAGCAGGCATTTATTTTAGTCAATTATTTATAATAATTGAGTAAATAAAGTACACTGCTTTGCGGTCTATTTGTAGTCATCAATATACATTTCTTAGTTTTGAACGTTTTGTTAAGTTTCTACTGTAATTTGAGCTTTTTATTACAGGACAAAATAGTCTATTTTAGTTTCATTAACAAATTTAGGCCCCCAGACTTTCGAAAGCTGTCAAATTTGGAACATGTGGAAAGGATTTATGATTGAATTGGGGCATTTCTAAGAAAGTTTGGTAAAGTGTGAACATTTTTCAATGCTATTTTATAACTGTTCTTATTAGTCTAGATCGGTATTCATGTACTATTTATCTCATAAATGTAAGATCTTATCATTTACTGTTACAGTATTATTATGTGTTTGAACTTCGTCATTTTGAGGAATTGTATCTTTTGATTTAGCCATTAAGTAGTTTTTTAGATTTCTAGAGAATATAAATTTTTATGTGAATATCAGTAATAATCGTAGGTCGTTTATTGAATCGTTTAAGATGAAGAAGTGACGGTGATTGACTCATTTCTCCTAATGTATTTTTGGATTTGGGTGGGAGTGGTTATCAATTTCCTAAAGATTTTTTAGTAAAAAGCTTTCAATTACTTGTCACTTGATTCGATAAAACTGAAATACTGTAGTACTGTCTGATTATCTAATTGGATTAAATGACAAAACAACATTTCAAAATATGTTTTTTATATTACAGTAATAAATGAACCTAACATGTCAGCTTAACTGTACTCAACTTGGGTTATATCTTAACACGATGTCAAACTATAAACCAATAGAAACACTCCATTTTATTCAAATTTACAAGTTAAGTTTATGTTTAAATTTTATCATAAACGGTAGTTTTTCATGAGAAAATAAACATGATTTATCATGTTTTCGATACACGTACCAGTAATAATGGAAAAGGTAAATAGAGCATGCGCTACTGGCTGGCTATTTGCTTTAAGAAAATTAAGTTTGATAATGCATTGCAAACATTTCGATTTTGAGTTATTTTTTAACAAACAAATTTGTCAGTTGCTCCAATGAGCCAACATCGACTAATTATCATACTCTAAAAAAAGAAACGTTTAACAGGTAGCCTATGGGTGATTTTTAGGACGTTATTAAAAAGTTGGCTTACCATTTCATCCAGACTTTTAAGGTCATTGGTGATGATTTGTTTCTGCGGTTCCAAGTCGACCTCGGGCGGCCATGTCCAAGCATCCGTCTCAACTCCGCTGTCCCTCATTCGTTTAGCGTTATCTCTAGCGATTTCCCTGTCAATTTCCTCTTCCATCTGAACTAGCAACGGTGTGGGCATCCCCACTTTCGATCCTCTTCTGGCCACTTCCAGCAGGCACAAAATAAAACTTTTTTCATTTTTACGCAAAACTAAGTCGTCAGTTTCAAATAGTAAACACTCTAAAATATTCAATGCACGACACCAGCTGATAAAATTTGAAACATTATCACGAGCTGGAAAAGTAGTCGGTTGGACATTTTCCCTGTAAATCACTTCTTTCGATGGAATTGGAAACGGCAATCGATTGCGTTGCTGCTGCGGAGATTTAGCGTTGCCGTCGTCGGAGCCCGCTAAATAGTCCAAAGCCATGCGGCGAACGTTGTTAGCATGGCGGCAGAGAATTGTACCAGTTTCGAGAACTTCGCAAAAATTTTCAGCTGCTATGTTTAAACTGTAAAGCCCCGTCAGCCATTCAGCCAAATCTTCTTTCATGGCCCACAAATATTCCTCACTTGATTTGAACGGACGATATGGCCGAACTTCAATCATTCCTAGACGGATATCGCCACTGTTACTGCCGTTACTTACATTGGCCATTTTTTATTTTATACAAATATTTTCTTTTACCCGCACTTCACTTAAACTAAGACGCACTATAATTTAACCACTTTTTCAATAATTAATTAATTTTTTTGTAGGTGGTCCACTGTTAATTGTATTTTGGTGATCGACGAGTGGTTATAGGCGACGCCATCATCACTGAATGTCCGTTCGCTTCAATGTCTCACTGCAATTTGAATGAATTGAACAGCTGATCACAGATTTTGCTTCTGCTTATCTGTCGAATGCCTACTTGTCTATCAGCGCCACCTATCGTATTTAAAGGTAAGCTCAGAATCATCTACAGGGTGGTTACAAATTCTAAAGAATGTTTAATTTTACTAAGGAATTTTTATTTTGACGATTTCTATTTCATTTTAAGTACATTTTTTATTGAAAATGTCATGACTATGCGTTATTTATTTTAAATCAATAGTTTACTTAAATTTTAAAGACAAACTTTAGTCATAGGGCCATTTGTCAGACCGATTAGTACGCCACTGTTATTATTTTACTAAAATCTTGATAATAATTTATTTGATGAGATTTTTGTATTATTACTTAGTTATTTAATTAATAATTTTTGAAAATTGAAACTCATTTATTACACTTTGGTTATTGCCATTATTGGAATGGGTTTGTTGGCCAATTTTGTGGTGGTTGGGTTTTTTATGGTTTTATTGAGTAAAAGCCACAAATTATCAAAGTTGTTAATCGGATATTTTAAGTGTAAAATTTTTGTTTGTTCAATTGTAAAACCGGATTAAGGCAGCTTCCACCTTTAAAAAACAGGTTTACCATTTAATTTATTGCAATTTAATTTGACCAAATCCTTAAAATGTACATTTTACAGATTCTAAGGCAACTATAGCCAACCTTTTCAATATCTAAATAGGAAATTGACATTTTCAAATTGAACTGGAATCGGTGCAATTTTGAACGATTTTTGAAGTAAAAAGTTAAATGTTTATTGATTACATTTTATTGGTGGAAATATTTTTGTTTGGGGTTCTGATTAATTTTTTATCTTATTACTGTATTTTGCAAGACGATCAACACATTCGTTATTACTTCGACATTTAAAGTCAATATTATTGTTATTGTTTACAATTTTGGGGGGTTAGGTTTAGTTTTATAAAATTTTAGATAAATGTAGTCTTTCCTTGTTCACTTTTATAGCTATTTTTAAAGCCATAGCTTAGTCGCTTTAAATACCTTTTTGTTAGTTTTATTTTACTCCAATAAAATAATTTCCTTTACAATAACATTTTAAAGATTTTTAAACATAACAATTTCCTAAATGTTTGCCAAAATTTCCTGTAGCTTTCACACTTAATATCATTTTTCTGGAAATTGAGTCATATGGTCTGAGTGAATTGTAGTGTACGTGCACATGTTAACATACCTTAAATATTTATACACGTCGAAACTTTACATGTTAATTATAAGTCAATAATCTTTTTTAACAACATAAAGTGAAGCTTAGAAAATATTTTTGTCGATAGTTATTTTTATTGTTTATCAGAAATTGTGTATTTTTAAAACTTTTTTCGTTGAATATGTCACTATGATTTTGATATCGACAGCAATAGCCTATCTCGGATAAGTAATTGAAGTAACAGTAAATATGGTTAAAGGTCATATCAGGTACAATTTTCCTTTATGTACTTGTTGAGATTTTATGCGAAGGTCGTTCAAGGTAGTCTACTTTTATTATAATATTTTTATTTATTAGTTTTATTATGTTGACAGGCGCCATCTTTTGGCGGCATTTTAGAGTTGAGTTTGTTTTCCTTCTTTTGATCAAATGAAATTTATTTCAAGTAAAACCACTTTAACTGACAACATCAGAAAAAAAGTAATCCAACAACAACATTGAGTGAAAGATGAAATGTTTCGACATGAAATTAATATTAAAAATGATGACAAAACTTTGAAAATGTTCATGGCCTAATATCACTAGTCAAATTTGGTCATAAAAACAGTACAGGAAAACAATACAGTTTTTAGTAAACAACTACCATATTAGTCCACAAATGTAAAACCATAGACATTCTTGATATACAGCAATTTTGACATTACAAAATAAATAAACCATAATTAAAAAAAACCAATTTAGAAAAAATTACAGTTTATTTTAAATAACTTTGTATAAATTAATGTGACATTATATTAGATTGTTTCTTCGTTGTCAAATTTTATTTCATATGCCAATATTTATGTCAAACTACAGTACTTAAGAGAGCTTTAGCATTGAATATTGAAAACTGTGCCTACGGTGATTGTTGACAGTCAATTTAGATGACTAAATAAGTCGAGCCAATTGAACAGACTGGGTGTGACCTTGGTACTTGATAGTATTGTTGTGTTGGTGGGTAACTGTGGTTTTATATTTCTATACTTCTGCATGCAAAATCCGGTTTAGCCAATATTTTGCATTCAACCGTTATGTAAACACACTATGATTAATGTTTAACTATTAGGTTGTGCTCATTGAAAACACTGAAAATATTTGTATGAATAGCCAAATTAGGTATTGGGTTGTTATAAAACAAAATACGTTTTGAAAGTCGAATTTAATGTCTTAAATGCTAAATTATGCATCTAAAACTCAAATTTACAGTAGTTACAATACTTGACGTCAATTTTAGTTTTATAAATCTAAATTTGTCATCGATGGTTTTTAGATATTTAAATTGTTACATTTCAAATTAAACATATACTGTACATAACATTTCTTTTTAGTTGGGGGTTGTTATATTTAAATAATTAAAAAGTACATTTATTTGTAACTTAATGAGTTTTATTGTTCATAACTTATTATGTCGTCCGATTCATATACAATAACAAAACATAAACTTCGTTTAGCATTAACAAAAACCTAAAATTAAACCGTTTTGAGATTCCCAGTTGCTAAGTTTTAGGTGTTAAATAATATACATTTTAGGCAGTAGTCATTTGATCTGGATGTTTTACTAGCACTGATTGGCACTTTAAATTAGGCATAATCACTGTCTGTTTGAAAAATTATTTTTCACTTAATGAGTATAGTGATAGACTTTTACTATTTTTGTTTACTAATATTATGTGGATGTTTTGGCACTTCAATATAATTCTATGACAAACCATGGCTTAATGAGAAAAAGCAGGGATGATAACAATGTTTTTAGTTACTCAAAATTGTATAATAAAGTAATATGATTTGAAATTAAATCTTTTAATATGGAGTAATATCCAAAATATGCTACAGATGGTATTTTAGCAATTTCAATTTAAATTTAAAATCGATTTTCAGCTATTAAAAAGCCGCCTTTTCGTGTAATCTGAGTTTTATAAATAAATATTCCGTCCCAGACCAAATGACCTTACCATATTGATAAAATATTGTCATTTCCGCATCACCAATTCCCCTAAACCACTTACAAATGTTAATCACCAACTTGTTTGACCACTTAACAACTTTCCACCCTCTTTTCCCCGCTGCATTTTAATAAAATATCATTAATTGTAGCTGAATTAGATAAATTGCTAAAAACTTTGTTATCAGTAGTTGTCGATTTCGATTCTGTTTTTAAACAAGTCGAGACTCTCTGGATTGGCCAGAGCGCCTTTGTTGGCTACAGGACGCCCGGCTATCACGTCACGAACGGCAACTTCCACTTTTTTCCCATTAATAGTATACTGAAATATAATTGAAAATGTAATTTCCGTTCGATTGTGTACTTTCAATGGTTATATTTTAACTCACCGGAATGTCTTTAGTTTCCAAAATAAGAGCGGGGACGTGGCGAGCTGATAACGCGCTGCGTATTGCTGCTCTGATTTCTTCGACCAATTCTTCGGTCATTTTAAACCCGTTAGCCATTTTGAGGAACAGTAAGACACGTTCCTCTTCCCCTTGCTTCGTCCTCTGGGCCACACACACGCTATCCTGGACAGTTTTGAAGTCTTCAACTATGTTGTAGATTTCTGCACTGCCAAAGCGAACTCCATTTGGATTCAGTGTCCCATCGCTAGAAGATTAAGGGTTAATTAATATTGAATGTCAATTTTAAAATTGTTCATCACCTTCTGCCCAGCATTACAAGTCCTTTGGTTACTGGATTGATCTGACAAAAATCCCCATGACACCAAACACCTGCATGCCAATACAATAAATGTTAAACCAAATTCTTGGGAAAGTGGACTTATGTTTATCTCTTCTGCCTGGGTCACTGCATGCAACCGTTTTAATTTTTACCGCTTCAAAAGCATAATATAGTTTTAATCGAAATTAATTATCTTAAAAGTTGCTTTTGAACTATTGTGTATACGCTCAAATGCAATCAATAGAATTGATAATCACTTGGGCATATAAATAGCTATATGTTTTAGGATTAGTGTATATTTTAATGATGTAGCTGACCTTTAAAATTGGAGAAATAAGCTTTCTGGTATTTGGCGCCATCAGGATCATTCCAAAATGCAATGGGCATTGATGGGTGAGGCTTTGTAACTACAAGTTCGCCACTTTCTCCTAATACTGGCTCATCTGTAATTCACAAAATAAACTGACACATTTAATTTTGGTTGAATGTTGTTTTAAGCTTACTTTCTCCTTTCCAACATTCAATTGCAATAGCCAAATGCAAGCTTTGTACTTCGCCTCGGTATACGGGCAGCGTGTGGTTTTGTCCCATAAAACAACCTAAAATGTTGAGAAATTAATTATGAGTTTCTTGCAGTTTATGTTTTTTAAGCATTATTTTTGAAGAAATTTAAACTTAATTACCTAAAATGTCAGTTCCACCAGAAATAGAACCAAGAACAACGTCCTTCTTAATGTGATTGTACACATAATCGAAACTTCTTGGTTTCAAAGGAGAGCCAGTTGATAATATGGTGTCCAGTGAGGTTAGTTTATGAGTTTCCACTGAAACACAAAATGTTTCGATTTAGAAATAGATAATCATAAAATAATTTTTATAAATCGGATTTTATTATTACTTGGCTTAATTCCTTTGTCTTCTAATACAGCCAGCCATTTAGCACTTGTACCAAAGACTGTAATACCCAACTGGTCAACCAAGTCCCATAAAACATTGGCTGTTGGAACTAACGGTGAACCATCATATAAAACAATTGTAGCTCCAACTGCTATTGCTGTTACTAACCAATTCCACATCATCCAACCGGTCTAACAATAAATTACAATTATGACTATATTTTAGTGCCAATAATAAAAGTAAAATTGATTGTACTTACGGTTGTATAGTAGATCATCACGTCTTTTTCAGAGATGTTGCCTTGCATTATATGCTCTTTAAGATGCTGAATCAAAACTCCCTGAAAAACAAATTTTAATTATTAATTTATGAAAGCTTCATAATATTCCATTTATTTTCAAAGCTTTCCAATTGAAATTTTGTAGTTGAATTTTATCGTTTGGTTTAACATTTTGTCGATAGTATAATTTAATATGTTACCCCGGTTGAGTGAACCATGCATTTTGGTGCTCCTGTTGTTCCTGAAGAGTATACAATGACCAGAGGGTGTGAGAAAGGCACTTGAGTAAATTCCAGCTCAGGCAATTCGCCATTTGGTCCTAACCCAAACTTTAAAAACTCATCTACCCATATTCTATTGTAAGAAAAATAAAAACAAAATTCTCTTAAAAACTTGATGGCAAATCGCCTAAATATTTTAGAAAAACAAACCCTTTGTCAATAGTTGATATATCTGATTTGCTTCCAGTAAATGGAATAATTACGACATGTCGTAATTCTGGCAAACCATCCACTACTGTTTTTAGCTTCTCCAAATGACTATGTCGCTTGCCATTGTAGTTTACAGCGTCCACAGAGAACAGTAACTTAGGATTTATTTGGGAGAACCTTTCCAAAACTCCCTACATTTAAAAAAAGATGTTTACATATTTACTTATCTAATGGCTTCTCCTTCTAGTAGAAAATTAAATTTACTGTTGGACCAAAATCAGGCGACGTTGATGACCAGACGGCACCAATACTCGAAGTGGCTAACAAGAGTTCTACTGCTTCCATACAGTTAGGGATGTAGCCTTATTTATTTAACAATTATGGTAATAAATTTCATTAATCTTTTGACCCTTATAAGATCAGATGTATACCAGCTACTCGGTCTCCTGTTTTGACACCTGCTGATTTCATGGCAGCGGCAAACAGAGCCACTCGTTGACGTAATTCATTAAATGTCCGCGACTTAACATCCTTGCCACCTTCACCTAAAATTTAAACAAAATAATTAGCTTCATGTTTGATTTCTTGTAACTGAATTTCATTAAGCACTTTATCTGTATTTTAATGAGTTAAATTTGTCATTTTAAGTTTAATCATTTATTGCCATGTTTGTGTCACTTTTTTTAAAAAAAATAAATGTTCTATTTATTTTAGCAAATAGTTCTACAGCGTACTTTACATCATAATAATAATCATGCTGGACCTGATTAAACCCATCCTTTTTGGAATTGAATCGATTGCAGTGTTATTTAATCATCGATTGCCAGTGACTCTGTATCACGTCTATTTTCCATAGGAATTGTACAGCGTATCTCATTATTGACATGTAAGTTATTTTCGAATAGTGATGTAACTAATTTATATTACTTTATAAATGATTTAGTTTTTAAATAACAAATAAATTATAAATAACCAACCGCTGGCATAAGTACAGTATAAATTTCAATACATCATCTGATTTATAATTAACGTACGTTACTATTATATTTTCGTGGATGGGATGTGTTAAATCACATGTTGTATGAGCTTATACAGTATAGCATCATACATATAAGCAGATGGGCTGATTATTAAATCCCAATTGACCTTCCATCTTGACCAGTCCAATTTTACTTATAATATTTTTCATCAATTAAGTTGAACATCGATGCTACAAGGCCTATCAAAAATCTAGGTCATTACTTAATATTTTGATCACATAAAAATAACTTTTTTTAATGATACCAGTGTTTTTTATATTATTAATATTTGTATGATAAAGGTAGTGGTATGTTTACTGAATTTTATGTAAAGTCATGTTTATTGCAAATAGACCCGCAGGTGTTTATGACGTCAAAAAGTGACGCTGTATTATTTATTTATTTATTGATTAAATATCAACTCACCTGTCGCATAAAGAGCTACTTTTTCGCCATTTTGATGTCTTAGTAAGTTTTCGGCAAAATTTAATTTAGCACCAGGAAACCATTCAGGGATTTCATCAATACGTTTTGTACGATCAATAACCTACATTAAATACATATAGTTGTTATTTAAATTTATATGCAAAACATACAGTTCAATTTACTTAGTTTACTTAGTTGGTGCCAATTATAATTCATTGCATACATGGGAACTCAATGGGAGGGGATTAAGTACATACAATTGTTATATATACAACAATAAACAATATAGTCATATATTTTTTCAATTACAGTAATCAAATTTTAACGTCATTTAAAATACGAGTACTGCATTTCAAAACTTAGCTATTTCATTAAGTGTATTTTTTTTTTAAAAATGTGTAATTAATTTTAAACTGAATTTGCCTAATGTTTATAGAATGTGCATAGTCTTACTAGGAATTGATTATATGTGAACAAATTAACTAGGAATTGAATAAAATGTGAACAAATTAACTAGGAATTGATTAAAATGTGAACAAATTAACTAGGAATTGATTAAAATGTGAACAAATTAACTAGAGATTGTATTCAATGAGCAAAATTTTAAAAACCGTTTAGTAATTCAGTATTTTAAGATCAGTAAATCAATCATTGAAATTTTTTAAAAAGTTTTTTGCGATTTAAGTAATTGATCTACAGTATAAGTCATTTAAAATCGGCAAAGTGTGTTATACTGTATAAACTTATATTTTTTGTGGCTGACACGTGTGCTAAGGATTCTATTAATATTACATTTCTGTGTTAAAATTTGAAACTGTCCTCGTGGGTTGCATCAAATTTCACCACTGTCCAGGGGATATAATTTAATATAGACGCTAATCAAATAATTGTTGTACTCTGCACATGTACTGTATATTTTTATAAATTGAAGTAACGTTAAAATCAGTCCGAAAATAAAAAAAAATTACCTTAAATTAAAATACCAAAAATGTTACTGTATAATAGAAACTAAAATGTTATAAACATTGTAGAAACTTCGATAAACAAGTTTAAATTTAAAATAAGTTTTAAAAAAGAAAACTGATATGAAGTCCTAACGTAGAATGATATTAATTACCGTACCATCAAGTTTAATTAAAATATATTTAAGCACATGTGAAAGTGGCTAATTTGCGTAATTTTTAAATTATGTACTAGATTAGTTAACTTACATTCAGTCAACACATAATGGTTTAAAGTTACTTGAAATTATCCTTAAATCATTTCTATGCGGTCATTGTTTAAAATTTACATAATAAAGTGATAAAGATGTGTCCTTACAGATAACAGTTTTACTAAGTTACAAGTGCAGTAGTCTGTACCACAACAATTACTTTAAAAATATTTTAAGAATTTTTTTAACAAATTTTTTGTGTGTAAAATACTAAAATACATGACGTCCTTGACATACACCCAGTTTATTTATATGTAACTATACGGTGGTCATTTTTAAATTTTGGAAACTTTTTTTTTTCAAAGCAATTATTACAACAAAAAAACGATGCACTTTTATATTTTAAAATTGTTAAATGAAATTAGTTTCAAACTTGGTTTAATATTCAGTGTATGCTTTGCATACATGTTGACTGCATATTTTTTTAAATTACCGGTATGTAAACTTAAAATTGTTGTTTATTACCTGTTCGTATATTTGAGAATGAATAATTTTACTGTAGTGAAAAAACTCTTCCCAAAACTCTGGGTAGTTATCCACCGACCATTGATGAAGATCGTGGTAATTTTCTGTCATGTTTATTAATTGATCATTAAATGATGAATAGATAATTTTAATTTAAATATCAAAGTCACCTAATTTGGTTGCGTATTTTGAATTAATTATCTCTCTAAATTCGTCGATGTTTGTCTTTTTAGTTTTATCTGGTGTCCACAGTAACTTTGGGTTATTTGTTATTTCCTCATCGTCGTGTTTTCCATTAGCTTGTGTATGATTATCCATTTTTTTTATCAAATTGTGTCTGTACTTAGACAGATGAGCGTTATAAAATTAACACTGAACTGTTATGAACTGCTTATCTAACGTGCAATTCAATTTATAATGATGTAAACACACGCCTTACACGATTCACGTTGCATCACTAATTTTATTAATGTGAATCGTATGATTTTTTGTAAATCTTGTAGGATTTGAAATTATTTATAAATTTGGGGATATAATCGAGATTTACGTATAAGTGTTATACTATAGATTTACAAAATGTTCTTTTTGCGAATCTGCGGCCAAGTATGTAAACATACCAAACAGGTGTTTTTATAACTTTTATATTGTTGATAAACTAATTTTGTATGACGAAAATATGTTAAACAAAGTTTTGTTATCATTTCTGGTATATAGAAACCGCACACATCGAGGATGAAATATAAAAAATAAGATGGCGTTGATGGCGCCGCGCCGCGTACTCTAAAACTTTAATTGGTAAGTTACCACTTTATAATAAAAATACAATTTAACAGCTGCTTGATTTTAAAGTACCCCATCGTTAAGGTGATAAGGGGCGTGTGCTGTTGAGAGATACAATGATTGGCATCGGTAGGTGTTGCTATTACTATGAACCTTGAGCTCGAA
Organism: Helicorthomorpha holstii; assembly: GCA_013389785.1. Taxonomy (NCBI): domain Eukaryota; kingdom Metazoa; phylum Arthropoda; class Diplopoda; order Polydesmida; family Paradoxosomatidae; genus Helicorthomorpha; species Helicorthomorpha holstii. The sequence goes on along the minus strand of JAAFCF010002710.1, from coordinate 6,973,289 downwards.
ATCACTTAATTGACTTGCAATTGACGTTATAACATACGCAATTTCAGAGAAGGAATAGCATCAATTGGGGTTTATACTAAAGACTATTAAGTAACATTGTCGCATGTGTCTACAACGACTGGAAGGCTGAAAGAAATGACTGCAAATTAAAATGAGAAAGCTACGAGTATTTTTATAGGATGAAATCATGAAATTATTACAAGACAATGAGACTATCGTTCTACTCAGCTGATTTTGATGATTTCACCGTGGATGATAAATAAAATTTAGATAAGCTTATTAAAAGTAAGAAATATAGTAGAGAGATAAGGCAATGTTTAGTTATTTTGCTGTTTTTGCCTAACACTTTTGGGGAATTGTAATGCAGCCCACGAAAATTATGATGGGTTCAAGATCGTATATACCAAGTGGTGAAGTTCCTCTGACACCTGAATCGGATTACGAAGAACTTTCATTTCCGGAATATCACCATGATCAACTACCTTCATTGGATCGTTTTAGCCAAGTTGATGGGAATAATGGTGATATTTAATTTTTTTATTATAGTATTAGAAAGATAGCTGAAGAACTAATCTAACTCGATTTTGACGTAAAATTGTGGTATTCAGTTTAAAATTTCTTTCAGATATTTTTCCACGAAATTTAATATTTTGAATTATAGATTTACAGTGCCTAATAAAGTTTTTTTTCTTCGTAGATTTAAGTACTTCTTACTTCCAATATATGAATGTTTACAAATCAAATTGCGAATTTAGTGATTTGCAACGTAGTGTTTTTCTTCCTGGTAAACCTGTCGAGTGTCGGATTGTAACTGTTGAGCGAAATTTATACGGAAATCTTATTAGTCCACACGTGTAATATATCCATTTTGATTTAAATTTTAACTGCTTGAAAGACTTGTTAATATTATCAAATTTTACTTAGATATACATTAGAGCTAAAACATGGCGATTTTCAATGGATTATAAAAAGACGTTATTTCCAATTTCTTAATCTTCATCGACAACTACAGATGCATAGGACTGGGTTAAAAATAGCTTTTATCTCCAGACCGTAAGTTATTTAGATTTTTTGTCAAGAATTATATTAATTTTGAATAATTTAGTACCGCAGAACGAAGGTCATTTCGAGCAATTGCCAGGAAGACTCAACAGCTGCCTAAATTTCCTATTAAGCCAGAAGCTTCAATATCTGGAGATCGTTTGTTTGTCAGAGCTGTAAGACTTATCTTAACCTCAGTTAAAAATGAGTTAATTAAATTTCATAAATATCCAGTTCGAAATAATCAATTTTTATTTAGTTAGTATAGAATTACTAAATGTCGGTCTGAATGTTTAACATGATCATATATTATATGCATAATTTCTATGTGTTAATGACTAAACTTTTTACAGCGTCAACTGGAGCGATATCTGAATGCTGTACTTAAGTGTGTTATGTTTAGAGATTATATAGAGATGGTAATTGAACAAACCGTGGGTCTTCATTTCCTTTTAAATATTTATCAAATAATTTTATTTAGTTAAAGTTTCTGGAGGTGAGTCATCTATCGTTTATAAAAGAGCTCGGTTTAAAGTATAAAGAAGGAATGGTACAAAAGAAAGCTGGAGACACCAGAGTAGTGGGGTACCAAGCATTGTGCTTACCTGTCAGGGGATGTTTTTCACGATGGCTGGAAAGGTTTGTATTGCATCAGCATTTATGTTAAAGTAATTAATTTGGTTTTAGATGGCTTGTCAAGCGACAAAATAACAGACAAGTGAATTGTAATTTCGTAGTACACACTCTACATTTCGTTTAGATAATTACTAAGACTTGGAAGCTTGCCATTTCTCTTGATAGAAGATGTAGTACCTCAGATTTTAAGATCTTGAGTAGCTGTAAATTATGCCATATAATATCGAAATAAGTTTGTCTTTTTTAAATTGAACTTTTAATAACATTTAAATTATCTTTCTTACATAATAGCAATATTAGGTGTTTTGACATTTACTACTTAAACTTTAATTTATAATTCTAGAATCATATTTTTTTAAGTATGTGTTTTATTTTGATATTTAGGTGGCTTGTTTTAAAAGACACTTGTTTGATTATTATCAGACCTAAAGACGGCGTAACTAGAGAAGTTTTATTAATGGATAAAATGTTTGAAGTTGAAGTTGGTTTTTTCCAAACTGGTCGATGGAGTGGCTTAACAATTACTAATTTAAACAGGTATAATTAATTGACTTTTGAAACTCAAAATATTCAGAAAATCATCAATTTTTTTCCATTTTGTTTTTATTTGTAGAAAATTGACTATTAGTGGTCCAAGTCGTGAAAGGACAGACGAATGGAATGATGACATAAATCTAGTCATGAGAACAACTGGTGTTGAATTTATCAGACCAAATAGGTTCGGTTCCTTTGCTCCCATTCGTTACGAAACTTACGCTCAATGGTAAAATTAGATTTCAATCTTAAAATTCATATGGAAAAAAACGATGTGATTTATTGTTAGGTATATCGATGGGTCTGGTTATTTTGATGCGGTTGCTAATGTATTAGAAGAAGCCAAAGAAGAGATATTTATAGCGGATTGGATGCTATCCGCCGAATTATTTCTTAAAAGACCAATTATCGATACAGATAAATGGAGATTAGATAAACTTTTACAAAGAAAGGCAGTAAGATAGCGGTTTTCTGATTATGCGATGTATTGTTTGGTTTAATCATGATTTCTTTCAAGGAAGCTGGAGTCAAAATATTTATATTACTATACAAAGAAGTTGAGTTTGCTTTGTCTATTAATAGTAATTACACAAGGCGAAAATTATTGGAATTACATCCAACTAACATTAAGGTAAATTTTGTTTTACTATGGAATATGTATAGAGACATAGGCAGATAAAGCGGATGCATGGCACCGTCAGGCACAATATTAACTGTTCTAATTCCAATTTTTGATTGGTTTTTAATTTGTTTATAGATAATGAGACATCCTGACCATATGCCTTCTGGTGTTATGTTATGGGCTCATCATGAAAAAATGGTTATTGTAGATCAAACTTATGCTTTTTTAGGCGGTTTGGATCTAAGTTTTGGTCGGTGGGATGATCAAACACATCGGTTAGTATGTATTTATTATTGGCGCGTTTTTAGTTTTACAATTTTATTTTGGTTCTTACTTTTAAAACGTTATTGATAGACTAGTTGATCTTGGCAATGCGAACGATTTAGTTCCAGTTCCTGGTCAAAAATTTATACGCTCATCTTTTACTGTTGCAAACTTGACGAACGCATTACAGAGTGTTGCGTTGGCTCCTCTGACGACTATGGTGTTACCGGTATGTACAAATGAGAATTGGCTCTAATTTAAATACGAAATATATTCGTTTTTTATTATTTTGTGGGTAGCTGATTATATCTATTTGGTAGTAAGTACAAATTTTACTCGCATTGTTTAAAACTAAAAAGTCAGCATTTAAGTCTGTTTTTTTTTTTGCTGGTTATTTTAGGGTGATGACGTTATGGATACTGCGATAAAGCTTCAAAGGTTGGTGATTTTGTTACTACTGTATTAGAATATGAAACAGTTTAGTTATGTCTCGTTTTGTACAGCCCTGCTAAGTCTGATGTGATGTCAAGAAAACATATATGGCCTGGAAAAGATTATATGAATTTTATTTATAAAGATTTTAGTGATCTTGACTTTCCAGATGTTGGTGAGTAGAAGAGCGAATTGCTTCATTTTGAGTCACGAAATTTGGTGCCGTTATGCTTGAACCGAATTTGGGTTTCTAGTGATTAAATTTACTTATTAGATTTTTAAAGATTTATATTTTATTTTTTATTAACTAATTTTGGTTCTCATTGATTCCAATTGTCGTTAAAGATATTGGATTGGATTAGTGTATATAATACCTAGTTTAGCAATAAAGCTGCATTTTAAGATTTCTTAGTAATTACATTTGATGTATTTGTTTTTTTATTTTTACTTTATCAGATTTAATTGACCGCAGTGTCGTTGTCCGAATGCCTTGGCATGATATTGGTGTAGCCATACAAGGCAAAGCAGCTCGTGACGCAGCTAGACACTTTATACAAAGATGGAATGCTGTTAAGGTATAACCGCTTATTTTTACATCATTTCTTATTAAAATACAATTGTAAAACGTTACTAAACTGAAACAGATCGAGAAATTCAAGGACAATCTTGGTTATCCATTGCTATTGCCTAAATGTTATAAATCACTGCAAGATTTGCCACCTGTTATTACGAGAATGAAACCAGCAACTTGCCAGGTTGGCTTGAGCAGTAATTTCATTATTAATTGGTATCATTTTTGAAAGTAAAAAAAAAATTTCAGGTGCTTCGAAGTAGTTCTAGCTGGTCAGCTGGTATAGCTGAAACTGAAAACTCTATCGAACAGGCTTATGTGAAAACAATTTTGGAGTCGCAACATTTTATTTATATTGAGAACCAGTTCTTTATCAGTTTGACAGGAACCAGCAGCTATGTTACTAATAAAGTAGCTAGTTCATTGTTTGATCGGATTGTTCGAGCTCACAAGTTAGTTCAAACTAATTTTTGCAAGAACTTTTAGTAAATGTTTGAATGATAATTTTAGAGAGAAGACGCCATTTAAAGTATACGTGGTGATGCCTCTTCTTCCAGCTTTTGAGGGGCAAATCGGAACAAATACAGGTATCGCTTTACAAGCTATAACACATTGGAACTATGCTAGTATATGTAGAGGACCAAATTCATTATTAGGAAACCTAGCTAAAGAAGGTAAATATTTATTGACTGTATAAATGTCTGATATTTGTGGTGAAAGATTCTTTACTTTTGTAACTTTTTGTCGCTGTTTCTTGAATTCAGTTGGCGATCCAACGTCATACATCATATTTTGTGGTTTAAGAACTCATAGTAAAGGACGTGACCAACCGGTAAATAAAATGATTTTAAATTAATTTTTGTGTCTTACAATTTCCAACGAAAATATTTATTAAAATTCAGGTGTCTGAATTGATCTACGTTCACAGCAAGATGTTAATTGCAGATGACAAAGTGGCTATTATTGGATCGGCTAATATAAACGATCGCAGTCTGAGAGGCGATAGGGATAGTGAAATTGCCGTAATAATCGAAGATGTTGAAACTTACGATTCTAGATTGGGCGGAAAATCCTGGCAGGCTGGGAGATTTGTAGGGTCACTTAGAAGACAACTTTTCCGGTAACTGAATAAGTGGCTCAATTATTGCATTATAAGCTAATGGAAACTTCCAAATTTATTTTATATCTTATTTTACTAAACAGATATTTTAAACTAATACGCTTTTAACTTATTTTTTCTATTAGAGAGCACTTGGGTTTATTGGGTAAACCTTACAGTGGAATTGATATAGTTGATCCTGTAGTTGACTCATTTTTTAAAGAAGTTTGGTTAAAATGTGCTTCTCGGAACACATCCATATTTGAAAAGGTAAATTTACAACACTTTTAATTTTTAAAAGACTGCTTTTACGTATTTTTTTATTAATTTATTTTGTTTTTTGATATCTAATACAAAATTGATTAAAATACTTGGGTACTAAATGAATTTTAATTTTAGAATTTTTTAGAAAGCCATTACATGACTTATTGAATACCGTACTATAACTTTTTAAATTTAATTATTTTTAAAAATTCTTAAATTTAAAAGGATTTTACCGGAACCTGTATATAGTTTAGCCAAATGTTTGTTGATATTTTACTTTGCAGCTTGTTGAAACTTTAATCATTTTTCATTACGATTATGTATTTTTAATTGTAACTCAATTTGCAGGTGTTTCGATGTGTTCCTAACGATCACATTTTAAACTTTTCTCATCTGAAAGAATATACCAAGATTAATCCAATGAGTGAGACTAATCCAGAAGAAGCGTTTAAGCTTTTAAAGGGCATTCAGGGCAGTATAGTGTTAATTCCATTACATTTTCTATCGGAAGAATCGCTTACTCCTCCACCTAGCAGTAAAGAGGCTCTCATGCCTAATAGCGTATGGACGTAACAAATCATAATAGCTTTACAATTACAAGGTAAGTGCAATTTAAAACTACTAATATGATTTTCATATCAATTTTATTATTTCATATCATTTTTTTAAACGTCCATAATCTCGGCGTTATTGTTTATAGCAAAATACAAGCATGTTGTATGCTTGTGCAGTGAATATAGCGCTTTGTTGTGTTTGATGTTGGTTTCTGTTTATTGGAAGTGATTAGTCTGAATTGATACTTACAGTATTGATAACATTGAACCGTTTGTTTAAGTTGAAATTAGATCAAAATTTATTTTTTTATAAATATAGATAATTTTATCTCCATGAAATACATTCCTATAAAATTTGTATATTTATACTCGTAATTGGAATATATCGTATAGAAAAGAACTGTATTTTAAAAGACCGTATTTTGACAATTAAAACCGTATGATTTGTTACAATTTATTTTGCAATTTATCGTTTGGTGTCAATTGACGTCGGTGATTTTTTTCCAAACATTATTGTGTTGTTTTAGCAGTTATGCGATGAAATTGCGTTTACTTAGTTTTGAAATTCGTTATGCAACTCTTGTTTTTTATTTCCGGAACCGTTGAGATTAACAAATCGAGTGTCAAACAATAATATTTGTTTAGTAAGTAACATATTTTAAACTGTTTGCATCTATTTACTCATTTCTTTATATTTCAATTTTTCATGCAATTTTAATTTGTGTGATTTTGAAATTTGAACTTCTACTTTCATTAGAAGTTATTTTTGAAATACCTTAAAAGTGCTACAGTATATTACAGCTGATGTTGCTGAATTTATTTTCTAATTTTGTTAAAAACATTTTAGTAAAAAAAACCTTGTCGGTTACATGTTTTATTAACGTCATTCTGAGGAATTTTATTGACGTTCTAATGAAATATGTTATGGAAGTTTTGAAAGTGAAACTTATTGTAATTTTGCTTTTGAAATAGTTAGTCATCACTTTACATTATTTTGTTCTCATTCATTTGCTATAATGGCTGACATCAGATTTGATTAACTAGAACCAATTGATACGATTGTTTAACGGGAATTTGATTGGTTTAAAATATGTTATCATGATTTTCTCCTCCTCTTGAATTATTTCATTGTAAATCACTATCACTAAAACAAACAGAATCGAATTTGCCCTACAAAGCGTCTAATCTAATCATTTATCAGGTGAAATATAATGTAGGTGTAACCGTTGCTATTTATTTATTTTTTAAATATATTATTGAGGCACATACTCTAGATCTAAAAATTGAAAAACAAAGTTTTCAATGAATGAGTGACATGTTTCTGATGACCTTTTTGAAATTGTAGGTGTTTGATATAATAATCATTTTGACTGTTAGTCGGTTACAAATTTCAAGTAAACATTTTAATTTTTTTTTTGATAATAACATTCTTCAATTATTTATCTTTATTATACCATCATAAAAATAATTGAAGTATTACGGTTATAGTATTCAGCTAAAATTTATCGCTTAGTAAATTTCAAAATTTTTTGAATTAACGGTGGTATTGAAGATGAGCAACTTTATAAACTGCTGAAATTTAAATGAAAAAAAATGACTTCAGGTAATTTTGACATTTTATTTTATTATAACTTAGTATTAGTTATTATTTTTGATTAATTTATTACATTTCAATGGGAGGTTTTTTTTATTAATCTATGTTTAATAATTTATCGTTTTTTTTAAAAGTACGTCGACAAATAAATGTGTCTGGAATTTCATACAAAACAGTATTTCATGCAACGGCCATCGAAAACATTGAAGATGCCAAAAAATCAAGGCTTGTTTTGCCACAAGGCATTGATATTTACATTAAGGGATGTCCTATTACTTGTACTTTAGAAATTACAAAACAACCAGAACTTACCAAATTGAAACCGACAACGTAAGTTATTCTATTTTATTTGAAGATATTTTTTATGATTTTTATAATTTTTTTTTTCAGCTACAATGTTAAACTAACTCATGGGAATTTCCATTGGTCGCTATTACGCACTTATCTTGATTTTGCCAAACTTTATGCAAAGTTGGATATATCAACAAAAATAAAGTATACACAATTTTAACATTATCAACATTGACTAAATGTTTAATTTTAAATAAATTTAACAGAGGTGAACGTTTGCCTAAATTTCCAGCTCATGTTCGCACTAGAGAAAACCAAGTTTTGGTAAAATAGCATGTTTGATTTTACTATTTATTAATTAATTTAAATTTTTCAAATGACAGAATGAGTTGCAAAAGTTTATTAACAAGTTATTTGAGATTGAATCGCTGCGGTTGCACAAATCTACGGTAATTCCATCTCAACATTTTCAAATAGTTAAACAAATTAATCACATAACATTTTTTTAAAATTTAAGCTTAAATTTTTTGAAATAAGTTGGTTATCATTCGTTGAGGGACTGGGAAATAAGCATAAGGAAGGCTTAATAAAAAAGAAAGTAGGTGATCAACATGCCAATGGAGAAATTATAGGAATTATCCAATCGGCTCATTCAAAAGTTCACACAAGATTCACGAAACGGTAACTCTATGGAAAGTCAATAAAATTATATGTTTAGCTAATGTTCATTTTTTTTTTTTTTTTTGATAGTTGGCTGCTGTTAAAAGACACATATTTGGCAATTGTTCGGCCATATGACAATTTAGTTAGAGAAGTTATACTAATGGACCATACTTTTCATGTAGTTAAAAGCCCAAAACATGAACCTCGTAACGCTATGAAAATAAGCAATTTAAACAGGTAGCTAGTTTTTATACACATAAGACAATATACAGTATACGAGAAACCCAAACTCGTATCTATTTTTGAATTTGTTTATATAATTTCTAACTTTTTATTGTTATTTTAGAGACTTGATATTGAATTGTGGCGATAAAGATTCTTTAAATGAATGGGTGAATGAAATTAACAAAGTTGCTTTAGAGAATGGACAAGATTTTATTCAACCAAATCGTCTGGACTCCTTTGCACCAGTTAGAAATAAAGTTTTGGCTAAATGGTACTCTATTTTAACTATTTGTTTAATCGAATAAGTACACTTGCAATAGTGCAATATTTATAGAGCAATTACACTTTTAAAGCAACATCAATTGAGCAGGCTCTTTAGAGTTAACGTTGGAAAACAAATTAAATTTTAAAAATTAAATATTGTTTTGATGCTAAAGATATTTCAATTTGTGTGTGTTGTTCTTAACGAAATTGTAAACTAGTATATATACACTTTTTACGTTTTTGCAATTAATTTCTTAAGTTACTAAAATGTCATAATTAAATGTATTTAATTAGGATAATTTTATTTGAATAGGTTTGTGGATGGCTCATCATACTTTGAATCCGTATTTGATATATTGGAGCTTGCCAAAGAGGAAATTTTTATTACCGATTGGATGTTAAGCCCTGAATTGTATTTAAAAAGACCAATTACTGACGACGATTGGAACTATTGGCGACTGGACAAAATACTAGAAAGAAAAGCAGTTCAGTATTTTTTTACTTGTATTTTATCAGTTTCTATTTCATTTTTCTTAACTTCTTTTATTGCACCACGTTGGCATGGTTAATAAAATGAACCTGCATTAGAAATCATTGATTTTTATTAATAGTCTCTTTCATTTCTTTACATTAGCAAAGTGGTGTTCACGTATTTGTCATCATCTTTGAGGACGTTAAAATTGCCATGGGGTTAGGCAGTATTTATACACGAAAACGACTAATGTCATTACATCCAAATATTAAGGTACATTCGTATAGTGTGCTACAAATTATTATTGAATTGGTTATTTTAAATACTGTACTGTTCTATTTTAACAAGGTTTTAAGGCGGCGAGGTTTTGCTCAACTAATGTTTTGGTCTCCACACGATAAAATGGTAATTGTGGACCAGCAGTATGCTTTTTTTGGCGGATTGGATATGTGTTTTGGACGTTGGGATGATCATAATCACAAGTAACGTGTATTTGTATAAAGGAATCCTACGCAGCTTCTAATTTATTCTGATTTATAATGTAGATTAATTGATCTTGGTAAAGAAACGGTAAAGGAATCGGGTTTTCAATCTGGACTTGGGTCACTGGTAACCAAAATGGCCAATGTCCCGTCTACAATTTCAGAACTTGACGCAATTATTGTAAGTTTAGTTTTCTAATTACGATATTAAACATACCGGTAGCTTGTTTAACGTCACTTTTTAAACATAATTTAAGCAACTCGATAATAAATCAAAAGTCGTAGGAAAAAATTCAACTAATCAAGAAGATTCCATAAATATATCAAAGTAAGCAACCAAAAACGATTATTTTTTCAATGAAAGAATTGGCAAATATAAAGTAAAAATCTTGTATTTAGTTCGCAGACCTTGTACACTCCAGATGGAAAACTGTGGCCTGGAAAAGATTACATGAATTTTATTTTTAAAGATTTTATGCATACTGAGCTGCCATTTGAAGGTAATTTGTAAAATTAGTCATGTTAATTACCTGTTTTTATTTTAAGGTTCGGATTTTTAGATTTGATTGATAGACAAAGTATTCCTCGGATGCCATGGCATGACATTGCCTGTTTTGTCCAGGGATTTCCAGCCCGTGATTTAGCCAGACATTTTATTCAACGCTGGAACGTTACAAAAGTTAGTTTTCCTTAATTACTTTTGTAATAAAAATGTAACTACATCGTTAATGTTGATGTCATAGTTGGATGCGAAGAAGGAAGATATGACTTTTCCTCTGCTATTACCAAAATGCTACGAGGAACGGTTGATCAAGTTGAAACCCGCCTTAACTTTAATGACAATTGTCGATTGTCAAGTAATACTTTATTAATAATTTTGTTTTATAAAGTTTGTTAATGGAGGTTTATTTTTAGATGTTGCGAAGTGCCAGCAAATGGTCAGCAGGTATTGAGGAAACTGAAAGCTCCATTCACCGTGGATACATCAAAGCTATTACCGAAGCTGAACATTTTATTTATATTGAAGTATTATTTACATTGTCAGTTGGCCATTTATATTATGTTATTAACTTTTATTACTTATTTTAGAATCAGTTTTTTGTTTCACTAATGGGTGGACATCCTCAAGTGTTTAATAAAGTTGCTGATTGTCTTTTTGAACGAATTGCTAGAGCTTATTGGTATGTTTATCGATAGCCCACCTGTCATTTTATATTAATGGTTGTATAATTGAATGTAGCAAAAAAAAACAATTTCGTGTGTACGTTGTAATGCCATTATTACCAGGCATTGAAGGAGATATTACATCTGAAACAGGAGTTGCTATTAAGGCTGTAACTCATTACAATTATGCCAGCATATGTAGAGGACCAAATTCTTTGTGGGGAAGATTAACACAAGTGGACAATGGTATTAGTTTTTACCTTAAATTTATATTTGCTTGTCGTTTACCAAAGTTTTTTTTTATCATTAGGTAAATTAAACCCAGCTAATTATATAACATTTTGCGCTTTGAGAACTCACGAGGCAGATAAAGATCATTTGGTATCATAATTAAATTATATTAATTTACTTTATTTAAATTTCATATTTTTTTTAGGTATCCGAGTTAGTTTATGTGCATAGCAAGTTAATGATTGTTGACGATAAAGTGGCGATTATTGGTTCGGCAAATATCAACGATCGCAGTATGAACGGTGGACGTGACTGTGAAATTGCTGCTATTTACGAAGATGTTTATGACCAGGAAGAAGTTAGTTTTGCTGGAACCACATGCAAAGTTGGCCGATATGTTTCATCTCTCAGAAGGAGAATATTTAGGTAAATTAAGCTTTTAAGAGTCAAGATTAAGGTTATTAGTCTACAGTAACAGTGTAATTAGTATTGGTGATCGAGTTTTATAAACTTCTATTTTGAAAAGATAAATTTCGTTCCTATAAATTTAATACCAAACTTTGTTATCAAATGTTTATTTAAATCTCTAATATTGAACTCAGGGAGCATCTGGGAATGATGGAGGATGATCAACGTGAAAAATACAATTTGACAGACCCAGTCTGTGACGATTTTTTCAACAATGTCTGGCAAAAGGTTGCCTCAAGGAATACCAAAATTTATGAAGAGGTTTGACTCAAACAAATGCATTTATACAAGTTAAGCAATGTTACTGTAAATTTTATTTTGAAGGTATTTCGTTGTGTTCCAAACGACTCTGTACATACTTTTCACGCGTTGACCGACTATGTGAAAGAAGAACCACTGAGTAAGACCAACGTGAAAGAAGCCAAAATTAAGTTAGAAAAAGTTGAAGGACATTTAGTTTTGCTGCCGTTTTCATTTCTTAAAGACGAGGACTTGGCTCCAGCTATCACTACCAAAGAAGGAATTATGCCTAACCTTCTTTGGACTTAAAAGTTGCAGCAGTTTTATTTCAATTAAGGTAATTTATGATTTGAAAATGATTTGTTTGAGATGATTATCAATGGATATGTGCACTTTAATCGAATTTTTATTTGCTTTACCAAGGGACCCGATCTCGATAAACAAAATGAATTCTATTTAAATATATTTTTAAAATACAAAATTTGATTTATTGTTACTAAAATTATTCAAACATTATCTCAACTTTGACATAACGAAATTAGTTCATGGTGTATATAATTTTGTCAAACATCATTAGGACCAAGTTTTGTGCAAATTATTATTATAGCTTATTAATATTTTTCTGTCAAAAACGATATTTTCACATCAATGATCAAAGAAATTTCCGTCGTGAGCATTATTCACTCTTGTCTTTATCGAACTTAAAAACTTGTTTTTACTGAACTAAAACTTAATATTGTTTCAATGCTTGTGTTAAGTAAATTGGGGTGATAAAAATCTTAGTTCCTTTATAAGCTATTATTATTCGATTGTCCAAATTCATTTTTTTCCACTAAATCATCATAAATTTTAATGTACTTTTTTTTTTAACTGTGTTAAGCACGGATGTTTATATGGTATTAACATTAATTTAATCTTATAATAACGGAATCGCTACTTGCATCCTATTTTACATTTTATTAAATGATTTTAAATCAATTTTAAGAAACTGGGATTTTTTCTGATTTTTGAAAAAAGTGAGAAGTCTATAGCCTAAGCCGTATGTCTCTACGCTCTTCCGATGGGTCCTTTTTAATTTAAGAAATATTTAAATTTCTTTTGTCTACAATACTGATTTAGTATGGAAAGTAACGAAAGTATGATTTAGTATGGAATGTTGTTTGGTAGAGCGAACGTGTGTGAAATTGTACATGAACGTGAAGATTCTTGGAACCTGCAGCTGAATGTTTCGATCAAGACTCAAAGGGACATTTTGGAAAATGGTAATTCAAACGATATTTGATTCTTCTAAACTAGACAACCTCTAAGCTGTTAAACGATTCACGATTCAACTGCTTTTTTGAATGAAATTTTATAACGTTCACTGGCAAAACGATAGAAGACTTCATATTAAGTATGGTATAACCGTTTCATTATGAATTGTTATTTTGTCGTTATAAATTGAGTTAATTTTGTAATAAGTCATCGTGATAGGTGTAGTCATGGAGTCACATAAGTTTCTCAACAAATACATATAAGTCTCTCTCATTAAAAAATGCATAATTAATATTTTTTAATGATATCGTTGTTGTTGTTTACATTTTTGTACAAACTTTTACTTTCGTCAATACTTTCATTGGGCTCTTAGTCGAATCATAGTTCAATAAAGTTATAAAGTGTCGATTAAATTTAGTTGTAAAAACTAATGGAGAGGAAAATGGCCCTTTTGTTATTTCTCATCAATTTTTTATTTTGCTAGGATAGACTAGTAGTTTAGTTAGCTAGCCTGGTGTGAATGGGTCGTGGCTCAGTGCATGAGCTGGACGCCAGAAAGTCAGAGGTCCTGGGTTCGAATCCCGTTGATAGAAAAAAAAAATTA
>JAAFCF010002710.1:6864672-6949320 GCA_013389785.1 Helicorthomorpha holstii | reverse complement strand
AGCGATCAGGCAAGCGCCTTACTCGCTAGGCCACCGCCAGCCGTTGAGAAAATTTGCTTCTTAACTGGTAGTCTATTCTGGCGAGCAAAAAGATTGGAAAGAAAAATCAATAAAATTAATAGCGCCATAATTAAATTATTGCAGATGGGTGTTCGCCTTTTTCTTATCAATCTTTATCGTTTATTTTTTCAAATTAAAAGTAGCAGTAGTTTGAGGTGTAAAAAATAATGGCGATGATTTTAACTCACCGTTAACACAACATAATCTTCAGCCCTGATAAAAGACTACGTATTTTCATACCTTGCTTAAAAACAATCCTTTTATATGTAGATCGACCTGCTGTTTTTAGACCAGAAAACCGCCTACAAGTTCTTCAAAATAGTAAATTTAGACAACGTTTCGTTAATTTGACTCGTTTTTAATTAATTCATTGGCAACATGAAGTGGTGGCAGATTGTTGTTAGGTATCATTCATTTGATCATTTAAATATCTTTAATTTCCATATTATAATAACTTATTGTGACGTAGGACTAATTGTCCATTTTAAGTTTAGTGCAGAAACTTTAAAAATCAAAAATTTATTACGATAATATTCTAAAAAAATTATGCTGCTGTACGTCATTTCCGATAATAAAATACACATTTAAAGTTTTGGGCATTTTTGAAAAAATAATGTCTCATGAAAATGATTAAAAAAAAGTTAAAATCAAATAATACGACAAATTCACAAATGTTTGCATTTATATATGACCGGCCTCCATTCAAGCTTTAATTACAAATAATCTCTATGGCACTTACAAGACAAAAAAAAATTGACAAGAGTTTCTTTTTTTGGATCAATACCAAGAATATTATAAAACCCAAAAAAATTAAACAGAAACCCCTGTACATTATACAAAATATCAATACAACCGAGATACAAGGCACTATATACAAATATGACCCAAACAGGTTATTAAGTCGTGATGGCCAAGTGGAATCAATAATAAAAAAAAAAACGTAATTAAAAATAAGACCCAAAATTAGCATTTTGTTCACATCAGACACAACCACAACTTTTGCTACTCTGAAAGTCACAACCTTTCAATAATTGATAAACGCAATTCATACTTATTAAAAATACACTTAAAAAATTAAAGACTTTTTTTGTGGTTGAGATCACAGTTACACGAAAACTAAAACAAAAAAAAATATTTTCCTTTCCCTTCCAATATAATAAGATCCACAACTTTCTTTGCAGCAACAACATTCAAATTTTTCTCATTTTTTTTAATAAACTTTCACAAAATAAAACTTTTTCTCTTCATTAAAAAATGGATCTATACGTAAAATATACCTTACATAATAATAAATGAGTGGACATGTACGTTTGAAGCGCGCTAAGAGAATTAATATAAAAAGTCCAATTGTTAAGTAATAGGTCCCTGAAAATAATCTTTTCCCCTCCCTTGTAAATAGATAAAAAATTAAGCATTATTATAAAATGTACTCAAAATACCGAAATTAAAAAATAATTATGCATAATTGTAGGAGATTTTATATACAGTGACATGCTATATAACGGTGGTTGTCAAGGTCCTTTTGGACGTACCAAAAGTATCCTAAAAGTATTACTAAAATCCTGTCAAATATTACTAAAAACAAAGAAAATGTATATCAAAACTCATTAGGCTTTTTGCAAGTACTGTGTTAATTAAAACTATTTCCTTAAGGAATTGAGTGTATACACATGACATTCGTCAAAAGTTTAGAAAACAGAAATCCCCGAAAATTTTAATTGAACTCGTCAATTTTTACTATCAGGAAAAATATTCCTTTAAAATGTGTATTGATTATTCATGAGAATTTAAAAAGACAGGAAAATTAGAAAAGAAAAAAGTTATAACGTCACTTATGGGTGTTATTGACATAAACATAATCAATGGAAATATTGAAGGGATTATAATAACAAGTCTATATAATACGATTGGACATACAGTATTCTGAAATATGCTTTTACTTATAAATTTGTATGGCAAAGAAAAAACCTTCAATTGTCACAATTAAAATTGCTTTTGGTGTTCCGTGTAGTTGTACAGTCTGAAATTCATTTATTTCATTTTAAGGATTTATTTCAGACTTTTAAATTCTTTTATGGCAACCTCTGAAAATAATGTAACTGATAAAATATTTCATAATTGTCAACTAAGTCTATTAATACAAGTTTAACAATGTTTTTTTTTAAAAAAAAAAGTGGCACCAAAAACAATCTCAATTATTTTATGCAGCAGTTGCAAAAAAGTTAATAAAGAGTTAGCTTATTTCCAAAATAATAAAAACAAAACCTTGGAATGTATAAAGTTCATTTAATGGCTTTGATTGGGTAGTTTGAACTTGCATGGGCTTCTCAAGAAACATCACTAGATCACCAGACAGTATTACAGCCATTAAATCTAGTGCTTCAGAGCCAAAACATGGTACTTACTGTAAATGACAAAATTTAGCATTTTAAAACACTTAAGAACCAAATTTTATGCTTTTAACACCGATATTTAAATGGTCATAATACTGTCCATGTGTGGTCTTAAGATGTTCTTCAATAGATTTTGATACTCTGTATTGTTTCCCCAAAAATAAAATAATTCTAGAACCTAACAAATATTATTTTAATTAACTTAGCTGCCATTATCAAGCACTAACTATGAACTTAGAAGGATCGAACTACAACTAACTACAACAAATATTGAGAATATTAACGCGAAATTCAATGAAACATTAAAATAAACATCTACATTAAAATTTTCAATTAAGTACAGTACTATAAAAATACATGACCTTTTATTATTTTGTTTTGGCTAATAATAATAATTGCAGTTAAAAATAAAACTATTTTCCCTTTGCATATACTGGAATGTGGGCGATTATAATTATTATTATAAGATTATTTGTTCACTTAGATTTAAGGCACTTGGTTCCTCCTAAAAATGCTAATTGGGACTATTTATATTTAAAAAAAATGAATTTTTTTTTTCATAATTCTTGGCACTTAATAGTGTATATATGCTGCATTTCTATGTTATAATTGTGCATATAACGTTGCAAAAAAAAAAAAAGAAAATCAATTTCATTTTTTGTGTGTGTGTTTAGTGATGTTTAGCTAAATAAGCAACGTCTATACTGCATATTTATAAAAACTAACAAAAAAAATGAGATTTCAATAATAATAAATACAAATTTGATTAATTATTTTGTGAAAATATATTTGATACTTTTTTGCCAACACTACACTTTCAGGGATGTGACAAAAACAAAGTCAAACTAAATGGAAGTCTTTTTTTTAGCAGTGCTAATATAAAAAAAATCTGGTTAGTTTTACTATACAGTTAAACAATTATCTATAAAAATAAATCAAAATCTTTGTAGAAATTAATTGACAGATATCCCAAAAATAATATAATAAAAGTGTAAACAGCTGCCGCTTCAATTTTGCATCAAATTGGAATACTAAGGGATAATTTTATAAAAATAAACTAAATATTTGTGCAATTTTAACAATTGCCAGGTTAATATAGACTGTTAATTTAATATGATCATGACAAATAAGCCATGTTTTTAAATTTAAATTATTTCCATTTCTGTGGTATTAATTTTTAAAAAAAATCAGAAATATTGTGGCAGAGCTTTCATTAAACAATTTTAGTAAATCAATGTTTACCTTTAAAAAAAGATATGTCCAATTAATGAATAATTTCAAGCAAAATATCGACTACAAAACTATTAAAAATGCTGAAAATTAATAATCTCCAAATCACACACTGCAGTGTCTGATGTGTCCTCTACTTGTGCATGTATCATACTCGTAGATATAATTTTAATATATAATAATATAAGTAATATTCATAAAAATCTATTTAAGCTATGTACAAGCTGAAAATAAGAAAAAAGAAAAATGATAATATAATTATACTGTATACTGTATTGACCTTCATAATAATAATAATACAAATCACAATCCAAAAGTAACCGATTTTTGATTGGTACACTCGAACCTGTTTACTGTATGAACTTGTGATTAAGAAAGTATTTCTAAATATACAGTATACTGCAAATAAAAATGTTTGCCAGGCGGAACTACTCTAATTGTTTCTAAGCTCCTGTCTTAAGTTCCGTCTTTGTCATGGTGATTCTATGATTTGTAACTAAAGTCCATACTTCAAACAGTATTTTTGTGTTCCAAAAAAAGACCAGGAACCTTGAACGTGACCTATTTATGTTTAACTAAAAACACTACAGAAAAAACAATACGTTTACACAATCAGTTGTGGGAGTATTTTGGCAGCAAAGAAAAACGTAATCACGTCCATTACAATAATAACATTAATAATAAAAACTTAATGAGAGCGAAAAAAAAATACCATCATGAATGAATCCTTTATGTGATAAATTCAACAAATTCCTCTCTCAATAGAAATGCTGGAAATAAAACTCATGACATAATGTAACATGTATCGATTTAACACAATTAAAATGAAAGCGATTCTAAAATACTTGTCACCAAAGTGTTATGCTTTCTTGCAGACGTTAAGATCAATAACTTTGTTTATGCTGAAGTTAAGTGTTTGTTTTGCTGGAATGATGTACTGGACTAGACAAACTCCCAAACTCATGGCTTTTTTAACTTCAACTTTTTCTCTATCTTCATGTCGTATAATATTTGCTCTGTTCTTTCTATTAAAACTCACACACAAATCGCACAAATTAAAAACACACACTTACAGCTAACACTTAACCTTTTTGTTGTAGTTGTTTTCCGATTTATTCGTTTTCAGACCCTTCTCCCAAAGATAAAATGAGCTTTTTGTTGTCGTTCCATCGAATAGTGGTAGTTCCATTTCTCTTTTTATGACTCGCACTCACTTTTTTAAACAAATAAACGTAGTTTAAACTTTGCAACGTAAGTTTTGAGTCCGAATGTTTCATTTGTATGTGTGTAAACTCATCTTACACAACCATCACGAGAGAATAAATGCGAATGATATTAACTTTATGGAATGACTCCAGAGAGAGGATACCGTACGATTAAAAATTCACAGTTCAATGAGTGTCACTTCATATCCATCTTCATTTTGTAAATCTCTAAAGCTGATAATAAAAGTGTCCTCGTTGCAATAATGCTTGATCATTTCGTCGTCCACTCTCACTGTTATCCTATTATGCAAAATAAAGATGAAAATAAGTAAACAAAAACACATGCTTTTACGACGCTGTACCCATTTCAATATGCCAACAATGGGAGCAAACTACATATGCATCAATGGAAATCTAATGGAGTTTCCCATAGCATAATGTTAAAATATATTTTGACTTTTTTGCTAACGCAATTTTAAATGACTAAACTTTCGTTATGCCAAAAACAATTTAATTCTCAACATTGAATTACGACCTATTATGGGTACAGCAACGATTTTTTTTATTAAGAATTTAAATAATAATAATAAAAAAACATCTACAAGCTGGGGAGGGTTTATCATAACATAGCAAATAATATAGTTTTATATAATAATTATTTAAACAAAACAATTAACAAAAATTATAAGCATAAACAAATTTATTTAATAATAAAAATAAAGAATCGTTTTAATTCATGCATTGGTTAGAAATGCGATAGAGAAAACACATGCAAAGATGAAAAGAAAACGAAATGATACAGAGGAAAAGTTAAAAGTAAAATATTAAATAAACAATAAAAAAAGATAGATGTGTATATTTATAAGGAAGACAAAATATGATATACTAAAGGACCTTTGCGGGACCTATAAGGCCTGCTAAGGGTGTGAATTCTTACTTACCCTTTCTTTGACCTCTTATAAAGGTGCTTGAGATCTGACGCGCTAATTTTGTATTTGTTTTCTATCTGCAAACGGAAAACAAAAACAGGGGAATCATTTTGATTGTACTTTTTAAAAAGAGGTCTCAAGTTACTACTGTATATATTTTGTCCTCCCTTTTGATTACCACAACAAATACAAAACTAATGCCATTGCGATTACAGTATTATACTGCACCGAACAGTAAACACTGGTGCTTAAAACAAAGTGTATATAAATTATGGTGCTAATTTAACCAATGGCCTCAGTCTCATTTTTTTTTTCAAAGTTTAAACATTTCCAAAGCACCGAGATTTTGTGACACTGTCATTTGCATGGCAAATAGCAAAACTTGAAAAAAAAGTTGATAAACTGTTGAAGGCATTTCAATACTCTTGCACCACTTGTTAATAATTGATCTGACTATATGCAAGTTTCACAGTAAAGATGCACTTTGTTTCAAAAACCAATGCAATTGTTAAGCAATGCATTATGGTCATATGTGTAGTATAAGGCGGGTTTAGTTAATTCCAATAAATAAGAAAATCATTTCACCAAACAAATAATTTAGTTAATTCTAATAATTATACCAGCTTCCCAATTAAAGCCAACAGATTAAAATTGTACAAATTATCATTAAAAATTTTACAGTATACATAGTGAGCAGAGTATACAAAAATTTTCCAAAATGCTCAAAAAATTTAATAAATTATATTCTAAAAAAACCAACAATTTACTATTAAAGTGTTTAAAAATTCGGTAATTACTGGATGAATCAAAGTTTATTCAAACTGATAGCACTAATAATGGACTGAAAATTGCATAAAAAATCATTAAAACTAATTTTTTTCTAGAATTTCAGATTTGTTTGCAAAAACGTTATTAATTTAGTGTTCACCGAGTATATTCTGTATATTGCACAACCCTAAATTCAGAAAATTAAAAAGATTTAATTGTTAAGCCGCATTTGTTAATAAATTAACCCACCGAATTCATAATAATGATAATATAATGACTGGTTATGTTATGTCTGTGGGTCACCAGGGAGGAGAAAGTTGCTAGCAGGAAAAGCGAAGGGCAATAATATTTGGGGCGGGGGTGGATGGATATGGGATGAAGGGGGAAAAATTAGGTTAAGGGGAAATAATTATTATTATAAACGAATATTTGAATAATTGAAAAATATTTAGTTCTGACTCACCGCATTTGCTAAACCCACTAATGATGGAGGCACCAAATGCAATGGAGTAAACACCTCCTCCTCCTCTTGCCTAATGTACAGCATGACTTTTCAAAATAAAATTCAAAAACAAATTACTAAATATGTTAATGTTGCGTAATTAAAAAAAACACAGTGGCATATGTAGATTACAGCAACCCCGGAACGCACTAAAGGTTTCAAATCGCCATTTCATAAAATAATTAAGTTTGGTTTTAATATTGTTTTCACTTAGCAAGTTTTAACTTGACTTTAAAAAACATTAAAAGTTTGGTTACTAATGTTTAATTTAAAATGGCTATTTAAAACCACAACTTTTGTTCAATGGTTGCTGCCACTCTGTAAATGAAAATACCTCTTTCATTAGGTGATGGAACCACTTTTGTTTTTTTCGCAGGAGGTGCATGATAAGATGAATCCATCGATTGATTGGAATCGGCTTGAAGTAGACCATCTGCTGCTAACACAACCATCGGTTTCTTTTCTGGAACTCTAAAAGATACCAGTAAAACAATTACATTTGATTTCTCAAGGCATAAATTTTGATTTTAAGACAAATTTTGGTTACTGTAAAATTAGACAGAAATGATCACCATTTAGCAGTTATAGTACAAATGTGGGTCTTGTTAACTTTTTATGTTTTAAAGAAGCTAAATTGATTATTAACTTAATACAAAAATAAA
The DNA here is from genome assembly GCA_013389785.1 of Helicorthomorpha holstii. Taxonomy (NCBI): domain Eukaryota; kingdom Metazoa; phylum Arthropoda; class Diplopoda; order Polydesmida; family Paradoxosomatidae; genus Helicorthomorpha; species Helicorthomorpha holstii. The sequence continues at coordinate 6,941,571 of JAAFCF010002710.1, read as the reverse complement.
ATTCCGATTATTGCAGCTTTGAAAATAATGTTGGTTATAGGCACCATACATTAATTTGGTACTTGGGACACCTAACATGTGTTTTACATTAATTAACATTACATGATCATAATCAGCAAACTTTGCATTTAAAGTTCCTTATCGACTATAAATAAAATAAATTTTGGTTCCTGTGATTGCATTAGTTCTATATTGTAGTCATTCTAACAAGAACATTGGCTACCTGTGGTAAAATTTAGTTCATGAGTCTGTATACTACAGTAATGGACCATTGCAATATCCCAATTTAATGTTTACCGTAACTTCCGAAACAAAATCTGACTTCTAGCATTACGTTTTACAAACAATAATTTAGTTTTTTTTGGTGACTGTTTTTGTCCTGATTTAGTATTGGCTGATTTAATTTAACAACAATAACATTTGACACCAATAATTGCTACATTGTGAAGTACAGTATATTTAATTCCTCTTTCTTACTTTTTTTTATTCTCATAATCATAAAACTCGATAATGTTTATAAAGTTAAAGTACTTTTTTCCCAGAGTAATAAAATTCTAAGTTTAGACTTAATTTTTTGCAAAAACAAAGTTTCTCAAAGAAATTTGAAATCGTACGTGTCTTTCATCTTAATATTGATTTCTGTATTTAATTTCTTTCACTTTGTAAACAGTGCAAAATTTACACTTTGAAACTCAAACCCATAAAAATAAACACAAAAAATAATTTTTACAGAGGTCAAAAAAGCATCTTGTACGCTCACGAAATGTCCTTGGCCGTTTTACTATAAATTTTGTCACGAAATGTTTTATAACTTAATCCTTTTATTACAAAAAAAAAAAAAAACAGAAAACTTAATAATTACCAGTAAACATAGAAAAGCTAAATAATATTTTTAAAATAAAAAAATTCTCTTTTTTTGACGCTTTGAAGGCTAAATAGAGTGATCGAATGACTTAATTTGACACTTTCTTTGCTAAGCTTGATTGGTCAACTTATTGCTATAAGTTGCTCAAAAATTGCTATAAGACATTTGCTGGGCAACTAAATTTGATGGATAGAATAAATAAATAACAAAACTTGGTGATCAAATACTATAATTTCATTACAGCAAATTTCATTAAGCTAAAATAGACTTAACATAGCGCTCTAATGGCAATTACAGTATAATGTCATTCTGATTTTACAGTTAAAGCATCAAATATTATAATGCAATAAAACAAATAAAAAAGATTATTAAAAATTCTTACCCTACATTGTTGTCATCTGAATGATAAAAATTAAGTTCCATGGAGGTTATCTGAAACAATAGAAAAAGCAACCAATTAGAATAATGTTATTCCTTTTTATTTTGACCATAATAACTTTTAGAAATTTAATACAGCAATTACCTATACTGAAACTCGCCGTTTTTGCATGAAAAACAATTAAAATTTTAATTAACTTTACCCAAATGATATTCACTGCAATTATTTATTGAAAAAAGAGGAGGGATAGAGAATGAGTAAAAAATAGTGAAAGAATAATTACTTATTCACAATGACCAATAACACATGACCAGCAACATTGTTTAGCGACATGGAAAGTCAATTAGAAATTTATTGCAGCTCTTAAGGAAATGCAAATTTGACGCATGTCTTTCTAAATTATTTTAATACTTGTAAAAAAATACAGCAGTTCTAAATATAAAATCACAATATAGACAGTTTATGCGCATTACATCGTCCCACTCAAAATTTAATCCAAAAGATAAAAATTAATTTCAATAAAATAAATAAAAATAATTTGCTAGCTGACCTCAAAACAATCGCATTTTCAGATTTTAATTGGTCAACGTTTTTAACGATGACAAATTCTTAATTTGACCAAAACCCCCCCTTCCTTCCCCCCAACCAGATAATATCAAAAGTTGACAAACAATAATAAAAAAGGCCTATGAAAAGCGATTGGGAAACTCTAGAGCTACTGGAGACAAGACAAAAGTGTGTAAAACATCATTTTAATTGACAAGATTTTCCCCAAATAGCAAATAATAAAAACTGATATATTTTGGTCATTGTGATTAGAAATTCGTTAATTTATATGTACATCGAATTAGTTTTGTATTGATGGACTTGCCTTATCTAGATCTTCGGTTGGACTAAATAGCATTGGTGGTTTTAGAAGGTCACTCATAGAGTAAAATTCTGACCGATCACATGTTGCATGGTATAATTCGTCCATTTTCTTACGTCCAGTCACTGTCAATTTACGTTTGGCCGCTCGTCTTTCTTCGTCCCTGGTTTTTCTCTCCGCCCCCTAAACAACATCAACAATAAAAAACAAATTCCTCCCAAGTAAAGAAAAAAATATATAAATTATATTCTTTAAACAGATAATTTACCGTATAATCAAAACAATATTTCAAAACACATTTACAAAAAAAAAAAAAAAAAGAAAGAAACCCATTGTCATTTGTCACCCACACATTTGTCGTATAAACCGTTCTTTTACAACTAAAAAAACATAGCTAAATTCAATAAAAAATGATCATGTAAATATTTCCTAATAACACGATATTTCAATGTCTAAATTTGGTACTTCAATAACAGAAATTGAACTTAAATGGCTAAACTATTAGTCAACTGACTAACTCTAATTATCAACCGACTAAATTGATACTTAAGCAACTAAATTTAGTGCTCGAATGGTTAAATGGAGAGGTCAAAAGGCTAACTAAATTCCTTAAATGAAATGTGTTGTATATAAAGGATTTTTCCTAAGCATTTAAACTACCAAAACATAACACACATAAAAAAAAATGTTTTTGTCACCCACTCGCATTCATATACGCATTATTTCTCAACAAAATGAAACCGAAATAACAACTGACACAACATAGAAAATATAAAAGCAATAAAGGACTGAAATAGTTAAAATGTGGGCGTTTTGCATTCCTCGTCGCAGCATTTATAAAATGTGATATTGCATTTGCAGCAATAAGTTTTCTTACGATCATCTACATTTATTTACATTTGCCTCGTTAGCTAAAAATCTGTTTAAAAAAACGACAAGAGATGTTAAATAAATAAATCAACACACTGGTTATGTCTATCCGACTGTCCAATTTAAATAAATCTATTTTGATGCAATTTGGAAGGAAGAGGAAGAAAAGTCATTAAAATCAACCAACGCCCAATTATAATTGAGCTCTCCTTTTTGTCGCCAAACTAGCGCCATTTGTTTTATTACCTGAGGAGGTGGACGAGATAAGTAAGTGCTTGAGAGAATATTGTGATGTCCGGCAATAGGAGGAATTTGAAAATTATAAACAGCTTTGTTTATGAAATGGAAGAACCAAGACATGTAAAACTTAGAAGACAGAAAAACATTTGTAGTAAAAATTGACGTTATGATGGTCTTCCAGGGTCACAGAGATGAGGTGGCACCATGGCGCCACTCTACTTTGCGTCAAAGTGGCATTATCGTGTCAAAAACTTGCAATTTCACCAGAAAAGTCTAATTGGTTACCAATTTGGACATTTATGAACATGGTTTTTGATACCAATTTACTAAATTTGATGCTTATAGACTAAATCTTTTTTTAGGTTTTATATTTGGTCCTTCAGACTAACATTTCAGACTAAATTGGCAACTTAAGATTATCAAATTCTAGTTCTAAAGAGAAACGATGTCTTTTTTTTAAATTCTGTATCTTAAGGAATTTTGAAGTCGTTGAACTACCATAATATGAATTCTAATTTTATGGGCAATGGCTTAAACTTGCGAATTTGTTATTTAGGAACTAAATAGGACTCCATGATCCGGCTCAGAATTAACAAAAGTTCTGTCATTTGAGACATTGTGAGGTCAGCGTCCTATAGAATAGATAGATTAATAAGTAGAAGCATTGACTGTAGTGGGAAACGTAACTACGTGGCAGTGGAAAATGGAGAGGACCACGTAGAGATGAGGGCCATCACAAATTTCAGTTAAAATGTTCAACACATAACTTGCAAATGCAATAGAGATGACATTGTTACCAAAAAAAGTAAAACTAAAAAGACATTTAAAAAATGTGTTTTGGTGGTTGGGATGACTGTGGGGAGAGAGAAATGGGGAGGGGGGAGAAGAGGAATAAGAGAATGTGAAGAGTAACCCCCTCCAGGACTAAAAATGTTGTTGTCTTCTTATCGATTATCGCTAGAATTACAAATGAGTTTTAAAAACCGTTTTTATATTTTGTGTGTGTACTCCATCAAACCACCCTGTCTCCCCCCTCACCTATACCCCCAGCTATCTTCGGAGGAGAATAAACTTAGATGGATGAGTGAGGGAGAGCAAGAAACCCATGGCGATGTGATGATGCACTAACATAAAAAGTCTACCAATGGAAATGACCACAGACAAGCCTTCGTTTTGGTCAAATCCTTCCACAGCTTATTTATTTCGAAATAGAAATTTAAACGAAATCATGTACAAAATAGCTACAAGAACTTGCACGAACTAAAAACTTCTCTGTCCAATAAATACAAATATTTAAGAAGTTCTTTTAATTTTTAAAAATTGCATTTATTTTTTTTTAATACTGAAAGTCAAATTTGGTTACTTAAAACTTCAATCATCGGCACTTCAATGGTCAAAATGAACTAAATTCATTGAAGGATAAGAAAACTAGGAAATCTTTTGAGTAAATGTATTTTAAGAAATGAAGCTTTAATTGATTGATACGTATACAACAGTTGCTCACAATTTAACAGGCTTAAAAACACGAAACCGGACTTATCACTGTCTCGCAATAATTCAACATAAACAATTTTCAATCTAATGAGAAGGAAAAAAAAACATTGCCGAAATTGCTTAACAGTCAATGCGTCATCAACTTTAATGTCAAGATCCTTTTAAGTTGTAATAAATAGTTGCTAAATTGACATTTGCGTTTCCTTGAATTTCAGCTTAACCAACGCCGCTCAATCAATGAATAATTAAAAAAAATCACGGTAACCACATTTCAAAAAAGTTCATATTTTTTTTCTAACCTAATTTGTTTTAATTACATTCACGATTTTTTTAAAAAGTAATTTCAATAATTGTGAATAGAAATTATGTTTTTTAGACGAAATTTCAACTAAAATTTAATAATAAAAACTTAAACTTAATAATTTAAATGAATTTAATACAGTAGATACTTTTTATAGTTTTCATCCAATAATAATCAATTGAAAAATATGAAAAAATGTACAAAACCATTTTTTGAAAAAATAATAAATATACTAAAAACTACCAAATAGAAGTTACTAAAAAATATTTTCATTTATCTATGAATATGGAATTAAAACTGTCATTGTTGCTTACAAAATCGAATTAATTGCGGAAGTTGATTAAATAGAATTAACATTAGCGAATTCATTGAAATTTGAATAGCAGGAAGAGCCCAAAAACTCACACTAAGTGCTCTATTGTTTATATTACTATGCTGGTATAACAAAAATAAAATAAAAAAGTTTTTAGTATAATAGTATAATGAGAAAGAAATAACTTCCTTTAAAAAAACCTATCTATATAATCATTAATTCATTTAGCAATGTTAAATGCAATAAATGACAATCGAATCATAAAAATCATCGTTTGCCATTGTCAAGAATAAGCAAAATGTATAGCAAGCGTATAAAGCTCAGCAGGATATGCAATACAACTAACTCTTCTTCATCTCCAACATCATCTGGAGATCTTAAAAACTTTTTTTTATATATATTATAGTGTATTTTAAAACGCGTTCATGTGTAACAAACATTAGTTAACATACATGTCACTTGTAATATTGATCAATCGTTTCAACTAACAAATATGTCGAGGAAAATATTTTTTTCTTTTTTCTAAACAAGCGTGTGCTTAGCACAAGCACCTTTTGCAAATTGCACATACACATACATACTAAATAAAATAATAAAGAAAAGTCATTCACCCCCAAACGCAGCTCACGTACACATAATATAACAGACTTGTATTAAAATCATCTCCCATTCCTTCCCCCCTCTTCTTAAAAAAATTAATCAGCACTTGTAATAATGCAATGGCAGATTCCTCATTGCACCTATATATTTAGACATTAATTATTATAATGAGGGTGGTTCCTAAATTTTAACAGAAATATTTTTTTTGGAGAAGGGAAGGGGGAGAGAAGAGCTTTAATTTTTCTTTTTCTATTTTTTTTTTGGGTAGTTTTTAGATTTCTTTGCTAAATTCTGTACTCTATTACCCCTGCACCGTTATATTGTATCATAAACTTTCATTAGAATACGATTTCTTACTTTAAATTAAGTTGCTGACATTTTCGCCACTTGCAGTATTAATTTGTCACTTTCAGAATAATTTTGTCACATATTAGTGGATCTACTCTAGAGTAATTTTCTCAGAAACAATCTCCACCTGATATCACTACTCAATTTGAATGCAAAGCAAAAATAATCAAGCCTGACCTAAACCTAACCAGTAATAATCAATAACCTAAAGCACTTAAAATTAATTTACTTACTACTATTGTATCTAAATTACAAATGGAGAGATTTAAAACGTGTTTGTCAAATTTAAATTTTGTCTATTTTAATATTTTAAATCCTTAATATAGAATATAGCTATCGAACTTTAGGAACGACCCTTACATTTCAACTTTTGCAATTTTTCATAAGAATCCAAAGTAAATTTTTTTTTAAATAAAATTAATAATAAAAAAGTTGGATGTAAGACGTCACCCACTCAGACTACGAGAGCAATAAAAATTTTCAAAACATTAAAATAAATAAATGTACTTTTATGGCATTAGCAGTTTATGTGTGTAACGTTATTACATGGAAAATTACAACGACTTGTTATACACATCACAGTGTACAAAACATGCTTAGTAAAAAACATTGATACCAACACTGTCAGTACAACTAAAAACCCCGTTTTTTAAAAATAATAAAGTAATCAGCAATACTAGAAAGTACACTCGATGTGTTAATTATTTAAAGAAAATCTTCCACTTCAACAACAATTGTAATTACTAATTATTAATTAGCAAAACAAAAATAAACTTCACAAAGTAGACGTAATTATTGCTCGCTCAGTATGATTTGTAAATTGAAAAGCGTCGCCTTTCATGCGAATGAATAAATTAGTCTGAAGCCGCAAATTAAATCTTAAATTAGATGATTAAAATGGAAATTAGAAAATTAGCATATCTTGATATTTACCCAACAAAAAAAATACCCTCAAAAGATCAAGTTGCCTTTTGTGTTTTTTAGTTTCAAATCGTACAACATGCTAATAATTACAAAAGTAAATTACAAATTCGCGTGACAAAAAACCATAAACTTGGAAGCTAAATATATCTCTAAAATACTATGAAAAATAATTATTAAGCTCTTATCAATTAAATTCGGTATACGAGATCTCAAATGTGTACTTATTAATGTGTTTATAACGATATTGTAATATGACCTTAAACGACTTAACCCATATAGAACTGGCCAATGTAAATCGAAAATTAGATAAAAAATAATTTTTGACTTTACCTTATCACAGAAAACTTTTATTTGGCAGTACCCACGGTGAACAGGAGGCCCAGAATCACGGGCATCCTCGTAGGTGTCAATTTGAAGGTGCAGAGGAAGACCCTGAAAACAAAGAAAAACAATCGTATAAAAATCACATTAAAGATATTAACATCTTAGCAATGTTACTAATGTAAGTGCAAAAAAATGTTTTATTTTTTTTTTGAAGTAATTCTTTAAATAAGCGGTTTTCAACTTGAAGTACGCGTATCTCTTCAGAGAGAACTTGGTAAAGCATTTAAGAGCCCAGGAAATAAATTGATGGAAAACATCAATCCAAAAAAATTTGCAAAAGTGCACAAAAAGATCTGCAAGCAATGCATTAAAATACTGCATCAAAACATTGCAAGAAATGCAAATTACAAAAATAGTCAATTTTTAAATTTTTATAGTTGCTAAAATTACAAATATAGGTACAAAATTAAAAAAAATCTTTTAAAAAGGTTCGCAAAGAAAAAAGGTAGAGAAAATTCTATTATTATGATTGTTGTTTAAGTTATTTCACTGATAATCGAAATCATCATAAAAGTACAATTTTATTTTCCAAAAAGAAAAATAATAAAAAGTTTTAAAGCTAAATAGTGTCGCCTGATATGTTGCAGCAGTTGTCTCAGCAGAATTTCAAACAGTTGCTAAAGAAATTCTTATACTAAATTCAGCCCACTTAACACCCACTAACTAAACTTCATCGACCCCTCTTCTCAAAGTAGCCTTAAGGGGTACATTTAGCTAACAAGTTGAGTGTCTCTCCTTCCCCCCCCTTCCATCTCCTCATCTCTTCTCCTCCTCACAAAAGTGCGCCCTGGGGCCCAAAGTGAATGGCCTGGGTGTCAACAACCTCCTCATTTAAAAAATCTTAACCACCAAAATGCAAAAAAAAAAAAAAAGTAAAATGAGCATCTAACTGGTTGAATTTGAAGGCCTAGCACACACGTGATTACAGCATCCTATTTAATTTTTTTATTATTAGTCTTTTACTTTTTAGTAAACGAAAAACTTTTATAGGTTGCTTCTAATTTCTATGCTGCTAATAGCTACTCAAACATTTTGGGACCAGGTAGAACAGATACATTTATGATTGTCAACCTGAGAGACGTGGTCCTCTTTGGTTTAGAAGTCCTGAGGGTTGGGAAATGAAAACAAAAATAAACGGGTAATCTGTATTCCACAACATTGTTTAATTTTAATTTTTTAATGAATGAAGCGGATTAATAAGCCCCCTTCCCTCCCTAAAAAAAAGTTGAGCATCACTAATGTAGAAGTAATTGCCTTGCAGGAGTGATTGCAAGTGGTGATCGAAAGCATAAAGATGAAGAGTCGACATTTTATTATTTGTACAGGGTGTATCCCCTTTCTAATAAAAACTGCACTCAATAAAACAGCTCAATAAATTGCTATTTTTTTAAAGGATTTTTCTATTGTGGTACAAGCTGTGGGTGAACATTAGGAGACACAGATCGCACAAATGCGGACATGGCAAGACTTACAAATAAAGATTTCTCAGAAAAGTTATAAAAGGGTTTCGAGATTGAAGAAGATGAGGGTAAGAAATTTTTTTAGTCTGCCCCCCCCCCCTACCTACCTACAGACAAACCAAAATTTCTTTTATTCTTTCACCTTTATACAGTAATATGCATCATAGATTGAACAGCATAAAGATCTAAAAATAAGTTTTCAACGAAGTGGTACGTGTACATCTTACAGTATCTTACGAAAAATAATTAAATAAGCATCATTCTTTTGACAATAAATTTCAAAGAGTAAGTAATTGAGAAAAGGTTGAGAACCGCTGCTTTAAACTTAGACATTACACATCCTATCTTGTTTATCCGACTTTGTTATTAAATAAAAAATCGTAATAAAACTTAAAAAAAAAACAAACTTACTTTGACTCCTTTTTGGTTACTGAAATCAGTACTTAAACATTGGACAGCAACGTTAACCTTTAAACGATAAACAAAAAAAACCGTTTAATAAAAAATCAGTATAATTAAACTAAATTAGTTAATTACTTTTGCTGGAGACTCCAATGGATTCCAATAAACAGCAATTGCATTATGACTAACTTCCTCAATACATCCAACTAAACCACTACTGTTTTTTGTATCTGAAATTATAAAAAATGATTCGTTATAGAAAAGTAATTTTAAGACTACCAAGTAACTAAGAGGTACGCAAGTAAAAAAAGGTTGCAAACCGCTGTTTTTGCGTTTAAAAAAAATAGCTTTAAAGTGATTACATTGTAAATTAAAATTCCTAGACTGTTTAATACCGGTATATAGTGGGTAGTAATTTTAAAATGTATATAGCTAATTTATGCACATTTTTCTATATCATCATCCTCTTTTTAGTTTTTTTCTCCTCCAGTTTGAACATTTTTATAGACGTTGTAATCGAAATGATACATTAAATTGGCGTATAAAAGCAAGCTTAATGTATGCAAATGAGTTGTAAAAATTTTACCTGCGTCTAAAATCCTTTGCTTTATGCTGTGTTGTCGTCCATGCCAAAATTGCCAGGCCTTAAGTTCATCTTCAATACTTTTTTCCTCACGGAAAACCAACAGGATCATGCTCTGTCAAAAGTTTAAAAAATAAATTAACGAATATAAAGGAGCTTAAAAAAAATAAAAACTCTTCTATTGATAGCCGAGTCAATTGATAAGCCAAAATAATATGATACATCATTTTAGTATAATAACATTGTAACATTAAGATTAAATAAAATAAATGTTAAGAAATGAGATGCAAATTATAAGTTCTGTAAATAAATGTGTTTTGCAAATGAATCATTTAGTTGAATATTTTAATGCAACAAAAACATTAGTAGATACGTGGCAAAAACACTACAATTTTATTATTCAAAACAAACTTTGCTTCTTTTTGATGCAACTAAAATGACCAGCATGGAATGCTTAATTAAGTGGTTAAATGACATGTAATAAAACATATAAACTTAGCTATCACGTGGATTAACTAACTTATTATATTGTATCCAAATGACGAAATTTAATGCTTGATTTATTAAGCCCATAATGTGAGATTTTTAAAATTAGAAAACTTTTTTTTTGTTTTGTTTTCAATGTTCAAACTACTAAAATCAGTGTTTTACTGACCAAATTGTAGTTTTAAATTAGCTAAAGTTTAATATTTAAATGTCTAACTAAATTAATGCTCAAGTAGCTAAATTTGTGCTTGATGAGTGCTAATCTGATGTTCAAAAACTAAATTTAACGCTGAAATGACAGTGACTTAATGTGTTTACGGTCAAAACTTTAGTACTCATGCAATTTCAAAAAACTTTAATAAAAAAATACTATTTTAATAACGTCCGGGTAACTAATTTAACGTACTTTGGTTTTATTCATTGCCATATATGTTCAAATTGTATAACTCTATGCTAAAAATAAAAAACAAAAGGTTTTATTATGCTAAAACTGAATGTAGCCTTAATAATCTCAGTTCTTAACAAGCTATTAAGAATTTTAAAATTCGGTTTTATTAAATAAAATATAGGACACGTTAAATAATAATAAAAAAGAAGGATCATAAGCAGACGACTATTTAAGTTAAAACACACCTTCAGATTAAGTACAAAAAAAGTGGGAGTAAACTCACCTTTACAGTCTGATTTTTTAGTGGTTTATCCGGATCCATTACATACTCCAACGTTATCCCATAAAATTGCCCTAAATTTAGGAAATAAATAAATAAACGTTAGGTATAGATCAAAATCATGCTGATTTACGCATACAGTCGTAGTTAAAACTTATTTGAAATATAGCACAATGTCAAAAGTTAAATCGTTTTGAATACACGGTTTTTATACTAGAGGTACGCGCACCACAAGATGGTACCATGATTAATTTATTTATTTCAAGAATAAGTGGTCACGCAAGTGAAATTAGGTTGAAGAAGCACGGTTTTAATTAAAATGCCATATTTGGCTAATACTATTGTAAATCATTTAAATACTGTAATAAGTTTAGTAGTTAGAAAAGTGAATGAATGACCTTTGTTTATGTAAGTTATCCGGTCGTCTTCTCTTCTTTGACTGGTGGAGATGGGAGACTCCAGGAAATAACGAAAACCAACACTTGAAAATCTATATAAAAAAACAACAGAATTTGCATAAAGGTCAACACTAAAAATACATGCACATTTTGTTTAAACATATTTAACTCGTTTTAAATCTTATTTACAGTTTAAAAACAGTCAAAACCACTTTTGCCAACATAATTTATGAAAATACAATGAAATGTGTTGAGCAATTTGATGTAGTTTTAGCATATAAAGCTAAGAAATAACTGGCAATCAATAATGATCAAGAATCTTTTCTTATATAACTGGTTTTTATATATCAATATCTGGTGGTTTTCACAAAAAACACACTAAACAATTTTGTAATTGTTAAATTAATTTGGCTACTGATGGTTAGTGCGTTACAGGAGTTTAAAACAAAGTTTATAATTTTTTTAAAGAAATAATTAATCTTACAGTTTTGGAATTTGAAGTTTTTCCGCTTCGGAACTTCGGCTGAAATCGTGCCAAGGTCTCCTAGAAGTGGAGGATGTAGAAGAGGCTGGTGATGGAACCAAAGCAGTGGAAGAAGAAGAACGAGTTGGATCTACAGTTGCTGATGCCGCGGCAACTGCAGCTGCTGCGGCGGCTGATGATTGGAGGTGATTGTTAGGCAATTCAGAATAATCAAATATCTAAACATAAAACAAAAATAAAACATGAATAAATTTGAACAACAATTTTAAAACGCTTTATATTATTACCGTATATAATTGGGGTATTAAATGAATCATGTTTAGTTAGTATAATTAAACTTAATAATTAAATCAATGCATTTAGTACTTGAATAACGTAAACTGGTACAGTACTTCACTTAGTAAGTAAATTTAATGTGAAAAAGACCAGGTTTTAAAGTAAACTTAAAATTTAAAATCTTCACAATAAAAATGCCTAATAATTTAATCAATAAAACGATAATAAATTACACCATTAACGGTTATAAATAAAAAAATAAAATAAAAATAGCACAATGTGTCAAAATCAATAGCCAACCCAATGATAAAATGAACATGAATATTTATATTTCAAATTTTTAAATACAGTACTATGAATCATTCAATTCAAGGTCTAAACTGACTACTTAACAAAATACTGCAATCATTGTCACACAACTGGCTATTTGCACATCAAAATCGTCCTACAATCTCTTTTTTAATATTATGCAAATGAGAAATTAATATTAAACTAGATCAACTCATAAAATTGTTTTTATATTTTTTTCCAGAGCAGTGGGGTATTAATTTGACAGGTACGTTCCCCAACACCTACTTCAAACAAAATAGTAAATAAAAATAAAATAAAAAAAGTAGAATAAAACGTTATCAAGTCATGGTACTATTTATTTATCTGTAACCGTTTAAGTTTGGACGTGACATTTAAGTCGGACTTACTTAAAAATCTACTCGCTCAATAATAATTATTATTGTCTTATAAGTTTCACAACTTTTTCTTGATTGCGTGCTTATTTGGATATAAACTTCCAAAACATTGAACCCTATTACTCCTAAGTTATTACTGTATCACAAATAGCTTGTTACAAGTGCTAAAAGTACAAAAAAGTTCAATTTTTAGTACAGTTCGGTTAATTTCGCATAAATAGTCTATTTTTTCTTTAGTTATTAATCAATGTATTTGGTCACTCGTACACATAGTTCAATAGGCACGCGTACCATCAGGTAGAAAGCTTTTAAGTGCTTTTAAATCAGCAACAGTCAACGTTTAAAATGTTTTAAAATTTAATAACTGTCATTGGGGATTTCTGTGTTGGTCACGCCTTAAACACACAAAACCGTTAATTACAATCGACATATTTGATGTGTATCTTAACAGCAATTTGATAACTTAGTGTTGTTCACCATCCGCAACCGGATTAATATGCATTCTAAGTGACGTTCATTTGCATATAAGTTATTCGTCTAATTTTCAATACATAAAACATTTACTTGATAGCGACAATTTTCAGCGGCTATTTGAATTGCAAAAATAGTTTGCACACAGTTAATAACTTAATTAGTTTAATTAAATAAACTTGAATGCAAATGGCAAGGACTTGTTAATTAAATAGAATTCACACTCCTTATTTTAGCTGATAATTGTACTGTTTACGCACAAAATTTAGATTCTAAAACTCAAACAATAGTTGCCATTGAAAAGTCCATTTAATTACGACATTAAAGACAATTAAGCTACTTTAAACAGCAAAAAAACTAAGTTTGGTATCTAAAGAATCCCCATTCTATGATTTTCATGGCCAATACGGTTATTTCACATTAGTTTAATACTAAATACAGTACAAATCTTCCTTTATTCTGCCTGATTCTCATTTAGTCATCCACAGATTACTCATCTGATGTCATCAATCGTGTGTAGTTACATAACTATTTTAAAATTTAAATTTGCAAATCGACGTAACGAGTTTGTAATACTGCATTAGCGATTTTTAAAATAAGAAATTTATTTGATTTAATAATTATTATGCTGTAGGCACCACATTCATCATCAGTGACGTCAATGTTAAGTCATGCAAACAAATTAAAAAGGATATTAAATGAATAACAATGTTATTTGCTTCAAAAATAATTTAGCATTCATATTCACTAAAAACAAATTTAAAAAAAAATAAAAATATGCGAGACGGTCAGTAAAACAACAGACGCCATTTGTAATTAATATTCAGACATAATTTGTCCACTAAGTCTTAATGAAACACCTTTAAAGTAATAAACAATTGGGTCGTAGGTGTCACAAATGACTTTTTTAATAAAAAAAATAGTTAACACTTTAGTTATCTAAACAGTGACCTCCACATTTCACATAATAGACATGATAATATTCCAAAAATATAATATACCATATACAGTATAAACTCGTAAAAAAATAGTAAGTTTATACAATTTTTTTAGGCATTACATTAATGGCATCACTGGAGCGAATAATCAACTGTAGCCAATCGGTTTTTCTTTTAAATTATTTAATTTTATTTATTCAATAAGAAATGCCATCATAGTGTGTTCAAAATATAATGTTGATAGCTGAATCTACATTATTCAACACTAAGAAAATGGTCTATTGTATGTATACATTTGTTAGATAGCAGCGTATTTAACTATTGAACTCCCATAATAATCATTGTTTACTGATTATACTAATTATTAAATCAAATATGAATCTTATTTTGATCCTTATTGAATCTATTAAAGTAAATACCGTAGTGAAACAGGCAAGAAATTAAAGCAATTACAAACAAACATGATAAAATACGGTATTGTTAATTTCACTTCAATTACAATTAAAACAAATGGATGTTAATTTAACTTTATTATTATAATTTGCATCTTACTAATAAGCTTATCTAAAGTTAGGAATTTGAAAAATTAGTTCCAGTGAAATGTACTATACCTAATTTTTTCCCCGAGTTCAGTTTAATAATAAGTAATAATGCATCTTTGAAATACTTTTCATATGTTTCTTTATGGATAATTATAAGAAAATATTCAATATAATCGATAATTGAACCAAAACATTTTTGAAATTATTCTTAAACTCGAGTTAAAGACGCAAAGTCTGTACTACGATAGTTATATCTCACCCTAAAAAAGTTGAGTACTTAAATTTGGTCTCAAAACTACAAAATTTGTACAATTGGCCAAACTAAAACCTACAATTTACAATAGCCTCTTTTAATATCAGCAAATGCCACTTCAATATAACAGTAATTTTCTAATAAAAAAGCGTTAGATTAGAAGTTTAGTTTGTAATTTAGTATAAAAAAATAATAATAGCTGACAAACTTTGATTGATATAATTTTATATGTAAGTTTTTAAAGGACAATTAACTGTCATTCAGAATGCTTTCAATTTTTCTAACTTATATTACAACCCTGCAATTTAAAATTGTTTGTTAAAACAATATCATTACATTTAATTTCAAGCTATATCATTATCTTTTTTTCTTAACATGGCCTAATGTGCTAGTTTATGTACGAGGGCAATGTAAAAATTTATCTTTAACTTTAGAAAAAGATCAAATACATTATACTTTAAGGAACTGAGTTTTAGATTTTAAAGCTTCTATCACCCTTATTTCGGTTACAACTATCTATAAGCAATTTTTTGTAACTATAAGCCTGTCTTCAATGAAACATGTGAAATAATGTTTACACTTGCCTGGCGTTTTTCTCAGCATTAAATATTACATTTTTCCATTACAGGAATTTTCAGAAAAATATTTTCAAGTCGTTTGCCTAATGCCTTTACCACTGGCAAAAATTCTGATGGACCACTTAAAAACATGAGTCAGAAAAACAGTAAAAATGCTAATACAATATAGAAATCAAAAATAAAACTTACAGATTTACTGAACATTTTAAAGCATATATAAAATCTTTGCAATGTCAAATTTCCTACAATTTGACAGAACATATGTACATAAATAACCTAAATTTAGCAATTTAAAACATTAAAATTAATTCAATTTAAATTCTACATTTCTGAATCACTCAATTGTTTCTGTATTGAATACATTATAACTGATTAATCATTTAGATTGCAAGTCAAGACGCATACGAGCAAAATACAACAAATTGATTAATTTGACACATTTTAAATTTTAATGACTAATCTAGTAATCAGCCTTATATGGACCGTAATATCAAATGTTTTAAACACTAAGAGACAATTGTTATCTTTTATTGTGTAGTAGGAAGGTCTAGTCTAAAGTCTCAACCTTCATACTATGAGAAAAATGAATGGCAAAATAAAACATGAATGGTTTTGACCATATATAGCTCTGCCATATTTTAACATTGGTAAAAAGATATCTATTCTATTGGCCACTTAAAAGTAAATAAAACTTGTGACGAAATAGTAAATTTTTAAAATACTATAATAAGAGCTATTTTCAGACAAAGATATGCTGAAAAGATATAAAAAATGACAAAATTAATGTCAAATTTTATGCTAAACTAATTTCGATTCACTGCTATCCAAGTACTGTATCGTTTTTAATGTAAAGTAATTGAAAATATCGTTTCATCGTCAAACAAAATTGAGAAATAACGTTAGCAATGTGGTTCCCTACTTTTTCAATACAATTCTTGATCATGGTATACAATTGTATTAATAAAATTTTTATTATGCATGTAATTAAAAATAATATTTTAAAACTTAGAACTGTATAGATAAAAGAAATTAATAATTAAATATCTGTTCAATGATTTATTCAACCGAGATTGGAAATTTTTACTAAACAGAGGCCTCATTTTCATTATCAAATTAGACTGATTCCTCTACAATGTCCTGATTACAACTACTTTGTTATGTTATGAAATAATCGTAAAAATTCATTGTAATACAAAACACACAGTGAACATGCACAAAAATCTTAAGCTGGAAATTAATTTCCAAAACTTTTACGACGTAGTTTTGGCACTTTTAAAAAGATGAAAAATAATGACCACAAAAACTATTTTCTTATCAGTTTTTAGCAGAGACTATTCACCTGATAGCTAAAAAAGTCAAACACATTGAGAGTCTAACCTCCTTTTTGAAATTAATTTCATAATGTATTCAACTTCAAATATTTATGTGCATGTGTAACATAATAACATAAATCTTTTGGGCATAGTAACCCATGCCCAAAAAAAAATTAAATAACTGCAAAAAAAAAAATACCCAAAAAAATATGGCTAAATCCATCAAATTTTAGACTAAAATGGGCAGAAATAGTGTACTAAAAGTTATTAAATTTATCCATTGAAAACACGCAATAATAATAATAAGCTAAATCAAATTCAAAGGGAATTAACCTCCTTTTTAATTAATTTATATACAATGTATTGTCAATTAATATCACAAAAAGTTATTGACTTTCTAAATTTGAACGTGTTTTCAGTGACCAAAATGCTCGAACACGAAACAAACGGCAGTTAAAATGCAAAACCGAGTAATTACTTCCATAAACAACATCATGTCCAACCTCCATTGTAATGTTTAATTATAATTTAATTAAAATTCATGTGGTTAAATTGATTACCTATGCACAACAATTAACCACAAGGTTTGCTTTTAAATACGATTTTAATTTTGGGGACAGCCATTTAGGACAAGTTTAGGTTCTATTTAACCTACTTTGTACTTAATCCTGGCTTACAAAGTTACAATATAAGTTTACGGTTTAACAGTTGTCAAAATATTGTTAATTTTTTATGGTAAATTTCGGATAAACAGTACAATAAAAAACTGATTTTACTCCATGAAAAAAAATTATATTTAAACACTTCAATACAGACTGTTGCTTTTAGAATTGAAAATGTAGTCGTTTATGTCAAGTATATCGATTGCAAAAAAGATAAGAAATGTCATTAATCGTTCAGAAAAATGACAATATATTAGATATAGCTTAGTTTTATCATTTTGAAGAATCTTGAAACAATAATTAACGAGCAATCATTAACAAAATAGGAGCCCTATATTAAAAATACATGGGAAAAGTCTCACGGCAGACAGAATAAAGCGCCTTCGTCCATTTAATTGGCGCCATCATAAATTAAAGCCAATTAATGGAAGTCAATCGAAGGTAAACTGTAAAATTTGACCGACCCTCCACCTCCACCACCCACATTAAAACTCTTATAAGTTAATTGATCATAAACACCATTTGAAATCTAGTTTTCATTAAACCAACTCAATATTGGTTTAACATTTTAAAATTTTTGCTAAGTATCAGTAGAAAAATCAAACATTTTCTAATAATGGCCATTAAAGTTATATCAGTGGTTCCCAACTTTATCTCACACGTCATTTGAGAACCCTATTACAACATTACCATTTTTAGTAAATTTTTCGCAATAACTTAAAATAGTTATACGTCTTCTTAATGCACATGTCTATCCTTTAGTTTTAATTCTTTTTAAACAAAAAATTGTAATTAAGGACGATAAGTAGAAACAATTTGAAATTTTTTCTTTCACTATAAAATGGTCTTCCAAGTATCTCAAGGTTGAAAATCGCGGAATTTCTATGCATTTCAACTATTACTTATCTTGTCACTTATGGAACTGGTTATTAATGGTAAGTTTGTAACCGTTAACTACCTTATAGCCGATGGCTATACATTACTATAAAAGCAAAGTAATAATAATAATGAATAATTAATAGCACTAAAATTAAGATATATATTTTCAATATTAAAGAATCTAATAAAAACCTTTGTATGAAAAGTTGAAAACTATAAAACGCTTTAAGAACATTTTAATTATCAATAAATTATAAAAACAGCGGTTCATTGCCAAAACTAAACCATTTAGCTAAATTAGGGCTGCGAATTTTAATAATTAATTGCTTAAAAACTTTAATGCTCTATTCATTATCTACTGTAGCTAATGGAGCACCTCAAAAGTGGTACATAACATTTTGTTCAACATTGGAAAGGCAAACTGCAAATAAATTTTAAAATACAAACACCATAAAAATATTTTAAAATGATGCACATTTGTACACTGTACAGTTTAATATAAAAATTAAAAATTCCAAAAGAAAAATCAATATTTTGATGTTAACTGTTTTGATTAATTCATTATAACCTGGGCAATGCCGGGTACTTAAATTAGTTGAAAACTAAGTTGCTTTTATAATAGAATTCTTCTTATATAAAGAAGTAACTGTTGAAATGAAAAATATTTTATAAAAAACGTTTACCTTATAAAATGCCAAATTTAAATATAATGAGTGGGTGTAATTTTTTTTCTTGACAATTGAAACTGTTACGCAAAGTTGTCAAAGATTTGTATAGGTTGCAAATGATATCTTTAACAAAGTCATACTAAATAACCTATTAATGAGTTTGACTACAGCCAAATATACTGTAGAAAGAAAGGAGTGGTTTATTAATTAGGTTATCAGATCAAAGAAAAATATCAAATTTTACTTTTAAATACAGTATTAATAATAAAGCAACAACTGATAATGCCAATTTGCATAATTATAATCGAGATTTTATACAGTATTTGTAATTTCAACTTGCCTAAATCAGCTGTCGCATTGCCCAGTCCATGATAACAATTAACTACCGTAATTGTTGAAAAAAAATTGCATATAAATTGTATATAATGTACATGAAATTTGAAAAAAACAACATGTAACCTAAGCATTTAAAAATTAAGCAAGAATGGTCTCCTAAGGGTCAAAAACCGCTGACCACCTCAGCTAACTGATTAAACATCAAAAACCCTTGATGCTTAATCAGCTATAATTTCCCAGCAAGTATCACCAATAGATTTGTAATGATTTAATTGTTGTGCTTCCTCGTGAAACACCTTTTAATAATTATACTGTACAGCACTAAAATGCTCTAACGCAATACCAATAATAGTCCTAACCATTTAACAGTAAAAATCAAACGAATATACCAAATTATGATCATAAAAACAGAAAAGTCTAACGATAAGTGCTAAGTGATTGCAACTGATAATAATAGTTTATAATAATAAAAAAAATGGATAATTACCTGTGGTAATCCAGCGCTGTCCCTGGGAGTAATGGCCGCTTCTCCAATGCCACTGTCGGGTGATGGCAAATCAACACTTAAACCGACACTTGGTTTGTAATGACTATTCTGTCGAATGTACCGCTCTACAAACGCCGCGTTGTCCTGACTGTCTCCATACGCGGTCTGGGACCTAACCACTTGATAATGCTCGTTGGGTGTACTATTGCTATTACTTCCGCTTCCGCTACTGGCGGCAGAAGAGGTAAAATATTCTCGAAAATAATCGTTAGCAACTACAGTTGTGTATCCAATTTGCGCTGAAGAAGTGACTGGTACCGCGCGAACCAACTGACCACCACTTCCACTGCCACCTCCATTGTTGTTACCCGCACCACCTCCATTACCAATCACGTTGGTATATTGAGGCTGAGCGGCGGCCAACAGACTGTACTGTGGCGAATTGGCTGGGTTGCTGTTGGGGTCATAGGTAATGGTGGAAGTTGTGAGAGTGAAGGCCTGTTGGGTGGGAAAGGCCATGAGTTCAGAGGTTGGTGGAAGGGGAGGAAGTGGACGCCCTTGAACTACAACACTGGAATGGTCAGCTTGAAGATGATGCTCCGAAGTAGAGGCGTTGGTCGGGGATGTTCTCGGTGACCTTTCGTCGTCTTCAGGTTCTTTTTTTATCACTGATATACAGTTAGGGTCAATGTCCTCAGCTTGAAGTTGGCCATGGCCGTGATCGTGACCGTTAGTCTTAATAACTAAACCGGTCTGACCAGTTGAAGGGTTCGTTGGGGACTGTGAAGAACTTCTGCAGGGACGACTATTATGCTGCTGGTGAGTGGCACTTGTTAAATCTTCCGGTTCTCGTTTAACAACCACCGAATCTGCGAGAGAGGAGGACGGTGAATGTTGCTGTTGGTGAGTTGGCACCGTGAGTACTGAAGAGTTGTTTGGTGAATGCAAATATATTACGACTTCACCAGTCGGCTGCAACACCTGAACGTGGTGTGGATGATGAGTGATGGCTGTCGCGCCGTCACTGCCGTCGATAGCTTCACCTTCACCGTTGTGCAGCGCAACGACCGCTGCTGCTGCTCCTGATGTGGTGCTGCTGCTGGTGGTTGTAGTGGTTGGCACTATTGATGGCGATGAAATATCACCGTTGGAGGTTGTTAGGCTGCTAGTTTTTTCAGACGGCGTTGAGGAAGATTCACTGACAAAAAAACCAATAAAAATGTACGTTAAAATTTAAATTTGTCATTTGTAAAAAAAAAAGTTACAAAAAAAAAAAAAAAAAAAGTAAGAAAAGTCGCCTACAAAAGTTTCAATTACACCACCAAAAATGTAGATTTAGAAATAAAAAACAAACACCACCCGGAATTTTGCATTTCAAACTCATTAGTAACAAGGAGTGTCACCTTCCGGTGTAAGTTAAGTCATCAAAAAGCACCCAAACAAATTAACAACCCACTATCAATTGAACGATTAATTGCAAAACTCATTTTCGCAATTCCTTTGGCAACAACAGTTCAGGTACGTGACAACTCTGCGTGCACAGTCACTCAACAAAAAAATTCTTCTTCTACTAAGTTTATCAACAATTACTTTTATCATAACTTTTTTAATTTACATAAACCCTAAACGCATTTTTTAAATTTATTTTATAAGAAATAGCTAAGTCCGAACTGAAATCAAATAAGTAGGTATTTGATGTGTTTTGCTAAATTAATTTCATATACCAAAAAAAAATTTTTTAATTTCCATGAACTAAAATGTAGTCATTAATATTCCCAGCTTGTAATTTTATAAGCTATAAACGTCGCTTATTCATCATATTTCGTTTAAAAAAATTGGATTTTTATAGAATTTGAAGGTTAAGGATTAAATTTACAATTAATAAAAGTGAAATTTAGCAATTTTAATTTTTTTTATTTATATATTTTTTTGTTGCAAAAATGGTTGAATTACACAATTTAATTTTAAAACTAAATTTGATAAATAAAATTTTGGAAAATATGATTACAAGTACAGTGCGTTTTAATGTAAAGCTGCTATACTACAGTATATTTTATGCAGAATATAAAATATTTTAAAATTAAGGTTTTATAATTGTTTTACAATAAACCAAAAAATATTTTTTCCCTAAAAATTAAAAAAATAAAATAAAAAGAACTTTTAAAATTATATCTAAAAAAAATTTTTTTTTGGTAAAAATGTAAACAGCCAAATATTTTCTACCTAAATTTTTTTTTTCAAATAAAAAAAAATCATCTAAATGTGGATGACCTCAGTCAGTAAGTCAGACCGGATTATAAACATGTCACCGCAAGTCAAGTCAGTTGGGGTCATTTCACTCTGACCATTCTGGTGTAATCGGCTGACCTATCCATTCCGTGTGTATATATATATATATATACAGTATATATAACTTGTATGCATGGACTAGCATTACATCGTAAATAAACAAAAAGTAACATTAGAAGAGGCAAGGAGGAGACTAACTTTTTTAAAGTTGAAAATAAATTTGAATTTAAAGATAGCAAACATGAGTGAAGAATCATCAGGAGTGATAGAGTAGAATTTCACCCAGACCAAGCAACATGAGGAGCCATTTAAAGCTACAAAAACTAATCTAGAATGTTTTATTCCTTAAAATGAATAAAAAAGCCTAAAATTGGTCAAATTGTAAAAAAAATATCTTAAGATTATAGCTCAATGAGAGTCAAACTGCCAAATTGTAATAAAATCGTCCAATGAACTTGTAAAAATTCTGATTTGAAAGCAACTGTCATAAACTCCAATTATAAATAGTGTAAGTGATGAGCCCCATTTTTGTCTTTTGCATCTTCGCCCTCCCCCGTTGTCATCATGATTCAAAAGTGAAGATAAAACATAAAAAAATGGGAACTTGCCTCCATAAATTAGCAGCAAGGGACATATATTTGAGCGCACTTTTTTCTACAAGCCCCGTGTGCTTGTCTTGCAGATGAGGAAGTTTGTAATGATAATCGTATATTCCAGTTCCACTGATATTTGAGTTCTGTTCATCTTCAGCTCCATTAATATTCAGCATGGCGGTTGTAGCCGCCGTTAGAGGATGGTCATAGTAGGCTCTCCATGAGTCATCAGTTGTAGTGGGGTGCTGTTGAGGCTGCTGGGATTGTTGTTCTGGGACCTCGGACATGCGCTCCGAGACAATGTGATGGCTGTTTTGATGCGGTTGTTGATGATGGTGGTGGTGATGATGATGATGAGTAGTGGTGATACACGTGGATGTGGTTGTGGCTACAAGGGCGGCAGGGGTGGGGCTCGTGTCCACGTACTCCTCCGCCTCTTCCTCCTCCTTCGCCCTGGACAAACCTCTGTCTTTACTATAAAAGAAAATAATAATAAAAAAAACATTAGAAGATTAGACAGGTTCAAACAATTAAAACTTCTTTTTTCGTGTATTTACGCTAACAAGTAACAATCTCCCCCCTATTTTATTTTTCCTTTTCTCTGGGTCATTCACTGGGCTTGCTACAGTATACAGACACTGAGACACAACGTAAATATATTTACATTACGCATGCAAATGACGTTAACTAAGCGCCAAACCTCTTTTATTTATGCTTTCTGTGTATATAAATAAAAGAAACTTAACCACATGTAAAAATGTAAAAAGTAAAAAAAAAAAAAAAGGTTTTAAAGAAAAAAACTTTTGAAGTACAGTATTTTAATGGCGCAACATAAGAAATGAAAATCTTGAAAACTTAACTAGCTAAAAAACTGTTTTCCGTGACAATTATTGACATAATAAAAATTTATTAACCATGGTGTAAAATAAAATAATTGCAATTTGATAGCACTGAGAAACTAATAAAAAGTACTCGTCTTAATTGTCTTTTTATTTTGTATTATGGTTAATCAATAACAAGTTTGCAGTACTTTAGCAATTTAATTAAAAATAATGTTAAAGTAACAATACTAACTATCTAACTGCTACTACAAAACAAATAGTATTTTAAATTTTAAGATGAAAAAATAATTTCTTCACTCTCATGGTGTGATGTGATCATTATTATAATAATAAAAATACAATGTCATTGCTAACAGCCCTATTTTTTACTTTGTTTTATTAATAATCTTCATTTTAATTTTTTCAGTAAAAGAAACTGTGTGATTTTAAGTTAAACTTGACATTTTTTTGCATTAACATTACCCATTTTCTTCATAAAAGTTGCACACATTTAAAAAAAATAACTGTTCGTTTAAGTCATAATTTGCATATTAAAAAAACTTGGCCTATTTTAACCAAACTTTTATATTATGATTATTAAACATTGCACATTTTAACCTAACATTTACATAATTTAGAGCTAAATTATGCATGATTTGAGTAAGAATGTTGCATATTCTGAATAATTCTTCGCATGTTTTAAAGAATTGCTATTTTACATGATCAGAATCCTATAATTTGCCATCTAATTTCTTGACAAGGAAACAACACATACAAGTCTCAAAAACTCTCTCAAATCACTTTTTTTCATAACAAACATAATGAAACTCAATAAAATATTAAGTTATACCAATAATACGTGTCTCATAAGTTCATTTTTTTTCCTTATTAAAAATTGAATAACATTAAGGAAAAAAACCTTTAAAAAACTTAATTCTACTTCCCAATGCATCTATTGTTAAGTTTAATTTTGAATGGGAAATAAATTTTGGTTTTTTTTGGTGATGTACACTATTTGTGTAACATAGGGAGTATGTTGCAATTCCTTAATGAAGTGTGTACATCATCATTTATATCAACAAAGAAATAATAATTTTCCAGCTGTGAATAAAATGAAAACGATTCGGTGATTATTATTGCAAAATTTGTTCAATTATTGAATAGATCTATCTTTTTATTATTTTTTTTTTGCTCAATTTATTTTCTTTAAAAGTAAAAAAAAAGTGCATTTGTAATGATTTCATAACTCATCTCGCCCCACCCATCACTTCACCCATACCCCCGACTATCAAACATCTAAAAACAGCATTGGGTGTGAACCACAAAAAATTTAAGAAATAAAAAACAAGAGAAGAAACAACACCTTAACCACCCTACCCACCCACCGACATTATAAACATCGCCGTGAAATTTAATGACAGTCTAATAAAAAAGTCAAAGTTCAACATACTTAGGACACCACAAATACAAAAAAATCTAAATATTTGCATTTTTGGAATTTCTATTTTGTTATACTTTTATTTTTGGAGACAAAAACTCGTTTCATGGTCATTCAAGGTATCCACTTAAACTTATTAAGTTTCTAAAAAATAAAATAAAAGTTGGTTTGGTGCCACAAGTAGCCATAAACATAACGTGATTAGTGCTTTATTTTTATATTTTTAAGTCCTCCAGTTATAATTGTAATTTGTCAATGTAGTTAATTACGAAAATTCGGTGACATTTGAATTTTCTTAGCTTAAAAAATACTTAAAAGCCTCAAAGTAAATGAATGCAAAATTCTAAAATATCGTTTCCTCATTGTAAATACAAGGTTGCCATATCTCGTAAATAGATTAGTTTTAATTTTGTTTGCGACAAAAAAGCTGATTTGGTGTATGTTGTACTTACAGGGCCATTCAAAAAGTAACTTTCCCTTTTTCTAAGTTAATAAAGTAGCATACACATACAGTACATTTAATCTTTTTTAAAATGTTCTCATCTTAATATTATTAGTCGTTAAAAATAAATTTGTACAGTATATTTATTGCAAATTGTATCAATTTTTTGACACTCCTACTAATATTAACATTCCAAAGAATGTGACTCAGTCTGGCAAAGGCCACTGAAATCCGCATTAATCTCGATTATAGACTCTAAAATGTAGTAGTAGCCATTGCCCATAGTATTTTATAATAAGTATTAAAATTTCAGTCATTTGCTGAGTTTGAAAATATATTGCGCGTCCTCACTTTCAGTTAATAGTTAAAAAAAATACTGTATTATACTGCAGAACATTTAAATTAAATTACAGTAAAATTACCATACTAAAAATCAATCATTTAACTCTTCCAATTCCTCATACTTCTTGTATGTCAAAAAAATCCTATCGATAAAATAAACCAGTTATAATGAAGTAATAAGCGGTATAGACAAGTTTCTCTTCATTTAATTCTCAATTAAATCTCATTCTTAACACATTAAAAAATTTACATCTTAGCAGCAAATGGTCAACCTTTTGGTCCACAGTCAACATTTCACTACATAGTCGACAAAAGTTATTGCCATAATAGCCTTTTAGACCAATTTATTAGAAAATACACAATCAAAAGCAAATTTGCCACAGTTTTAACTGTTGTGATGCTAAGAGTAACCTCAGTTTTCAACTTATTAAAATCTACATGTTAGTTAAAAATCTCAAATTTTTCATCATCAAATTATTTGTCAATATTTAACTACAAAATCGTTTTACGCTGTTTCAACAGATATGAAAGAGCATCGATGTCCACAAGTTCATTGTATTTCATTATTATTATAACTTATTAATTATGATCTGCCTTTACAGAAGCTATCTACGAAAGTCTCAATTATTTAAGACAACATCATAGTCAATTGAAGTCCAATAACTACTAAGACTAAAAAGTACAGTACCTATAATATGCTGTTCTTTTCAGTTTATCCTTGTAAAATTATACAGCATATTTTCATATTGAAAACTATTTATAATTTCGACGCCTGTAATTAATGCAGACAATGCATGATCGCATTGAAGAAAAAAAAATCAGATCATTTCTTATAACTTAATATGTAGATAACACGAACAAACAAAAGGCCTTTCAAAATAGTTCAATTAACAACTAAACACGACCTTGTTTATACTGTATTAGTTTGCATTTCGCAATTTTTTTTATCATCAAATAAAAAAAGATTCAATTTTTCACTTTGCTCCACTTTGAGCAAACCTCCTCAACCAAATTGTTAAATTATATGCTCAAGGAAGCATTACAAAGTCCCAACATAATAATTACAACGTTTTATTACTGACATATCAATAGAAAAGTAGCACCTATTACAAAATTGCTAAGAATTTTGTCCAATTAACAATGTCACGAATTCAATGTCTTTTTAATATAAAGAAAACTCAATGCGAAATTCTAAGGATTTAAAGAAATTTAGCAACAATTTTAGTTAAAAATAAGACAAGTTCCTGGATCACCGATTAGCTAACAATAAAAACTTCGTAGAAACAAATTAATTCACTAAAATGATTAATTGAAACATTACTTGCGTTAGTTTTCGGTTATTTTTTGGTATTAAATAACCTAAAATCAGAGTTTCTAATTTACTAAAAATGAAACTTGAACATTTAGATTTGCAATAACAGACTAAAATCCCTAAATCATCTGGAAATGTACTCATAATGCAAATCATTCAAAACTACAAAAATATAATTATGGAAATTTTTTTACATATTATTTCTTATTCTTATTACTTAATGTCCAATCCCCCATAGAGCTTTGCGATTTAATAAGTTGGTCGCCCTATAGTGTTTTACGATTTAATATAGTTGTCATTTGTAAGAAAAAAAATAGTTTTGACTATAAAAAAGATAACTATATTATGACAAAATCTTATCTTTGTAATAAATAAATACAAGATAAAGAGGTCGGTTTATGTGGTTTAACGACGTTATACTTGTATTAATATTCGTTGCAAGTTTTAACATCATTTATGCATTAAAATAATCTAATGACTGTGGTCAAAAAGGAGATCTGATTGGCCAACAAAAGTTTAAATAAAAATTAACTACATGATACCAACTTGTATTTTTTAAAGTTTGAAATGCACCTTCGCCATAAAGTGATAGTAAACGGAAATGACAAAAAAAAACATTTCAAAATAAAAAAAAATAAACGACATTGTTTTAACCAAAAAAAAAAAACATGTTCAAAACGATTTGATCATCCTTAAGACTGACGAATATGCAGCAATTGTGAAAAAAAAAGTTACTGGAAAGTTAACCACCATATAATATTGAAAACAAAATGTAGAGATCAATCTTATTATGTTTTCCACTACAGTACTTACAGTAACTGAAAATTATTTTAAAATACTGTAATTAATAATAAGCTGAATCATGAGAATTCAAATAGTGTCAGTCAAATAAGTTGAAGTGACCACATTATTATTGTTATTACTAGTAGTATTAAACAGACACTCCTCTTCGTGTAATTACAATAAAATTTAATACAGAACTTCACCGCCTATTTGTGTATTATACATTAAACTGAATTATGATATACAGTATACACAATTGTTTCTAATTATTTTTATTGCAGTATTTTTAGAAATGACGCTAAATCTGAAGGTGTCACACACAATATTCTCCATTACATCATTTGCCATTTATTAATTTAATAACTAACAACACCAAGGCCAATCAATTAAACTCAAAACTACACACTAACAAATTAAATTTTAAGTCATGAAAAACCCCAGAATTTAAACAGTAAACCAAAATGACGTCAAGATCATAAAATACTACAAAAAAAAGATTCACGAAGGATTTTTTAACGATTACAAATCAATTAAATCGTTCCACATGTCAATAGTTATGACTAAATAATTGACTGAAGTTAGGGAGATTTCAGGCATGTCCCCGGGATGAGTCAGGGGAAAGATGGGTGAAAAAAATACATCATTCACCCCCTGTGTTGGTACGGAATTGCCCCTCAGTCCAGGCTTATACAGACTAATCTATGAGACTGTCAAATAGTTATGAAATGGCCTCAATTTCCCAACACACAAAGTCTCAAAAGAACTTTAACTGAGGAATGGTGAAAAATGGAAATCAATACTGTAATTACATGAAAAGAAAAAAAAACTTGATTCAGTCCTGCAAAAAGCATCTGTGTTCTCATGTTTTTTGCATTAAAAACAGATTACTAAGAAAACAATTTTATTTTCACTTTTAAAATTGATACAACTTTAGATGTATCAAATTAAATGATAAATTATTACTTAAGTACTAAAATTATTGAGGGGAAAAAGTGCATCTAAAATTAAAAGTTGTTTTGATTCTTCTTAGAAAACAACTATTTTAAAATTAAATACAAAACGCATTTACTGTACACAATAAAAAAAGAATTATTAAGAAAATGTATAAATTTTTCTCAACTAATTCGAAGAAAATAGTTTCCCAACTTTTGAACAAATTACGTTGACGTGTTAACGCTCTTTTATCGCTTTCCGATTGAGGCCTTTGATAACAGCTCATTAATAATGCAATGTTTTGTTTTTTTTTAAAGATGAAGGAAGTTGAGAATGGAGGCGTAGAAATTACTTTTTAAAAAAAGAAAAAAGATAAATGAATTTTATTGATCGACTGGTGACACCAATCAATACATTATATCTGTCTCAATTACTTCAAAATGGACTTAGTAACTCCTCACCCTCCCCACCTACTCACTTGAACATTACAACATAAATATGCACAAAATCTCGACAACAACATTTTAAATTCTTTACAAACACAATAAAAATAAATAAATGCAATCTATTTGCAAATAGTTTGTCAAATCAGACTGCAAAGTGGTCCAGCAAAAAATAGCATACAACTAATATGGAACCAATTAGGGCCTATTTTTTCATCAAAAAGGACAACTTTTCACAATACAGTAAAAAGTAACAAAAAAGTGACTAAAAAAATATGACAAAATTGTAGCAAAAATTGATTATTTCTAAGAATCTGACATGATTAGCCTACAAAATATAAAATGAAAACGGTCCAATTAAAATAATTATTTTATCAAGAAAGCTGTATAAAGCTAAAAAAAAATGCACAATACTATTGTGTCGGTATATTGATGTAACGTTTTATATAAGCAAAATTAAGAAATACGTTCACATACTAATAATTCGTGACCTACTAAACTTCTCTGCTTCACGCACAAACATAAAGAAAAATAACTTTAAAAAAAAATATCCAACAATTCACACACTCAACCTCACTCACTTTAAACATCTTAAATAGACAATTAATTATTTAATCGTCTTCATTCAGCTACCCAATAGAAATCCATTTAAAAAATAAAAACCAAAACAAGAAAGCATAAACCACACAGCAAAGGAATATTTCCAAAAATAATGCTCACAAATTAACAACATTTTTGTAACAGATAAATAGTAATGCAGTTCATTCAAAAACTGTGACAAAAACGACGCAATTACAACAATGACACATTAACTTCTTAAACAATATAAAAAAATATAAAAATCACTGTCTTTTATATTTTCATGTGCAACTTTAACATGTGATGATCTGGTGGAATTTAATTTCAAAGAATAGGCTTAATAAAATTGAGGAAAAGTCAAAAAGTATGTTTTCCTATTTTTTTTTAAATTTAGACAGTATAATGGATATTAATTAAGACTTAGCACACATTTACAGTAGTTACCATTTTGCATATTTTGTCACAGTTTGTGTCCTTATAGTGACTGCTGTTTTTGGCTTTTCATTGGGAGAAGGGCAGTAAGAACTTCTTCACATTATAATTCTAACCGTTTCTAATAACTGTATTACCAAATTCAATGCATATGTGCCAAAGTTCTTAACAATACTAGATTTAAAATAATAAAAAACCTATTTTTTAACTTTGCCTTATAAACTTAATAGCACATACATGTACTACACTTTACTTCAGTGATGCAGATAATGTTACAATGTAAACTTATATTCAATACAATGATATTTCATCAAACATCTGTTGAATTAAATTCTGTTAAAAAAATTCAATCCTTCAACTTTCAACCTTACGTAATCCTCTTATTCACATATTAAAGTTTGCGAAATTTTTATTCTCCTAATTAAACTATAGCAAGTGATTGCTATCAACTTTTCTTGTCAGTTAAATCATGACTCCATTGTTACATTATGAACTAAATAAATCAATCCAATTAGACATACTATTTGTGTACCATCTCAACATATAAATATAGAAATTGCATAAGTGCAAACTATGGCAATTGCGCCTCTATTTCGGCAACACCTCCCAATTCATCTCCTCTAATCACGACTAAAGAATTTCTAATAAAATTCTATGAATATTCATTTAAAATTAAAAAAACAAATCTTTGATAACAGATTTTTACAGTTATTCCTGGAATATTAATAAGTAAACAATTAATCTATCTAGTTTGTAGTCCTAAACAGTGTTTTAATTGGTGTTACTTACTGTAAGTATTCAAGCAATTTTACTTAATTGACAAACTCCTTTTTAACCTAATACAATCAAATATGTAAATTATCACCGATATTTTCCTCAACGATTTTAACAACCGATAATGAAGCGGTCTAGACAGCTTTAATTACACATTAAACTTATTAAAAAAAGCCGAAAATATTAAATCAACACGCATAAGTTAACTGACTTAAACTTTAAAAAGAAATTGCCTCTTTTCAATTGCCTATTGACCTGTTGCACCTTTACATCAACGACTGCCAAAAAACCTTAACTTCGTAAATTCCAAACAGGTGGTCTACTTATTGCTAACAAAACAATAATACAGAACATTCAATCTTTATGTAACCTCGCACAAAATACTACAAAGAATAAGAGGAAAGCACGTAAACTTCAAATAAAAAAATCAATAATTATAATTACAGCGTGTAAAATGTGATTTTCTGATAAAATAAAAAAGATGCATAAAATCCTGGTAAATGAATGTTCAATAAGTAGTGCACGCTTCTCCATAATTTGCATCTTCAAAACATGATGATGATGAGTATATGGTGAGGGTAGAGGTAAGAGTTGAATAAGAGGATGTGGCCTAGTTTACTCTTTGGAGCTAAAGTACAATCGTGCCCTTTGCCAAAAGCCAATTACTCTACCGAAATTTCTCAAGAGTAAAATGAACCAATACGAAAATGTCTTCAAATTCTGACTTTAATCTATTGAGTGTACAGTTTTCTTCCCCCACTCCAATTTCCACCCATCTTATCCCCCACCCCACCACCCTTCCACCCACATCTTACTCGGTAAACAAGGTCATAACAACAATAATATTTACTTCGACGTATTTGAAAAGAAAAACGGTTATGTACCGTTCATGTGCTTGTATGCAATGATTTTTATATATTTTTCCCTCGTAACCTTCACTGAAAAAAAAACTCAAGCGTATAGGAATTATCGAGATTTTTTTTTAAGTTTTGAGAGATTAAAAAAAGAAAGAGGGTCACAAAATTAAAAACGGCGCCTTTGCAGTTAACAAAATTGAAAGAGCAGACGACGCTAACTTTTTAAAGAGGTAAACTCTTCCTTTACGGGCAATACAATCATTTTTTTTTATCAAATTAAAACTTAATTCGATCCGGGTAATACGTAATGGTATAATGTATATGTGAATACTGTGAGAAATATCAGACAATGTGAAAAAATTGACAAATTTCAAAAACTTCAAATGGTTGAACTGGAAAAGTTACTAAATGCAGTACCAAGATTTATTTTACCGATAATTTTATTATAATTAAAGTTATGAAAATAATTCTATTAGTAATTATAAGCTTTGTTCAAATGTACTTTTTGAAAAGACAGTAAAATACCTAAACCGAATTAGGAACTTGTTCTGTAATTCCAAAGTCAAAATTTCATTAAAAAATGAACGGCTAAATTATAAAATAAATAATAAAAAAAGTCTAAGCAATTGTGCAATTATTGCCAAAATTTTATCAATGTGTTATGAAACAAGTTTTAGAATTTTATGTACTGTAAAATAATTGAATTATTTTTTTGTAATAAAAATCATTTAACAGTTCCCTTAATTAAATTTTAAATCGGTATAAACAATTAATTTATACACTTAAAAACCTAACCATTTACACTTCAACATAACCTAAAAATTAAAATAACGAAACATCATCACCCTTATTAACGTTCATTTGAGATTTGATTTAAGCCTAGTAATACACAATAAGCCTATATTGTAATTATGTTCAATTGTATTTTTAAAAGGTTTAAAGCTGTTGGCAGACAATATTAACTTTATTATTTAAAAAGGAGTTTGACCTTCACTAACAACACAAGTTCAGTGTGATTAGGTCAGGTTAATTCGTTTGTGCAATTAAAATACCACTGGCAATATTATTTAACCATCCATTGCCATTTAATACCAATGAATCGCGTTTAGTTTTCATAATACTGTATATAGTAATAAACCTTACTGATTTTTTTTCTCTTTCTTAGCTGCTTGACCTCAAACATTTAAAACCACAACTAATAATTTATTCGGGTGGACATTAAGTAACTATTTCAATGTAATTGCTTATAATTAAACCTTGTTGCTAATTAAATTAATGTAACGCTACTGTAGCATTGCTCTAATAATTTTATTACAATAAAGTGATTTTCTCTCCGTTGATGGGAAATATTAAGCTTTTAAAGACCATAAAATGATGCCCTTTGGTGAGAAAAATGTAAATGCTTACATCATAAAACACAAATGTAATTACTTCAGTGCCAAGTAATAGTAATAATAATCAGATAACATTTTGCAACCTAGAAATTTATTTGTAATGGTCAGTGATGCCAAATGTAGTGCTTGAAATGGTAATACAGTACTTGCCTTTTGTGTCAAATTCAGTGTCTTTATAAAGGTTATGAAAATGTTAGATGAATTTAGTCATACATATTCATTATTCAGACTATTTAGTAATTGCAATATACTTTTTTTCATAATTCTTGTTTCATTGTAAATAAATCTTTTGTGTTTTGTTGTTGTTCAAAGGCAACTACTGATGCCATTTTGAGCGAAGATGCTAACCGCTTCATTTTTTATTGTAGAAGTTTTAAGAAATAGCTTAATTAGGTATTATATTGATATAGGAAGGTTTCAACTAGCATATTACGGTGTTAAAATTCCAGTTTATATTTTTTTCGGTTGTCACTAAGTAATTATTGTAACAGCTGGAATGCAACGGGTTTCTTAAAGCTTATTCAACAAATAAAAAAATTAAAAATAAGAATTGCATTGTAATTCATCATCGTAATAAAAAAAAGATGCGACCCTAATGGAATTATAAATTAAGTGACCAAACATCCTTTATCTGAGAGGACAGAACTTTCCTAAATAAGTCTGTCCTTTTGTTTTATTTTCTTCCCAGAACTACACTTTTGTATTTTATTTTAATTTTCCAATTGTTTAAGTCCTATACTCCACTGTTATTAAGCTAAAAAATAAAAAACTCCCTTTTAATTAGAGTTTTGTTTAAGACATGTAACTTGATGGTGCAAGTCCTAATGTCCTTTATTTAAAGCGTATGTCAAAAGTTTTCAACGTGTGCCACAAGACCCCATGGTTGCCACACATTAAATTTTATTGTTTTTAGACCTTGAAAGACCTTTTAAAGTCTTATTTATTGACAGTGTTAAATTGATAATAACGTGAATATAGGGTCCTGCAAACAACAATAATTTTGGCTTCTGAGGGACACTGTCCTCCAGGCCTCCTACCAGGGAGTTTGTTCCCTGGAACTCTAACATCAATACTACGATAGTATCGATAATAACGATGGCGGTAGAAGCTATTATCGGTACTATTGGCTAGTCCTTTGTTTTCCTCACCGTAATTATAATAGATAAGTAAGAACTACAGTATCGCATGGAGTTGTTGTAAACATAAAAAACGAATTGAAGATTGTTAGGCCCTAAATCAGAATTTACTGAAGCGATTTATTTCGCTTTTCAATTAATCAATTACCTTATTTGGGTCAGAGACCTTATTTGGGTCCTCCATTAACTTTTTACGTTCAGTAAAGCAAAAGTTGCCATAATCATCAAAGACCAGACATTAATCGATAAAAAAAATGCAATTCCAAGACACAAAATTTGATGTCTGAAATAATTTATTAGCTAAATTGGATTCCCAATCGATAAGTTTGACTTTTATTATTTACTAGTACAAAAATTCCAACTTTTTACTTCAAGTGATAAGTTTGATGCCCATGAGTCACGTACTCTAAGTTAATTTTGACATTTTGTATTCAATGTATTGTGAATTTTGTAATAAGGGATGCTCAACCTGTATTTTTAGTTAAGTGGCCTCAGCGCCACCTAGTTCATTGCTTCAATTCCACGTAAACATTAAGAATGACTTCATGAATTGTTTCCTAAGAAGGAAACACTTGACAAGTTAAATAAAATTATTTTGTAGATGGAGGTTTACCTTCATTAAGTAAATAAACTACTGTGTATACACAATCTCTCTCCCTATCACCTTTTTCAGTTATTTTTTTCATCGTTAAGTTTTTTTCCTGCATTGATTTAAAACGCGTGTTAAGTCGTTGCACCAGCCGCCATGATACTGATTAAGACGTCTGCTTCGCTCAACGATTTCGATTCGCCTTGTAATGAAACTCAGATACACATAAGCTTAGAGAGTATGTTTTAGTGTCGAATATTTTTTGTGAATTAAGGTTAATAGTGGTCTAGTTAATTTTATGAAGCACCACACATACACACGCTACTTAATAAGCTATTCATGATTTAATGTTACGACCATAAACCAGAACATTGTATCAAAAAATTAAATTTAAATTTCATTTTAAAATTTTAAAAAAAAAAAAAAACATTTTAGAAATTTCTTATTGGAGATAACGACTATAAAATTTTAAAACAAAAAATTCCTTTCTCTCTTCATTTTTTTTTACATTTTTGTGTCATTTTCAAAAATAAATTTTATTTTTTTACAAAAGCCATAAAAACTAACTCTCAAAAAAAATTCAGTATAATTTTATTTTACATCAATGCCGAGTGAAGCATGGGAACCTTATGATTTTTAAAGTAAAATATTCTGCTAATTTTTAAATGGTTTTGCAAATATTTCGTATGTCTCAACATTTCACATGATTTTGCTTTAAGCAAAAAATTTAAAATCTTTAAATAAAATAACCCAAATTTGAAAATAACAGTAGTAAAGTAAAGCCTTCATAATTCGAGTTCTAGTAAACCGTGGCTCCTAATAATCTGAGCCGGAAGAATCCCAGTCCCGTTTTGCACGGATTATCGAGACTCAACTGCACTTAAAATTGCTAATAAATATTCTATTCAAAAAAACTACTTAATTTTTATAACAAATTTTAACATAAAACTAAATTTTACCCTCATTACAATATCGTACATATAAATTTTACAGCGAGTGCAAGATATTTATTACTTGTACTTCAAAAAGTAATGCCGTGTTAAAGGGTCAAAGCCCAGGCAAAGAGATTTACTTGATTCCACCCTAAATTGTTTTATAATAAAAATGCTATGAACACACACACCATGTAGCAAATTCTGTCTCTTTTATATAAAAAAAAAAAACATTATCGAGCTTTTGTTAGTGGGAGTTGGCAAAAAAAAGAAGCCAAAATTGAAAAGTGAAACTATTTTCTCTCTTGTGTATTTTCCACCTTACTTCTTTCTCGCTCCCTGGCTATTAAACCAAGCGTTAAATTTAACCGTTTCATAAAATTACTATGACCCACATATAGCAAGACTATTATGTTTGTATAAAAAGAAAACAAAATCATTGCGTTATACGTTATTTTCAAACGGTTGCAATGTTACTTTGGTTTATATTTAGCAAACAAGACCGCAAAAGTCAGTCATCTCACAAAGACGGAAGACGTCCATGGTGTTCATATCATTTGCTACTAACAAAAGCAACAAAATCGATAAAACCACAAAACATCTGTAAAAATCACTAATTATATTATTAGATATTCAAATATTGCAATGTTGGTGCAAATGTTATGATAATCGCCATCAGGAAGAGAATTGCTTTGCAATTTCAGACTTAAAAGAATAGTTGATAACAAATTAGCACGGGAAACTGTTTAAGGCGGCACATGGCCTAATTTCAAAACAATTATTAAATGGCAATGTCCAAGCTAAGCTTTTCTGACATTTGAAACCAAAGATATGTTCCTGCGAAAACAATTTAACACATTTAAATAAACGTCAAATGGCAATTGCAACATGTCCAATGTCCATTGACGTCTATATTACAATGTAGTCTATCAGTAATATTAGAAGAAATGTAAAATTATACAATTGGACTTCTGTACACTTGGTACTATAAACACAGTACATAATAATGTCAAAATGCAACTTAGCAGCAAAGTCTGTAATTGACCATCAAACAAATAACAAAAGGCAATTGCCATTTCACCAATGACCATGCACTAGACACCATTTCTGCTCCTCCATTATGATAATCAACAATAGCTAATAGCACAAATGTAATAATACAGTACCGGCAATTGAAAAATAAACAAATACAGTAATACAAAAAAATCAAATATAAAATTTACAATCATGAAAATAAAAAGCTATTGTTTCTTCGACGCACTAAAACTAAAGTCCAAATACTATAATAATATTTTACAGCTACTAAAAACTTTTTTCAAACTGATTTATAATTAATCAAATTCTGCTAGATCATGTAGTATAATTTTTTGTTAATGTTTTGAAAATCTCAATCTCACATCTGCAGACAAGTCGTCACGCAATATAATAGATAAACTTACATTGAAAGCATTTTTACTTCAGCACGCAGGCGCAGTAAAAGTATATTTAAATGTCGCACCTACAAAAAAAAATTCGATGCTGCCAAATTGGCAATCAAACAACGAACTCTTCTAATCCCACCCACAAAACACTGCGAAGGGAGTTTTCAGAGTTGGGGGGGATACAGATGAAGGGGGGAGAGAATGGATTAATCGAGGACCTATCATATATACGTGTATGCATACCTTATAGGTCGAAAATATATTATAGACAAGAGAGAGGAGGTACATGTTGCAAGAGAATGTACATTTTAGCAAAGGTGTAATGGAGGGGTGGAGGGAGGCGAATAAGAGATTGGGATGGGGGGCGATGACCCTTTGTATCTTTAAAGATGATGGAGGTAGAAGATGCAATGAAGTTTTGACCTTGACAGGACGAAATGTAGCCCTTAGGATATGTTAAGAAAATTTTGGTTTAAGTTTTAAAAGTGGTGCTGTTTGTGGGGGAGTGAATAGACAAGTTGGGATATGTATGGGGGGGGAGGGGGTTCTCAATGTGGTTTAGTACTACAACAGCCTCGTGTAACCAACCTTGTCAGCGAAGTCACTGAATACACAAAAAAATTTACTCCTTCAAAAAAAAAAAAAAAAAAACTAACCAACGACAAACATCATTCTCTGATTCTCATCTTAAAGAAGAAAAAATTTAATGGCTATAATTGCCAGCCACAATATACAAATTAGCGTATTTTAGCTAAAAAATAATACTGTAAATAAAAAAGGAGAAAAAGTCAACCCACGCATTTTAGTTTTTTGGTGCTTCCGTACAGTTTATACACACAGTATAGTAATAATCAACCAAATGAGAAAATGCAAAATTTAAAAAAAAATATTAAGAGTCCAAAAACATTTTTAGCCACACCTTTTTCATTTCCATCTGAAATTGGGGAGAGAAGTGTAAGATGGAAAGGTGATGACCGTATACAGACATCTATTTTTGTGTTTACATTTTCATTAGTGCGTTTATCCACCCCTCTCTCTACAAACTTTTTTACTGGTTATCACCAATACACACAACAACAACAAAAATTAAATGTGTTTACAGTGTCTGACAAACATTCAAATGAAATGTATAATAAAAATAGAAACCAAATTCAAATTATTCTTGTGATTACATCTTAAAGTGCTCTCAACTTCACAAGAAAAAAAAATCCACTCTGTATTGACAATTGCCAATCACAATAATAATCGATAGTATTGCCATTATTCGATATACAGCAACAAACAAAAATAAAGTACTGTACAGTACTATATTAATAATCATTTTGCAAAGTACATTATTATTATTATTGTAAACAATAATTAATATTGAATAACATAACAGGATGCTACACTGCCTAGTTCAAGGTAAAAACAATTTTTTTTTCACATAACAAACTGCAGCTAAAACAATTTCAATATGTGCTTGTAAGTTGTATTCTTAATATTGATCAAACGTATTAAAAAAACTACTTGCTGTTTGTTAAAACCAGTTTCAAATTAGCAATTCATGCATAATTATTAATTAGTCATCCAACTTGAAAATGATTGTCTGTCCATCATATTAAACGGTGTTTAAAATTGCCAATTGCTAGTTTTTCTTGTCTAAATTTAGTAAGTAGACGTACTGTCTTAATATAGCCGCCATAAAAGCAATTTGGCACTTATTAAATTGTAAGTAGCACTCAAAATTGATCATTCGTCTCAGAAGTTTCAACTAATACTGTAGTAAAAAAGCTAAACGATTTTAAGGTCCATTAGTCCAATGTCCTGATAGTTGTAGGTCATGTACAGCAATAATGGGTAAAACCCAACTAAAAAAAATTTAATCTAAAAATAGAATACTGATAGTTTAAGAGCTTTTTTTTGTTTTGTTTTCCTAGAAAGTTTTTGGGATTAAAACTTAACAACATATTGTATGTATGATAGGTTTCTTAAGATGTAATTAGAATTTTAGGTCAGCAATCGCTCTACTTTCAATGTGTCTTTGTTCATCTTTTGACATTTACAACTTCCGACTGGAATTTTCTAATTAATTGTAATTAATCTACTGTAATAACTTACTAACAAAAGATTTTTTTTTTCAAAGTAAAAAAATGAGAGGTTTTTGTTTAAAAGTAAGCTTATTTCAATGCATGGTGAGTTGACGGTAAAACAATATTTCTTCTCATTTTTGACAAGAAATTTAGTCAAATTTTAAGAAATACCAACATAAAATAATTTAAATTTAATTAAATCTGGCGTAATTTATGCGCAAGTAAGTTATGCACTAGTAAACACATTAATCAAATTAAAATAATTATGTATTTCAATATTCAATGTAGCAAATTTAATAAAAATGATTTCTTAAAACGTTAACTTTGTTTTTTCGACGTGTTTGTGGTAAGATTTGTCCAGATTAATGTGTCCTGTTAATCTGCCTAATTAACACTAAGTCCAAATTCAATACCACATAATATTATAGGAAGTCATTTTCAAAAATCAAAAAAAAAAAAGTTAATAGTTAATTTAAAAACAGCCAAGCAATTTTGCACGTTGTTTCAACTTGACTTTTCATCTTAATACGGTCATATTTTTTAACCAGAGAGTATTAACTTGGATAAACAATTATTACAACCTCTTCTTCCTCCCACTTTCCAAATACACAAAGAAAACCACAAGTTTAAATTGATCCAAAAAAAAAAAGTAACAACCACAAGGAAGAACGACCGAGGTAACATGGGCCATCATTTTTTTTTACAAAAAAATCAACACAGCCAATGAATTTACCTGATGCCTACAAGCAACAAAAATATTAATAAAAATGCTATGTAAAATCCTCTTAAAATATTCAACAGAATTTTACATAAACTTTTTTTTTGCATTGTAAAGCACGAATAATACCTCTTCATTCAATAAATTATCATCATTTTCTCTTTTCTAAAACTGCAATAACATTGAAGAGTCTTTAATCACTGCAATTGCCTTCAGCCCTAACATAAAACATCAACAGCTATCACTACACAGTATCAACTATATTATTATAAAAATGCTTTCAGTTAAAATAAAGCTTCCTTTAGGTAAAATATGATACAAAATAACAATGCAATTGCCAATTTGATGGTCAATCAGATGGCTTCTGGTAATGTCATGAAAAAATTCGTCGTAAAAATACTTTAAGAAATTTTAATAGCAAATTAGTTTACGGTAGTTGGAAGAATTTAATTTAGCCATTAGTAATTCAAATCGATTATAAAAATGCAAAAAAAAGTTTTTTTAAAAATAATACAAGTTTAATTAAAATACGATAATAAAATGACGATCCGTATCTTCAATTTCGTTATAAAAAGTTCATTTGTAAACCGCCCAAAACAATTGTCTATTTTTTTTATAAATATAATTTAACACTAAACGGAAGTCTCTGAAGGCCATTTCAGATTTGAATAATATTATTAAGTAGTAAAATATCAGATTAATGGATTGATATTTTTGAATCTTTTGAGTAATCAAATATTTATGGATTTTTTTACTTTTAAAATTGTATTTTCACCGCTAGAAGATGTCCTACTTATTTTTTAAGCAAAAATTTCCAAATGGACACCAATGAATCAAATGGGTACACGGTACACCTACTGTACAATTTTAACGTCTCTTTCCTTTTTCTTTTCTCCCCCTCCCCCGGCCCAATTAAAGTAATTAATTGCCTACAAGTAATTAAGTTCATCACCAATCCATGTCAATAGCAATACAGTATAACCAACAACCAACATTTATTTGAGGAGGAATAGGAAAGAGAAACAGTGTAATTTTTTTTAAATTATTCAATGTGATGAGAATAAAATAGATTGTTGGCAAATGCATTTTATATTGTGGAGAAACCCTAAATCCCCCTAACACATTCTTCCACATTTTGATTTGATTTTTTTTAGAGTTCTAACAATGAGTTGTGTGCTACCCTACCCCAGTGTAGTTTGAAGCGGAACGTTGTTAGTTTCATGGTCAACATGACCCTCATTTCACACACCACTATCACCACCATTCAGTTTCAATGGTTATAAGGATTTACACAACAATTCTTTCACAATGCTAATTTTTTAACTACAAAACAATAACAAAAAGTAGCTTAAATAAATAAAAATAAAACAAAAAGCGTCCAAATTCAAATATTTTACAATTCGGCAACTAATTAAACAAAAAAAATACCTAGGAAAGTATTTTAAAAAGTGGCCTTAATTAGTCTAACAAACGGAAATTCCTATTTTGAATAGGAAACTTTAAATAGGTTAAAAACCAATGCCCATCAGGTCTGGTTTTGGAGCTGTCAATAATATTGGAGATTTATTTGAAATTCTTTTACTATAATCCCATAGCTAGTCTTGACTTTCTAAATAGCTTCTTTAATTTGAGTCTTTAACTTGTAAGAGCAAACTTTTAGTCACTAAACACATCACGGGAAGTTTTTAATTAAAAAAAATCTTACAATAGCTTCTTTACAATACTTTTATATTTTCTTGTTTTAAGGCTTAAATTAGCCAGTTCAATGCAAGTTTGTTATGCAAATTTCTAGTAGTAAATTAATCAAATGGTAATTCTTGACAAGCCTGTTATAATTTCACTTTTTATTTTTAAGACATTTTATGTAATCGCAGCAGCATTTAAATTAAGAAAATTTTTATAACAAGAATTTATTGTAATATGATTTTTTATGAAATTCTTTCTTTTTTTTTTTTTTTTTGGTTTTGGAATAAAAAAGTGTAACCTTGCGGGGGCAAAACGGCAAAAGTTTGTGATGGCCAAGATAGATGTACTAGAAATGCTTCTCAGTGGGTGAGAAGCAGCCATCTTGCGGTAAAAACACGGAAACTATCGCATATATCGGATTTCAACTATCAATTATCTTCATGCAACAACAGGTATAACGTATAGTATAATCTCTAAATACAT
Organism: Helicorthomorpha holstii; assembly: GCA_013389785.1. Lineage (NCBI taxonomy): Eukaryota > Metazoa > Arthropoda > Diplopoda > Polydesmida > Paradoxosomatidae > Helicorthomorpha > Helicorthomorpha holstii. The sequence goes on along the minus strand of JAAFCF010002710.1, from coordinate 6,898,946 downwards.
ATACACACGCTTGTATTGTTTTAAACTTGAGTTAGCGTTGTCAAGGACTAAAAATAAGCATATAAAATCCGATTTTAAAAAGCTAGAAATGACAGGTCTGAAAGAAAAAAACTCATCTCGAATCTCGCACATTAAGAAAATAATAAAAGCAATGTCTGAGGGCACTCTGTATTATAAAAAAACACGATTATTCACAGCAAAAAAAGTTGAATTTTAGCAAAACTTGACACATAGACATAACGATTTAGCTTTTCAACAAACAATTTTCTTAATAGCTAATTTACTGCGAGAGAAATCTTCGAGCTAATTTACTTTTTAAGTTAATCTAAATTCTATTTACTCAAGGAAATGTTTCTAAGAATCAAATTTACTTTATAAAAATAAAGTTTGGTGTCTGAAATAGAGCATTCAGTGCCTTTAATGGACGATTCTTGATGTCCAAAATCAAAAGTCTTTCAAACATAAATTGCCCAGCTTTATGTCAACCATAATCTGGTGCATAATAATTCCATGCCCTAATTAAGCACCCTAATAAAAAAATTTAGATTGTCCATTTTAAACTGGTCATCTTACAGAATAACCAACAATCTTGAACATTTTTGCCAACGCAAAAAAACTAATACACGATCGCGTTTTCAGCAAAATAGACGTTTTAAAAAATTCTCAAAAATTCGTGGTAAAAATGTCTTTAAAAAAACACCTGAAAGTAACGTTTTAAACGCCAAACCTCCCTTATTAAGCAGTGATTATAAATTATGCTGGCATGGATTTCACAGGGATCATCATCATTTCAAGTGGCGTTTATAATTTCACGTATTGCCATGTCATTAATATTGGGGGTCTCATTAATATGTGCGACGCGTTGCCAAGCTCTTTTTTATCTATTTTTTTTTACCATTACAAACGATGGTAAATTTCCACAAAAAGAGAAAGAAAAACAATGAACAAACATTAAAAAAGCCTAACATCAATTGTCAACTTTTCATCATAAAAAAGACACAGCCATCATCATGAACATTACACAAAACCAAAAACCTTTTGAGAAAAAAAAAACCCAAAATAAAAACATTTTTCTTTCAAAAAAATATAAGAAAAGAGATTTAAATGATTAATATTAAGTAGTGACTATTGTAAAGTCATAAAACTAAATGTCAACTACAGAACTGTATAGGTTTTTGATGGTCTTACTTTTAAGTTGAAGAGGGGAGAATGCACAATGCAGAGATCCAAGAAAAAAATTAAAAAAGGCGAAAAGTAACTAACGAAAACAGTATTTTTTTTAATTAAAAAATTATAACAGGTACGAGTTTAAAATCTGGCACAATGGCACATATACGCACAGTAGTTTAGTATTTCTAAACACTACAGTCCACGACAAACACAAACATAATTATTTTGTAAGTTATGATCAGTTTGTTACTATTAGTTTCAAATTCATGCTTTAAAGCAAAATTTAGTGCCACAAATTCAATTTTTGCTAATAAATTTCACTGTTAAATTCAATATGTTCGAACCAAGCATTGCCTCTTTGACAAATCAACAACGATCTATTGAGAAAATCGTCTGCTATAATCAATAGAATTTACTCGATTAATGAAGATCTCTGCAATAATAAATGTTTAAAAATTTATGACACTGACATCTCTTACATAAGTACACGAAAAAGTTTTAAAAAATTTGAACTGCCTAAAGACGTTTTTAAGCCAAAAAGCTGGTATAATCTTAACAGTGCACCTTGCATTTTGTGCTTACGTCATATAACACCGCCTACCACATCTACAAAAAGGTAAACCTAACCCTTCCAGCGTGACGCAGCGATACCTTTTGCAGAAGGTCAGGTGGGAGTTAACCCCCTTTTTCATTTGCATATACACATGACGTTCTAGGTACTGAGCTGACCCTAAAATATAACCTTTTGCCGAGAATATTTTTTTAACATAATAAAATAAAAAACAAAAAAAAAACCTTTAACAACATACAAGCAGAATCTGACATTTACTTCAACATACATTTCGTAATCGAGAATTATTTTAAGTGGCGCAATTAAATTTTTAAAGGCGATAGCTAAAAAAGCCATAATAATTAGCAAATATAGGGGATATACAAAAAGTAAAGAACCGTAATTAAAAATTATACTGTAACTACCAATTTAGACATAAAATAACACGTAGTGTATTGTGGTTTTAAAAATACACATAGTAACTTTTAGTTAACTTGATTTTTTCTTAAAAAGAATTACCATACTAAACAGTTTGCAATAGCCCATTATAAGCTGGGCAACGCCGGGTACTTTTAAAAACTACACAGTAGTTTTATTACAAATTTGCATAAGGGCACAAGAACTTAAATTGATCAATGAAAGCATGTTTTTATTTATAATTAACCAAAACTAAGTATTTAGAATGATAAAGAATTATTAATCAAACTAATAATCTGCCATTTTATAAGTAAAAATTCTAGAAACTTATTTTTTGAAAGCCTCTTCTGCTGTATAACAAATACGTGGCATAAAGGTATGGGTCCAACTTGTAAAATTTAAACGAAACAATTCATCAGAAGGTCACTGATTGTTTTTTGCGGTTTTTCAAATCAGTTTGATCTATTCTAACAGACTTTAAAACTGTTTAGCATACAAATACCTATTTTAAGTTTAAAAAAATTAGATCAATAATTGAAAAGTAGTGCAACGATTGTGAATTTAGTAGCTCGATCTATGGTTGACGTACAATTGTACATTCTCTTGCATATATGCATGACTATTTATAAATCAGATAAAATGTCATATGTTTATACTGTATAATATATTTTTCAATGAGAATAAACAGAATAATTATAATATATTTGTATCGCTGCATGCAAAATGTGAAGTAAATTAAATCACAGAAGCTAATTGGTCATTTCTACATAATGATATAGAAGTTTATCTTAAAAAAATGTTATTTCACTGATATTAATCCCAAGGTCATCAAACTATAACGTCCTTCTAATAACTTACAGTATACCAGAAGAAAAAAAGAAAGAAAAAACAATTTTTGAATTTTAAGTGTAATTAAAACACAAAAAAGTTCAAAAGAAACCTTTTAGTCAGAAAAATTCGTTACAAATTTCAACTATGTTTCAGCAAAAATTAAAAATAAATAAATTAAACAACGGTATAATAACAACATATACTTTGAAGGTTTCGCAATAAAAAAAAACTTTACTGCTAGAATTTCCGTCTTTTGTCCAACAATGTTAATAAAGTTAATTGTCATCAGTGAAAAATATGGGAGAGTCGCCAAGTCACTAAATATATACGGAATTGTAGTCGGTACTCAAAAACACTCTCAAATCTGCCACTAAGCAGACCAAAAGTTTAGGGAACTTTTGAAGCACTTACTCCGGGGATATTGTCATTAACCCGGATTCACTTGCTACGTTTACAGAAATGCTTAATTCTAGCAAAAATCTAAATTTGATTATGTAAATTGTTATAAAATGTATTAAAATTAGCATGTAGTCTTCAAATGTACAACAAAAGGCATATATTGTAATAAAAAGAACTAAGATTGACATAGATTCTTTTAAAATGCATAAAAATTGGCACAAACTGTACTTAAATGGGCAAAAACTGGCATGGATTGTCATAAAGAGCACAAAAATTGACACAATTTATCCTAAAATAAGCAAAAACTGGCAATACTGTTCTTCAATTAGTTCTAAAACTGTACAATATTTTTGACATGGATCAGGAATCTAAGGATCCATTCAAGCCCCAAGTCTCCGAGACCAGTGACAACTAAACAAAGGTAAAATTCAAGATATAAAAAAATAATAAATCTTACATGAAGACTTTTCTTATTGTCGGAAGTGTCCTTAAATTGGAAGAAGTTCCCAAATGGTACCTGGTCACGTCCATTCCGACAAAATTCATCAAAACGTTTAAAGCGCACCAAGAAATAATTGCATTTACGAAAAAAAATAATAATTTTAACGTACCAACACTAATACAGTAATAAAAAATATATATGTTAAAAATAATTAAATTCACCGAATCAGAGGTAACCAACGCGCGTACGTGAACGCGATACGAATGGAAATTCGATGAAAATTACCAGCACAAACACATAATAAAAATACACACAACACACGGGAGGAGAGTCAAGTTAGTTGGGGAAGAAAAAATCTAAAATACATACATGACCTGAGTAGGCGGATCTTTGAAAAGCTTTCGACTCTTGCCAATGCTTCTCTCTGCTTCTTACACACAGAAAACTTTAAACTGCGCACATATAAAACTCTTACATAGACGCCATGTTGGACTTGTATATATGTTTATATAAAGTCTAAAAACTAAAGTAAGCTAACTTTTGAAATTCTCAACTAATAATAAATGCGACACCTGGGTACTTACTGTACATTTCAGCACCCAAAAGAAAACAAAACACACATGTATCCGAAAGGCTACGAAGCACATATTTTTGCAAGCAAAAAAAAAACCAGCACTAAAGAAATAATCCTCTCAAAAGTAAATTGATCAAATAGATTAAATGTAATACTTGAGCTATTATATATCCTCATGAGAATAACGTTGGTAGAGAACTTTTTGATGACTTAACTGGTTCCCATTTTACTTTAAATGAAAAAAAAGGAACTGTACAAACCACACTAACTAAAAAAAAGTTTTCAACTCAAACCACCGTTGAGAGTTCATAATAAAATGTTAACAAAAAGTATGTAGCGTAAAATGTTTAGGGGATGTTTGATGATTGTCAAATTAATTTAGTGGTCTTACCTGTTTAAAGTTGGTCCTGCCGGTGGACTACTGTCGGCAATAGGCGAAGGATTGTTGTTGTTATTATTTGGAGGAGTTTCAACCACTCCGGAATTGTTAGAAGAAGCAGCAAAACTAGTAAAACCTGTCTGCGACTGACTGGTCGCAGTTACTCCTACTCCATCCATTGTAAATGGTGCGCGCGCGGATAACAAGTCTTAGCTTTGCTTTTGGTGCTGTTGGTGGTTCGAGGCTTTGCTTTGGCTGGCCCCTTGTCTTTTTGGAGGTGTGTGCGCGTTCACGTACACCCCAAACTCTTTTACAAACAAGATCTCACTATATTTAAACTTACTATGTATATGAAAAAAAAAACCTGTTCTTCTTCAAACTCCAGGTCCTATGGTCCACCCTGCAATCATCAGCTCATTCACAAGGCGACTCGACAGGTTGCACGGTGTGGACGAGAGCACTTGCTTCTTTGCCGTGTGTTCAGCAGGTTCCTCCTCTTCCACTCGCGGACAAAATACACTGACTAAACGCGCACCTGTAATTCAGATCTGCGTGCATCAAATATAAAGTTATCTACTTTTTTTTAAAACCGTTTTGATAACTCGGTTGAGTTAAATCAGCACTAGCATAAGGGCGACGACACTCACAATAGTTTTAGCACTTTTTGTCCTTGTGTAAAAATTCAGTTTCTTGTTTTAAAATTTTTTTGTTTAGTGTCCACGTAGATGTGAGTATTCAGTCTCTAGGTATCTCTCCCTAGGATTTTTTTTCTACCTGATTGCTGTTGGTAGCGCATTCATGTCTACGGGGAGAAGGAACATGAAACATAACGTGTGTATACCTTTTGCTATGGCTTGAGTGGCCTTGTGTTTGTGAGCTGAGAAAAGTCATCATGGCGCCGCTATAGGGGGAGCCAGGTACTCAAATGCAACTGACGTCATCTACAATGAGCTTTATTTTAAAAGCTTTACTTTTTTTATACAAAATCATCTTCATCGATTCATCATGATTTTCCTTACTGAAAATATAAACAAAATAAATAAATTTAGTTTTGTATAAAGATTTTAAATACAGTCAAACTTGTTATAAATTAACAGGAAGACATGACACAGAGGAAGAAGACACCTACACTATTGTCTGTATACCGTACTTTTTTTTGTTAAAAAAATGAGGAAAGACAAAAACACAATGAAAAAAAGCTAATTGTACATTCCTGTGTGTTTTTCAATAAGGAAGGAAATCAATTTTTATGCTAAACTGAAGTGAAAACTATCAAAGTTTTATACATGCATTACTACATATGCACAGTAAAAGTCTATGTGATAATTTGTTGAGCCATTAATTACAGTGCCACTGCAAATTATAATTACCACTTCAAAAATTTGCTAACTTTTTCAGCTTATTTAGTAATTAAGGTAATAAATATGATTACTGCTAATAAAAAGTAAAAATATCCAAGGCAATTAGACACGCTGCAAGACCTAATAAATGACAGATTTACCCACTCGGGAACCAATTAGAAGTAAGCTTCAAAATTAGCACATGAAATCTTACAAATAGCAACCCTAATTGAACATTAGGATTTACAGTAGGAGCCAATTTTAACATTCTTTAGCATCAGTTCTACACTATTTGAATGCAAATTGTAAATAATGAAAAATTCGAATTTCTATGTTTTTATGCTAAAGATAAACTAGTTAAAGTTAGATTTTAAGTGAATTTTCTAATCTAGGTATATGTTACATGCTTCTATTATGCAACAACTGTGTTGAAGAATTTTTTTTGCTCCCCTTCAAGGTGACCTACAACTGATTATATCAAAGGACACGCGCACAATACCTGTGAGCTGTGCTCAAACTAAAAAAAAATAAAAGTCTTTTTATAAAAAATATAAATAGAAAATACATAATATTAACAACACCAAAAAGTATACGCAGAAAAGGGCATTCAATACGCGATTTACGTACAGTACTGCATAATATTGAAGTAGAATACTCTATGAGAAAAGGGCTTTTTGGTGAGGCCATCTCCCCCCCCAAAAAAAAACCAAAAATGCAATCAACCGTGTGACCAAATTTATATATGCAATTCAGCTGAATAAGCATATAGAGCAGCATCAGCTAGGGCACATTGGGTACCTTACAATAAAAGTATATGCACCTGAAAAAGAGCCCATTTATCTATGAATAGCAATAAAATGAACAAACAGGTGTTGGCAATGTCTAAAAACCCTTCTGAGGTATTAAATAGCACCCTCTTCTTCAACGGTGAGTTGAAAAGAATAAATATGCTGGGAGAAAAAACGGTAAATAAAATCGAGGCCATAGGTCTTCATTTAATTCGAGGAATTCAATAAGTGAAGGATCTCCGCCTCTCTTGGAAGTTGGGGCTTTATCACAATGAAAAATAATGTTCTCGCTACTAACCTAAGGTACTGTACAAAGAAAATGTGGGGTGGGGGGAAAGGAAAGGTCTCTTTTAAAGTTTTAATAATAAATCGCTAGAGTGCGCTACTGGCCATTCGTATACCTTGCACATATTCCTAATCTTGACCTATGTAAATACTGTACCGGGTACTGTATTTTCAGATCCAAAATGAGAAAAAAAGTTTTTCAGTCATTTATTCCATGTCTTACTTAAGAAGTTATAAGAAAGGGTGTTTCTACTTTCTAGTTCAAAATTAAATTTTAACTGTTTAACATAATGTACTGTATTTTGAAATATATTGTGACTAGGACAACAACCTGTGAATTAGTCGATTGTGAAATATAAACAGCTGACTTGACTTTGATTTATGAGTTAATTGACTTTCTTTCCTAAAACTGTCAATCACTTTGCATACATTTCTTTAATAGATGGTATCTCATTATTCCAAGGACCATCTTTTAAAAATCAAATCATTGTCATGATGTTATTGTCTAGTGATTTTTAAGTTGTAACTTATTTTAACAATTAGACCACGGCCCTAAGCCTATTGAATGCAGTATAGTACTGTAATACTGTAGAATTCATTCTGTATAATTATGATTCAATTATTAGCTGTTAACATACATCAACTAATGATCAGAATAATCTGACAAAACTTACAGTGTTCACTAATATAACTGTGAATTTGTAAATCATGGACGTACAGCGTGTCTTTACCGGCATCGTCTTTTTTGAAGTAAAATTAAATTATCGTAATAGAACCTTGCATTTTTTGTTGAGAATATATCAACACAACAATCGCTTACAAATATTAAACTAAAATTTAACTGACCTTAATTAAATATTAATTAATTACCTCTTATAATAATAGCTTGCCGCAAACAATTAACCACCATAAATATACAGTGTCGCTATCACTGTTCCTGTAATTCTTTTTTGGCGGTACCTCAGAAGATCTTGTTATTCGCGGTAATCATATTGCACGTTCAATAGACGTTCAGTACATTGTATGAAGACTTCAGTAAATGCGAGTTTGTAGCATCGCGAGCACCATCATTGGTCAATTTCGTTGAACTTAAATTAAATTTATTATGAATACCATAGAAAATTCGTGAAAATATAAACTCACTCAACTACATTTACACATACTGTATATTAAAAAAAAGCGTGCATAATAATTATGAATAATAATTAATGGGGAATGTTTTCAGCATTTGGCAACATTACCGGCACTCGCTTACTCCCCGCCATTTTCGAACACGGTCTATTCGAATGCTATTAATTTTCATATTGTCAGTTTTCCATACTAATACTGAAAATGAATTATTTTACTCAATGCAATTCCGAAGATAATTGTAATTCATCTTACTTTCTTCACGTAAAACGTTCGTACGTTGAAGAAATAACTGTTATGCCAGACAATTCCAATCATTCCCATTCATTTCCTAGCCAAACAGAAGACATAGCGTCCACTTTCACTAACGTTTCTTCATTTATCCCATCTTTGAAAACCACTTCACCTAACAGTCAAAACAAATTTAAACTGTTTGCTGAAAACTTACCAAACTCTTATCAGTATTTACGTGACCCAAGCGATGTTGCAGCAGCTTTTACAACTAGTAACCAAAATTATTATCCAAAATCAATACCAAATTTAAATTCAACTGCAAAAACCTCTTCCAAATTAGCTTTGATGCCTCCCGAAAATTCAAACACAGCCAAAATTTCAAGCGAATCAGACAACGTTGTTCTGCAAGAACCAATGGGTAAAGACATAAATACCATTAATATCGACAATGACCATAGTTACCTCAAGGAAATTGAATCTGACGATGTCCAGATACAATTACTTTTGATCAACGAAGTAACTGCACCATCATCTGAGAATACGAATGAAATGTGGCATTATATTCAGCCAAACGATGTAGACATGGAGACTTTGGTACCAGAATATAATAACATTTCAGACTTTAATTTTGAAGACCATGTGCCACTTTACGAAGATTTCAATAAGCAGTTTGGTACAGTTTTAAACTTTTTTTTTTATAAAATTACATGAAAAACTTTAATCAATTAAATGATTAAAGATTTAGATGATATGAATCTCCTTGGAGATGTGGAATCCACTGCTCTTGGAATATTTTGCGACACTTCTTATGAGGATCTTTATAACGTCCATATCTGCCCCAACCTTGAGTATCCAGTGGAAACAAACAGTTGTGACCAAAACGTTCCTGAAATTAGCAATTCTCAAACTCTCAAAATTGCACATGAAAAAGCAGACAACAAAAGTAAATTTCTACAGTAGTTTGAAATTTTAAAAAACCTCTTACTATTTATAACATAATTTAATATCAATTAAAAACTAGACGAGAAAAACCAAGCTGATGTCAACAGAAAATCGATCAGAGTTGGTTTATCCAAAAAGCAGAAGTTGAATCCACTTCACGTGATAAAATCTTAAATACAAAAGTTTAAATATCATAATTTTAACTAGGAATTTTCGATGTTGTTTGAACAGTTTCATATATCATATGTTTTAAGTTAAAGCTATTTAAATACTTTTATTGATATTTCAAAAAACATTCGCTTTCAAAGTTTCAATAAACTTTTTTCCCCCAACAAATGTATAAATGTAGGTTTATCACATGCAGTATTTATAACCAATTTCATCAAAATAACAGATAACTGAATTTCTGATGGTATAAACATCAAATAAAAACGTTGAATATGATGTACATGTACTGTATTTATCATTTTAAAAACATTTTGGAAAAAGAACGAACATTTTAATCTATCAAATAAAAAAATCTAATGAGATTCTATATTAATTCTTTCGAAAACTTCTAATGATCAGTACTGTACATTCTACGTTATATGAAACAATTCATATAATGTAGTTATACGAATTTCAAGGTTTATAATTTTTTCAAGCCTCACCAAAATAAATGTTCACCGTTCGCTTTTGCCATTACTTCGCAAGAGCACAGAGAGTCCGGAAGCTTCCATGCCAATTTCACACAAATTACAAATGGCACAAAGTCTTCCTCTGTACATTGGCAAGTAGCTGGCACCACAATACGGACAGCAAATTTTAGCTTCATCGGCATATATTGGTACATGAGAGACGGCACATATTGAAAAAGATCTTCTTTCGTCATAACTCAATTTGTGTACGTCTTCCAAATTTTCATTACACTTTTCCAGTATCAGCTGTGCTAACATGGCAACATCACGTTTTGGACTCAATTCCAAAAGCTTTTTGCAAAAGCTAGCTGTCGTTTTCAAGTTTCCTAACTTGTAGCTATAAGTAAGGGCCACGCGCATTGTAATCTGTTTATGAATGGGCCAAAGCTCACAATGTGCCACATAAGCTGTTAATTCACATATTTTTTTTTTGTTTTCCAACGTATCAAAAGCAATATTCTTTCTCTTCAAATCCATTTCCAATGCCAGGATGTACTCCCGACACGCTTCCACCGCTTTTTGTACTTCCTTTTCATCTTTTTCACTTTCAACAACCGTTAAAGTTATCCACAGCAATATATCCCTGAACTTTGTAATGGCTTTTTCAAATTTTGCACAAGAAGCACAGCGACCCGCACGGTCTAATAGATGCTCAATAACGACGGCATCAACTCGAACACTAAGATTTCCTTCGTTTTCGAACTTTCGACCAACTTTTTGAGTCAAGTTCGGAAATTCAGGAAAAGTGCTGATCACGATGTTTGACTTCAGCATCGCTCGGGAAATAAACTTTCTATATGGCTCAACGTTAACTAGCCCAATCTGCTGATTTAAAATTGCTATTCCAGTCTTGATGTTCCCCATGCTAATATAATTCCAAGCTAAACGACAGTCTTTATGCTTTGTCTTCTGTGCCTCTTCCGACTTGTTTTTATTGTTTTTCGCAGATAACTGTATTAAAATATTAAACAAAAAAATCAATATATATTTAAAATACCAAAATACATTTACGATAAATTGACAGTAGATTGTCACAACAGTTCGCTGCTGTTATTCCTCTAACGATTAAATCCTCAACTTACACCCTGTATAATTTCCATCAAAAATGGTAGATACAAGGTGTCACTAAGGGTTCCATTGACAAAAAACCAGCGAAATTATGAGACAACCTTATAAAATACCCAATCATCCTGACGATGGCGTTTTCTTTCTTTAAAACTTCGATCATATTCATTGCGACTCCTACGTTAAATAAAAATTGAATATGTAATTGCAAATTAAATCTGTTAAAAAATACTAAAGAATTTTATAACTTTACATCAGTATAATTTATTACCTTTTCGTTGAGGTGCTATCACACGAATGTTGTAAATGAGAATTATCTGGTCTCTCACAACTGTGACTGAACACATTAAATTAAACCATAAATTAACCATTAACCAAGATGATTGATCTTAATAATTCGTTAATTACCTTCGATCATATCTCCTGTCTCTCGGCGAAGAAACAATCGATGAAGTATCTAAAAATTAAATAACCATTAAACGTTAAACCACAACAAAATAAACAAAGTTTACCATTGTCGATGTCCATTGAGGACCCACTGTCACGTCTTGTTTGAACTATTTTCACAAAAATTCCAGACGGATTAAGTTTAGTGCAATACCTACGTTTCACTGATAGTACAACAAAATTCTTAAGTTACCATTATGATTATTCGTAAAAGTTGTTGGCGAATTGCTAGTTGAATGATGATCCGAAACAAGAGCGACACTTCTATTTGAACAAGCGTTGTCTTGTCCAATATGACGAAGCACATCACCTAAAACTGTCTGATTTTTTAAAAGACTTAACGCTTGTAATATTTTATCTTGTTCAAATGATGAAGAGACAGTTGGAGGTTGAGGTACAGGTTGAGATTTTTTCCCCAAAAAATCCAGAAATGATACTGATCCACCAGCTTCATTATTTGTTATTGGAGTATTTCCACTGTGACTACAATCAGCGCTAACGTTGGAAGATGGACGGCCAACACGAATATCCCAAAATGAGTCCTGTTCATTCCGCATAATCCCAGCATTAATTGGGTTTGGTGCCGACCCAACCTCACCTTGATTCAGCCATGTATTTATGTTGTGATTCATATTTTCCATTGCAATCTGATCACCAAGTCATGCGAAAGATCACCCACTACTATACATTATATAAAGTACAAATTTCAACATTCAAATCAACTTCTGAAAAAATTATAAAGAACATTACCACAAATCAAGAAAATGAGTTTTCAGCCATTCAAGTTGTAAAACCAATACTATGTTATAGGAATTTCTGTACTAAATGTTCAATTTTTTACGAGAAAAACATCCAAGAAACATTAGAAAATATAGAATCTAGAGATAAATCCTAAGATAAGAAGAATACCGGCGCGTAACGTAAGCTCAACGTAAATTTAAAATCTTTTATGAGTACTGTATATAAATCAGTGTTTCTCAACGTGGAGCGCACGTCCCAGAGGAGCAATTTGAAACAAGAAAAATATTAACTAAATGATTTTCATTTTATTTACACACAACATACTTAAAATGTCTAATTATTAAACTTTTACATAAGCTTTATTAATTTTGTATACCGTAATTTTTTGAATGTTTAAAATGTTTGCCGCTTTTAGTCTTTACGGAATCTTGCGCTACGAAATTTAGCTACAGAATCTGTTTGTTCAGAATGAAAAATTGTTGTTTGATGATCAGTAATAATTTGAATGATCGTGTTTGCAATAAATTGTAAATAGTAATTATGGGTACCTTGATAAATTTATCGTGGACGTCTCATGCCAATGTACTTACTTCAGGTATTTGGAATTTGTTTAAAGAAAACTATAAAACTGATTTTGAATTATCTCTGAATGGAAATTACATCTCAGCACATCAGCTGATTCTGGCAGTTTTCTGTCCATCAATTAAAAACTCTTTAAACAGCACCCTAATTTTAGGTGGAAATTCAGCCATTACTAAGCATGACTTGGATAATGTCATTGAATTTTTATATCGCGGTGAAGTCAATGTTTCCGAAGACAGACTCTCTGCGTTGTTGAAAGTGTCCGAACAGCTGGGATTCACTGTACTATCAGACATTATAACAGCCGAAATAGAGAAACTAATGTCATGCCAAGAACCAGTTGAGGATGAGAAAGTTGAGCAAGAAGTAGTTTATAAATCCAGCATAAAAATAATGCCAGACCGTTCAAGAAAGAAACGGACAAGTACGAGACTTTCTTCAAAAGTTGAATTTATCAAACTTCCATCAAAGGTTTTTAGTAATTTGAAGGGGTTGACGCTTAAAAGCAATCCTGTTATTGCAACGAAAGTAGATTTGATTGGAGAAACACTAGTAGACAGACCAGTTGTTGAGACAAATGTCACTAATGCTGAGGAATTGGAGACCATCAAAGTTCCAGAAGCAGAACCAAAGCCGTTTCAACGCACCAGAAGATGTCGTGATGATTTATGTTTGGAGTCGTTTAACCCTCAAACGTTTGAGTTTATGTGCAAACACTGTGGCAAAGGTTATGCTAAATCTAACGATCTGTACATACACTTAAGAGTTCATGAACAGTCGAAAATGAGATACGAATGTGAGCATTGTGATTACAAAACCAACAATCGTACTTGTTTTTCTGGCCACGTTATTAATAAGCATCAACTTGATATGCAGGGAAACTTCCGGCCTAAAAATATCCAATGTCCTCAATGTTCTTACATGTGCAGTGTTAATTTTCAGCTCAAAAACCATATGTACCTGGTCCACTCGGTATTTTTATTTTTTTTTAAAACAATTTGTAATGTTTTTCTAATTGGAATAATTTTATTAGGTGAAAAATAAAGTTTGTGATAGTTGCGGATACCGCTGCCAGTCAAAAGCAACTCTTGAAAAACATAAGCGACTAGTCCATTCAAATGCCAAACCGTTAATGTGTGAAACGTGCGGTTACAGAGGAAAAATTTTTGCAGATCTGCAGAGACATATGCGGGTTCATTTTTGTTCCAAACTGACATGCGATATTTGTGGAGTTACGGTCAGCGCAAACCATTTACCTGTGCACAAGAAAATACACTCCAACAATCCAAAACCGTTTGCATGCCATATTTGCACATTTACTTCTTGGAAAAACTGGAACTTGAAAGTTCATCTAAAGAGCGTACACCAGAAAGACGTAGACAGGACAAAGTTGGAGTAAATTACCAAAAGATACACTTTTTGATAACTTAATTTAAATCATATTTGTTATCCATAAAAATCAGATTTCATTTAAAAAATGTTTACTTGTAGCTGAAAATATTAGAAGTCAATAAGACGTTTGGTCTTTAAATCACGATATCTTAATTTTAGTTCTTTACTGTGTTTTTACTTGTGAATTTCTGTTTCAAATGCATTCTACGCGAAACGCCATTTTCTTGTTCAAATGAAGATAAATTTTAAAAATTGCGAATTGTACAATACAGTAATTTCAAGCCAGATTGGTTTAAGTCTTGAGATATACAGCAAGCAGAACGATAGTAAAATATAAAGAATTGAAACGGTAATTTTTTTAAAAAAATGATTTTAATGCTATGATAAAACTTGTTAAATGCGTACTTTGAGAAATACAAATCTGAAAGACTTAAAAAAAATTATCAGCACTGAAAAATGAATGCTCCTACCAACAATATCCAAATTGGCACAAATTAATTTGAATATCGTTGGTTATCTTATATTATTAAAAAATACTTTACCTGTTTATAACAAAATGAACAAACTAACATCAATGACAACAATTACTTTTACTGTAAAGGTGTTCATGTGGATGCAGCCTAACGAATACAATATCATTAAAATTTATTGAAAAATAAAAATTAACTTTTACTTCTGCATTAATACTTAACTATAACATTGAGTAAACATCGACATTTTAGGAGATTGTCCTAAATGTTAACAATACGAAAATTATAAGTTTATAAATCGGTAGTGTGCTCCGATGATAAACGACCAGTTCTCTACTGAAGACAACCTGAAGTTTGAGAACCGAGGCTGACAAGTAAGTGGATGGCTGACCCCATGGTTCCAAGTAATAACCAGATAGCTGTCAAAACTAGGATTGCTGAAACTTCAGTAGTTCTCTGTAGCACCTTAATGAAGCAATACTAACGAATTGTTCAAAACGAACATCACAGTATACGATATTTAATGAACGATTAAAGCAAAAAAATGAACTCAAATTCAAACATGAATGAAAAAATAAAAAAAAAAACCAATAAACTTTTAAGACTTTTCTTCTTCTTCAGCTAATTTAAGTCCAGTACTTGAACGTCCGACTTCCCCAAGACAACAGATATTACATAATATGCCTCTGTAATTTGGAAAATAGTTAGCTTGACAAAAAGGACACTGTATTTCAGCTTCTCCACGATAAATGGGTTGGAATGATGCGACACAGATAACAAATGGCTTCTCTGCATTGTAAGCCAATGGTAAAGCATCCACCATGTTACTCTCACATTTAGTCAACACCAACTTAATCTTCGCTGTAACTTCAGGAGTCGGCTTAGACTTTAAAATTCGTTTGGCAAAAGTTTCCGCTGTCTTGTAATTTCCAGCCTTAACCAAACGTGTCATGGCATAACGTAAAGCAAGCATTTGATGAATGGGTTGCAAATGGCAATGCGTTTTATACGCCGTTAATTCACAAGCGCGTTTTTCACTTTCCGAGCTTTTATCCAAACTTTTCAACTTCACATCAACAATTAAATATGTCAAATAATTTTTACATATTTTAATCAGCATACTGGCCTTTGTTAACCCTCTGTTCTTCTCCACACTCATGAGAGGAACGCCTTGAAGAATTTTGCGAAACATTTCGATGGCGACTTCAGGTGGTTTGTTGATGACTGCCTGATAACACGACTGTAAATTTGTTACTATGTCCTGCATTGTTAAACTGATCGCTGAAGGTCTCGCCGCGCTGATCACTTGAGCAGGGAACTCGCTTATTGTTGGCAACATGATTTTCGACCAAGAACTGGCCACCAAAACTGATTTGTATGGGGCAAAATTAATAATACCAAGCTGACTATTTAAAAGTTGAAATGCTGACTCTAAACTACCAGCAATAAAATGATCTAAAGCAAACTCGCTTTTAATAACATGGGGAAGATGAGAATCAGCAGGCTGGACCAGTTCAACAATATCACAATCTGAATTATCCGTGCCTTCAGAAGAAACCGTTTCTTTGATATCTTCCACGTCTTGATGTTGAGAATCTCTTGGCTCCAAATCATCATCCAATACCAAAGTCACATCATCTTCGTCGCTAGAGCTTTTTACTTGCTTTTTCAATTCACTACTGATTACTTGTACTTCCATTTTGTCGTCACCGTCACATTTTACATTCATTGAATCGTTAGTTTGTTTAATTCCATCAGAATTGACGTTAACATTTTGCACCTCAGCTAAGTCGCATGATGACTTTTGAGTATTTTCCTCCATCTCTTTGACATTTGGTGTATTTTCATTCACCTCGGTCACATCAGGTGCATCCAGCTTTTCAGAATTTTTTTTATTTTCCGCTTCTCTAACTAAATTAACTAAACTATTGATATTTTCATTAACTTTTGAAGTGTGATGTTCTAAATTGTCAGCTTCAATCTCTTCATTGTTGGCGTTGTCTTCAGCATCGCTATTCAACAACATAGCTTCATTATCACTTTCTTCAGCACAAGCAATAGCTTCGGTAGATTCCTCTTCAATGTCGCTGTCAATTAACTCATCAATAACCATGGCATCGCTATCATGCTCAGACCCATTATTTTCTGTATTTTCCAATTCAGTTCCCTGATCGTTTTCACTACGAATTTCTGTCGACTGGTTTTCAGTTTCCTTTGCCACATCTTCCTTTTCTGTAACTAATTCATTGCTTTCCTCTATCTTATCAAGCTCACCACTTTCGCTGACTTCTTCTAATTCACCAACTTCTTCAGCAATATGATCGTTATCGCTAATTTCTTCTAATTCGCCAATTTCATCAGTAATTTCATCATTATCGCTAATTTCCTGCAACTCATCAACTTCATCATTTTCGCTAATTGCTTCCAATTCGCCAATTTCTTCAGCAACCCCATCATTTTCGCTAATTGCTTCCAATTCGCCAATTTCTTCAGCAAACCCATCATTTTCGCTAATTGCTTCCAATTCGCCAATTTCTTCAGCAACCCCATCATTTTTACTGATTTCTCCATGTTCATCCCCTTCTTCATTTTCGCTGACTTCTTCAAATTCTCCCGTTACTTCAGCAGCGCCACTGAATTCTCCAACTTCTTCAGCAACATCATCAAATTCTTCAATTTCTTCAGCAGCGTCATCAAATTCCCCAATTTCGTCAATAATTTCATCGTGATCGTAGTCTTCTTCAACGTTCTTTTGACCGTCTTCAATTGTTCTTACTTCATCTGAAAGCTCATTTTTGTTATTTTCTGATTCGACCATTTGTTTTGGTCCAGTTTCATCATTATTTGCAACACTTTTTTCTAACTGCGTTCCATCTTTGTTGTCCTGCAATAATTCCTCGCCAGCTACCGAATTACTTGGTTTTTCAACAGCAATAGAAACTTTACCATTTGTTACTTTTGCCTCATCTGGACTTTTTGGTACCTGGGCAAGTTTATCATTTTCTGAAACATTATCGTCTGTCTTACGAATATCATCATCAGAAGTAATTTCTTCAACAACCATGCCACCAGCCAAGCTTACATTGAACTCTTCCAATGAACCAAATTCATTATCACTTACAGGTTGAAAGTCTAAGTCATTCATATCGTTCTTTGATAAGGTTGCAACTTCATCATTTGCGTCTAACACTGTTGTTGTAGCTTTAACTGGCTCGGATACCCTTTCTTTCTCATTACCCTTTTCAGTACCTATTTCCATCTCTTCATCTGAAATATTGACTACCTCAACATTCTTCGTAATTGCACTTCTGTCTGGAGACACCACCTCCACACTTCTCCTTCCATTATCACTTTTACTCGACGATTTATGGCGACTTTCATACTTTTTATCTTCAGAATCGTAAACCCGATACATCTTAGAAGCAAGTGAATCAAGATTTCCAACATGTCTAATACCGCAATACTAAAATAATATTAATCAGAGAAACTATAAAATCACAATATTTCCATTACAAATATAAACTTACAATACACTGATCAAAGATAAACTTCTTTCTTAATTTCTGGCGTATTTTTCGACGATTGCTCCTTCTGCAATAGAAATGTCGAAATTAATACACACAGTAAACCATAAAATAAATGATTAATTACTTACCCATTGGATTTAGTCGGTTTGGAATTTTCAGATCTAGTTGTTTTAGAAATCTCCAATTTAAATGTTTTAGAAACTTCCGATTTAATCGTCTTAGAATTGTCCACTTTGACTGACTTTGAATCATCCGTCTTTTGCGACTTACTTTCATTTGTATTCAATAAGTTCAATTTGATATTGATATTATTACCTTGTATTAAAGAGATTTAAAGTTAAAAAAAAATCGATTATTACAATAAATAATGGTAGTAGTACTTGGTTTTGACTTCTTTTTGGATGATGAGCGACTGGGCAACTTTTTATCTTCATTACTATTTTAACAATGTTTAATGATAGCAATTACAGAAATGAACTCGAATTACGTACTTACCTAGATTTATTAACAGTTTGATTGGTCTTCGAAGAGTTTTTTGCTTCATCTAATAATCAAAACCATGTTATTAAATAAGCCACTACAAAATATTATTGTCAAGTACCGGTATTACTTGAGGAAGTTGATCGGTTCAGAGCAATTTGCATTAATTTTGGTAATTCTTTTGCAGGAGGTTCTGGTGCTGATTTCACTGCCGCACCCGCTTTCTTACCAGCTGCATTTGATGGTTTTAGTAATTGTACGTTTACTAAATTTGCACTAGCTGGAGGAAGTCTAATAGCAGCTTCAAATAAACAAAAAAAAATTAGAATTAACGAAATTAAACCAAAATCCTATTCGGCTTACGTGGGCGATCAAATTCCCAGCCATGTTCAAGAGGAGGTCCAATTATGGGTGTAATAAAGTCAGGACTTCCGAACCTAGTAGGTCCAACTGGACGCGGCCATGTCCCAGGCCAAGATGGTTCTCTGAGCATAACTGGTAAAAATTGACGAACAGGTCCTACACCCCAAGACCTGAATGGAGACGGTTGCATTACATTACGAGTGTATTCAGCTGGTACCATAGATGGATGGAGCGCAGGACTTCCATAACCCATAGGATGAGCAGCTGATCCTAAAACAAGTCGTTTAATATGCAAAAGTAAAAACCAAATCGAGTAATTAAATTACCATGTGCAAGTGGACCAATATTGACAGGCGTTGCTGAAGTTGATGGTCGTTGACTTGTTTCTTTTTCGTTACCATCGTTGTCTAGTTTTTTCTCTTTTGCTATGTTGGAATTTTTACTGAGACGCTCTCTAGACTTTGACCGGGATCTCTGCCTAGGACTTTTAGATCTTCTATGTGCAGATTTCCTTGACTTTCTTACGGGACTGGCAAGTCGTCTTCTATAGGGGCTTTTCGATCTCCTACGGGCTGGGCTTCTTGTTCTTCTACGAACAGGACTTTTCAATCTTCTACGAACTGGGCTCTTTGACCTCCTTGACCTTGATGGACTTCTTGACCTTTTACGCGATGAACTTCTTGATCTTTTACGCGACGGACTTCTTGACCTCCTACGAGACGAACTTCTTGACCATCTACGCGATGGCGATCTTAATCTTTTTGACGCTGGGCTTCTAGATCTTCTAGAATTCAAACTTGAACTTCTAGATCTCTTTCTTCTTGAAGGAGACTTTTCTAATGAATCCTTAATTCGTAAAAGTGCCGCATCAATCATATCTGGCATTCCTGTTCTTTCAGGCAATAATTCCATACATTTCTGCATCATTTGATTATGGCTAGCCAATCCAACTCGATCAGGTATCGAGCTGTCAGAAAATCTTTCTCTTCGCTCATACAACATTTCGCTACTATCGTTTTTTAATCGGTCACCAGAATCAGCTTCATGGTATGTTGAAGTGACCGTTCCCCTATCTGACTGTATCGGTCCACTACCATACAAATCTAAAAATACTTTTCGTATTTCAGTATTAGAAACGAGAATATTTTTCAACTGATCGACTAAACTAGACTGATTCTCAGTAGCTGTTTGACTGACTGATGCTAAATTTGATCCTTGAAGCATATTTCGGCTAGAGATTTTATCCATCGACGTAGAAAGAGACGAAAAGTTGGATGCTTGAAGCATATTTCGGCTAGAGATTTGATCCATCGACGTAGAAGGAGACGGAAAGTTGGATTCTTGAAGCATATTTCGACTAGAGATTTGATCCATCGACTTAGAAGGAGACGGAAAGTTAAACTTAAAATCATTTGTATGAGCACTGCGATTTGGGTCAAACAAAGTTGGAGTAAAGGAATGCCTTACACTGCTGTTTGTATCTCTCATTGAGTCAAATGATTGATCAATAGTTCCTTTAATGTTTGGTATCTCCCCAGGCACAGAAAAACCAATATTCGTTGATCCTTCTCCAAATCGGTAATTGGGAAATGATTTAGTGACTTCTAAACTACCGTCTTGACGGATCTGTGCAACTCGATCCGTTTCCACAGTTTGTCGATTCCAATCAGGTAATCCAGCAGATGTTTTCTATTTTACAAAAGATTAACATAAAAATAAAATAAAATGATGATGAGAAAAGTACTGCCCATTTGTAATGTGTATCAAATGAGACGGAAATTCTAAACCTTATTTCGAGTAAATCGCAAATGGTAAAAACAAATCTAACTGCAGAAAACTATTATAATAAATTATCTTAATCAATAAACATTTACTATAGAAACAAATTGTTTCAGGGATAGTTCGACAGACTTGGAAGAATCTGATATTTATAAAGTAATCACAAATTATTCAATGGAACATTTTAGCATATTAAAACTAAGTCCTAAAGCTCCAGGATTTATTCACTAGTTCTCTATTTTATTATGCAAACTGTCCAAGTTGTTCCCCTACCACTCGTAGGGTCACGTACAGAGTCCATGTCATAGTACTAATTTTTAAGCTTAATGCACATTTACTCATTCGCAATGCAGTGATCATTATGTGAATTGCAAAACAAAACCAGCATAACACAATATTATCGTGTGCTGTTTCGTAAAATCAAAAACTCAAATGACTGTTTACCTGCAGTTGACTGAAAAAACCTGTCCCCGATATCTCATCACGTTGCTGCCTATTTGAGGAAGTACCAAAGGCCCAAAATTCGCCTCTTTTGTCGTTCATTTTTACTCAAATTATAAAATATAACACTTAACTAAAAATGGATAAAACACCATTTAAATCACAAGAATATTTGAAAATTAACGCAGCAGAAATAAAGTAAATTGTGAACCTTAATGACCGCTGTTATTAAGCATAATGTCTAGACTGCCTATCACTTCTCTTCACTATTCAATGTGTGCATTGTTCACCGTATTCAGCTGACAATGACGCTTCTTAAAGTAAGGGCCGCGTCCCTAAATTCGATATCGTTAAGTACCGGTAGCAAATAATTTCTTAAAATAATTATTATACCGTAATGTACGGTACATCTTAAACGTTTTCAATGCTATAAATATGACAAATTTACCGGTAATTATAACTATAAGAATTATATACTATTAGAAATACCGTTTATATTGCCTTATGGTACATTTTATATTAAAACTGTATTAATAAACTCAAAAAAAAATATAATTATGTAGTGAAAAAAAAACAGCGGTGATATTAAATATTATTAATGAACATAATAATAATTAATGTCTTAAAATTTAATAGACAGTAGTCAGTACTGCACTATATGGTTCTCTTAAATATCACACCTCGTTACAATTTAATATAGTACAGAATTTTAATAAAATTTGTATAGAAAATTCTCAATTTATCTGAGAATCTTTATAATGCTGCAATAAATTGTTTAAATTAGTGAAGACTTGTATTTAATAAGATAATTTTCAATGATATCCATGAGATTCCAGAAGTTTGCGTATGCGGCAGTTATAATTGAAAAATCCAATTTTTTGTGTTTAATAAAAGAATAATATTTATGTTATTCAAAGTTAAAAGCGTATCATGCCATTTGTGATCTGCATCAATTATAAAATTTATCGTCTTCACCGTTACAAAATATATTTTTTAAACTATAAAATGTATTTTGAAACGAACATGGTTTAAGCAGTATCGTAAACTAGGTATGTGTTACACTTCATATAATTCTCCGCAAACAACTGCCCACTAGGTGAGGGGCCAGTAAAAGCCAACTCATCGTTAGAAATAACACAACCATAATAAAAATTACTTTTCACGCAATCAATCAATCTTGAAGCAATCTTTTTTCGTCGATACGCAGTAGCTACCCAGATGCGATTTATACCACAAACAGCTCGTTGACTAACACTGTTACAACACAATGGCTCACTTAATTTCTGCTTAGCAATCACCCGAGATGCCTATAATATCCACAAATTTCAACAACAAAATTAAATCTAATTGAACAACCTAAAATAAAGTCAAAATTACCTTTGAGATTGCTTCTGCCATTACACAACCGATAACTTTCTTATCATGAACAAATAGAAATGTCTAAAAACAAGAAAACAAAATAAACAAATGCATTTCTCATTAAATCAATTTTAAGCTCGTTTACCTGCATTGACTGTTTTAACATAAATTCCTCAGTCATTCCTAGACTATTATCAATAACGGTCCTAATTTCACTTACTTTGTTTAAAGCAAATTTTGAATCAGAAGGCAAAATCAAAATTACACGTCCATCGAAATATTCTCTAATAACTCTTTCAGACTTCCACCCCTAAAATAAAACAACAATCATTAAGCAACAATTATTAGCATACTTCAGCTAATCAAACAAATGTCCTACATTAAAAGGAACCGTGTCCGATTTTTCATTATGAAACCTAAAATGCAACACCGAATCTTCTTCAGAGTTTGGTACGTAAAGCATGCCACATTTTTTACATATTATGCTCTCCACATTTTTTTGCCCAACATCAATCATCATTTGAGATTTGTCATCGTTTTCACGACGTAAAGTTACTCTAAAACAAAATATAGATAAGTACTTATTAACTCATCTGAAACCAAAAGTTTGTCACAATTCTAAATAGAAGAAACCACATACCGTGTTGGTCCTAAAATAGTTAGTTTCTTTACTTTATCTATAATAAAAATATAGGTATAAATAATTGATTCAATGATATAAATCTAAATGTCAATTATTTACCATCTAGTAAATCATTTAACATATTCGTTACACTTTCGCCAGACGTATCAGGAGACACCTGTAGTTGATTTTGGTCAGAACAGTGAGATAGTTTTTTGATTGGAGTTGATAATTTTGGTAATACATTCTTAATAGTCCCTTTTGGTGATTCACTGAGGGAATCTGATAATTTTGGTGACACACTCTTGAATGAGGCTGCAACGTTGTCGAGAATACTTAAATCCTTTTGATTCGGTGTAGAGTCAATGTTCTTTGTCGGTAAAACAGCAGTTAATGGAAGACTAAGAAAAATTATGATTTAGTAAAATGCCGATTATTGATTGTTTCTCATTATTTTAAAGATCGACTTACCGTTGTTTGGGATTAAAAACTGGCGACATGGTATACTCAGTTTTTAAACGGTCTTTGAAAAATTTTTTTGATGTTGAAGTTGTGCAACTGAAAGATTTAACGGTGAAATTGTTTTCTTTAAGTTTACATAAGACTTCTGTTTTCTTTGGAACCGTTTTTTTCGATTTCTTTACAGCCTTTGAAACTTTCTTCTTCAACGGCTGTTTTGATTTCAAACGCAAACATCGCTCTGTTTTCGTTTGAGATTTATTCGATGAGAACATTGAGGCTCCTTTAGAAACTGGAGAAAGTTTAGGCGATCGATAAAATGTGTTTGTTGCGGTTTTTAAACCATAAAAACTCTTGATAGGAATGACCACAGCTATAAATATTTGATGTAACGTAAGTTAAATCATAGCAATAAAACATTAATAAAATCACTACAAATTTTGTACATTCATTATTCTCTGCAAGAGTTTCTGATCGGTCACTGCTTTTTACTTCATCAAAAGAATCCTCCATTTCGTCAACGTCACTATTAAAAACAACACCGATATTAACCTCACAATGAAATATTAGTTTTAAAGAATAGTTAGCTATACTGTAGTAGTACATTATTAAACTGGTTAAATTTATGACCACAACGTGTTCAAATTACCTTAATATAACAGTAGAGCAATCAGAATCAATTATGGAAGACATGTTGAATTATAATTAACTAAAATGTCAAATGATTATTACTTTATGATAAAACCAAATAATTAAAATATAATTATATTACATTTTATATCACAAAATGCATGAAATCGAATTCTTAAGCGGCTATCTACTGTATAACTAAAGCAACAGATTAGAAATAAATCACGTTAACTTAGACTGAATTTCTGTCACCTTAATACTGTCTTTAGCTTTCTACTTCTATTGACTTTCAGAAATAATCCTTCCGGATATTTCGGGAACTTATAATCTAACGAAATTGAACAAAATCACAATCACTTCGAAAACCATTCAAAATCTACTTCTTCAAAACAGGCGCAATGATTTTAGCGGGAATGATAAAACCAAAAAAAGGCGCGTAAAAACATAGAATCTGGCATCACTGATTTCACTTTTTTTTGTAAGGTACAGAGTTGTCGAACCAAATACTGGGTGTCCGGCGCATTTGGCGAAAAATCTTATGTCGAAAATGATATCGATGATAGTATTGTATCACTAGAAAAATGATGTTAGCCTAACATCATTAATTATTAATGCTTTTTCGCCAAATGCGCCGGGAACCAAATACGGTACTGTATTTGGCCGAAGTAACATTATTATTATTTTTTTTGGTTCACGGATAGAATCTTGTCGATGTATCGATTATCGCATTGTATCGCTAAGAAAATATCGCGATACGTCCGTAATGACCAGAAAAACTTTAAAAAATTTTAACAGGTAAAACGACTTTACCTACTTTTAACTAACCTAATCTAGAAAAATTACTAACTTAACCTGACATAATTTAACCTAATTAAACCGAAATAACTATGAAAATGACTTTGCGATATTTTCTTAGTGATACAATACGATACATCGACGAAATTCTATCCGGACACCTTATTTTTTACTGTTTACACTGTTTTGTTAGGTTATAAAATAAACAATAAAAAAAAACATTGTAATGTCAGTGTTTATAAAACAAAAGAAAAAAGTCGGCCACACCATTAAGTAACATTAGACCAATTAAAATTTCAAGAGATTTAATTTTAATCTACATTTTGATAATGACTTTATATACATGTATAAAAAAGTACTGCATTTAAAAATATTAAATTCTTTCGAGAAATTCTGGTATTTTATACAATTAATTTTGTTTGTGGTTAGACTAGACTGTACAGAAAAAGCCTTTTCTTCATTAAAAAAAAATCCATTAAGTTTATGTATTTTATATGACGAGAAATGGTTATAAAATTAACCAGCATAATTTTATAGTCTTTAAGCTATGTCCAGTATAAACTAAACACACATTCTTTCAGATCTTGCTGACATGAATGATTATGATCACACTAATCGGCTGTACGAATATACTGTCCTATATTGTATTTTAAAAAATTCAAAGGTTAAAAATGCCATATCGGCATTATTGGGCAAGGAATTCAGCTAACAATTTCATCAAACATATGAAGTAGCATTTAATATATGGTAATAAATCAGTACAGTACCCAATATTCATCAAAAGTTAAAATCCTATTAAAATATAAGCCGATATACTGTACAAACAGACAATTAAACTTAAAGTAACATTTTCTTAAGCTGACTTTGGACACTATCTGATGTCCAAAGTTATTGGGAATGTTTATTGCTGAAGAATATGTATCGGTTTTAAACGAGTTTCTAGGGTTTTATTTTTAAAATCAGAAGTTCTTCGTGAAACTGTGCAATATCCAATGTGATTTCATCATATCGACCATAGTTATAACTAATTAAATAAATAAACCTAAAAAATTAGAAAGTGAATTCCAATAGCAATAATTCCTTTAGTATGGATTTATGGTAATGGTATAAAGTTAAACAGTCAAGTGTATGATGCAAACAGGATTTCGATCAAGTTATTCCTTTTCTAGCAATGTTTTAGAGAAGCCTATACAGCTTCCAGCTTACCTTTACAATAAAAGTAAAAAATTCTAAAAGTATGGCAATGTGTAAAATTATGGCCTGAGAATAGCAATTCAATGATAAATTGCTCCTTTGGAAAAACAAGTGTCATCATTGTCAAACAATTTCACAATCGAATCCAATTACGACACAATAAAGTAAAAGATGAGTGGAAAAAATTGGTAATTGGGACAACATTTTACAGTGAAATAATATTCTTGTGTGGGAGACAATTTATTGTAAACATAGAAACCAAGTTTTTCATAAGAACAATACGTCAAATAAAAAGACAATCAAACTTTAAAACAAAACCTCAAACAGCTCTAAATCGCAACACAATTATTCGACACCACTTGAAATGATAATCTAATAAAAAGTATCATTATTTCCTCTATTTCTCCCCCCACAAAACTGTCCAGATGCCATCGAATATCCAATCCATCCCCCACCCTCAATAGAGGACGTCAAATGGTATCATTAAAACCAATAATTATTATTGTACTTAGGTGATAAAAGGAGCAATCTGAATCACGAGATTACCCCATGATTAGAGCCGATCACATCAAGTGAACTACTGTAGGTAATACTAAATTAAATTCTACAGCAAAACGCTTTTACATGCATACAGATATAGAAGACGAAATTACATTAACATTAAGTTTGATAAATGGTGAATGATTATTATCATGTGATGTTCGCTCAATAAAACAGAGAAAAAAACTCACAGCTTGCAATAAGCATTCGAGCTTTTTCTCCTAACATGTTAAGAAATATTAACTAGAGTCTAGAGCAATTCTTCACTAGATAAAATGACTTATAATTTTAAGTTATGAGTAGAAACATCCCATCACTATAATGAACAGCAAATAAAATAACCAACTCATTTTTAAACAAAAAAAGAGATTAATAAGCATATTTAAATGTAACTTTAAAAAAGTCTTTATGCTTTTCAATGGGAATTTTCACTGGAAACCACTTTCCCAATCTCAGCCACTGTGCATACGTTACATATTTTACCCTTGCACTGCATTACGCATCTAACATGACAAAATGGGCATCGAGTCTCCGATTCGCCTAACTTAATACGATTAAACGTTTGACTGCAAAAGACAAACGTCTTTGCATCGTCATAGTTGAGTTCATGCTCATCAACCAAGTTGCTGTTGCACACCTCGACAATTTTGTTCAGTTGTGGAACCATTTCTGGAGACGTTTCCAGCTCAAGAAGCCTGCGAGCAAACGATGCCGCAGTCTTAAAATTTTTCAGCCTAAAAAACAGATTCAAGGCAGTGCTAAGTGTGAGCAATCGGTGGGAGTTCTGCAAATTACAACGAGTGAAATATGCAGCAAGCTCACAGTTACGTTTCTGCTCATCTAAACTGTTTTTAGGGAGTTTGTTTCGAACCATTTCCATGCTCAACCCTATGATGTATTCTCGACAAATAATCATCAGCTTTTTTACTTTAGAAGTTTCAGCTTTGTCGAGAGTCAACAGAAATGGGGTACAGAAAAGAATTTGACGGAAAACGTCAATGGCTTCAGTGTATTTTCCAGCGGTTGTAAAACCATATCCCACCTGTAACTGCTTGAGCAAATCGCCTAGTTGAACAACTTGGGCAGGTAATTCGCTAACACTGCTGGAATCAGTATCGTTGGGCTTACGAAACAAAGGAACTGCCAAACCTGGCATTTCAGTTGTCAATCCTACACTTAATTTCGTACCCCTATAAGCAGCCATTACGTACGGCTTGAACGGCTCGTAATTTACAATTCCGTTCTCTTTCAGTAAGATTTTCAGTCCAGTTTCAAAGGAACCAGCGGCAAAGTGGTCATAGGCAAGTTGTGAACTCTTTATCCATTTTTCAATAGGATTGAGACCGGTAGTAGGAGCAACGAAATTCTCCCTTACCTTAGTCAAAGACTTAGTCAGATCTTTTAGATTTTCCATCCAGTTACATTCAACTTGCTTTGCTTCGCCAATGCCTTCCAAACTCTCTGGCACCAATGCAAAGTCAGCGTCAGCATAAAGATCATTCTTTTTTGCCTATTTAAAAACAACACACATTTTTAATTAGCATAAAAGTTTTTAAATATAGGTAAATATATTCCTAATATAATTATTCTTCCACGATTTTAGTTTTATTCTATTACAGACCCGATTAGAAAATGTCATATACTGTATTAAATTAATGTACCTTCTTAGATGCGGGTCCTCCACTCGCACTTGCAGATTCTTGTTTCGCACTTGTGTTATTGTTTGCCGGTTTTGGTTTGTTTTGTTTTCTAGATGAACGCTTCTTTCCTCTCCTACTAGATTTATTAAAATATTTTAACGATTAGAATAGCACAGTTAATAAAACCAACGATATAACTTGCCCTTGAGTTGATGAATTGTTTGGAGCCCAATTAAAGAATGGTTTCTTAGGAGTGTTTAACCGGTTTGAGTTATTAGGCGATTTTAATAAAACATTTCTGGTAACTTCAGGCCCAAACTGCTGAGACACTAAACACGACAAAATAAACAATTAAATATCTCTCAAAAGAAAATCAAAAAAACATACTTAGAGGCTTTGGTTGATTACGCCAGGCTGATGCGTTTAAAATTGGAGTCGAATTTTCAGGTAACTTCAGTAAGCCTTCAAATATTAATTTATAATTATTAACACAATACATTTGTAATTGAAACAAACTACATTACCAGGCCCGCCATCCGAAAATCTGTTAAAATTACTGGTTGGCGGATCTGTAAGCGTTTAAAAATAAACATTAAAGTAACAACGTTTAAAATCCACTATTCATAAATACCAAAAACTTTTCCCTGCGATGACGATATAGGCAAATCAAAAAGTGGTTTAGGCTTGTCTAAGATAAACATTTAAAATTATTGGTTTCATTTTCCAATAATATAATTACATTCTTGCTTACTATTCATATTGGGAAATTCAATTTGTGGATTCGATGAACCACATTTTTTCATGATAATATCTGCCGCTGTATTTTTAGCCGCATTTGTGCCGTAAAGTTCCACTACTGCTAAATTTGTTCCCTCTTTATCAACAACTTCAATTCGCGCCCCACTTCTGGCTTCCAAATCGCGAATCAGAATTCCGTTTTTCCCTAAAATTTAAATGAAAACGTATAGTAAAATAATGTCGTATTGATTAAGAGTTAACATGTAAAATACATGCGAGTACTGCAAAGAATAACATACTGTACCTATGATCTTAGATCCAATGTCTTTCCGTGGCAGAGTAATTTTAACAGGAGAATCGCTTTCTGAAGAGTTATTCATAAAAGAATTTCCTTGCATCCCTCCATTACTGTTCGATGAAGACGATCCCAAATTCTTCCACTTGTTAGCATCAACGTGAGAAGACATATTATTCTGACTTGGTGCTTGTGATTGACGCCAGTCTCGAACTGGCTCATTCAGTAATGGACCTCTAAAAGCTTCGACGTTTCTCATATTTGGGTGATCATTTCTGTCCCAAATGCGATCGTTATTTAGATACAGACCATCATTATGCCTCATATTATTTGACTGTATCGGTGGTTGCGGGATCAGCGTACGAGATTGATTGTTTTTTTGCTCTAGAAAACTTAAAAATGACCCGTCAGTCATTCCTCCCCCTCCTCCATTGCCCATGTTGTTGTTGCCATTATTATTCCCTAACAAATTGGGTTGGTTAAACTGATTCCTCTGTCCTGGATAATCTCGCGAATTCCAGAAATTAGAATCATTGCTTCGACTTCCAAATGAAGTGTCTCCTTGGAATGGACGACTGTTTAGATTCGATGATGGGTCCATCCACACACGTGATGAGTTTGAATTTGACGCAAAACGATTCATTGTTTACTCAATATACTACAAAAATTCAAACCCGAATTAAAATATGAAATATTTAAAGAAGATGAAAACTTACCAATTATGTTAATTGTGTACATAAAGTAGTAAACAACAGTCAAATCTTCCGAACAAAGCCGAAGCAACCACTACCTTTTCAGAACAGAAACCGGCGACAAATGGCGTCTTTTGTTGTTCGAAAGCCGACTCTGAACGCATTGACATCACCAACGTGAGAACAGTAACGCCGCCACACGGTTTATAGTTGCTTGTCTATTTGCAAGTTGATCAGCTGCACTTTGTCATGCAAAATAATTTACTGTAAAATACTGATACCGGTACTCGTAATAAAAATCAGATATCTCATGTCTTATTAAAACATGATAAACACAATTATATCAATATTAAAAAAATGTTTAATTTTTATTTATACAATAATTATAAACTAAGACAAAGAGAAACGTTTTAATCTTCAGGCTTTTCTGGTGGTGGTCCACAGGGTTGAAGCATTTTTTCCATTAAATTAAATTTAACTCTTGCTTTAGCTTCATTTTCGGCAATGCTGAAGAAATTTAGCATGTCATAGTGGCCCATGTATGAAGCACAGCTGTCTCGATGTTGATTAACTAGCCATTCGTATTTCGCTGTGTCGGCATGGCCAGTTCCAATATATTTAGACTGTAAATGCTCCAACTGACTGTGAATATTGTATCGATCACCCATATTGATAAACCAACCACCTGTAAAAAAATCAATGTTAAATAATGTAATTGAACAGGCTAATTAGCAATGTCAATCTGCCAATCGATTAATGAGACACTTACCGGTACTGTATACAATCACAATGCTGATACTATCCCTCCTAAAGTGCAGAAATGACTAAATAACGCTGAGAACAAATCTAAATTTACAGTAACGATAATTATTACAAATAATTTAACTCCTGAATTTAGTAAAATTACCTAACCAGCAGCAACGATCATAAACATACAGTAGATAGCGTTATTATGAATTCATCGAGGCTTATTCTACAACTTGCGACAATTCGTCTGAACTTGACTTAGCCAATACGATATTTTATTTTTCAATGGTTATATCGCAATCGTTTTTTGACAAAAACGACTTTAGGTTATTTCGTTCTTTTGTTAATAGTCTTACTGTTATTTTATTTTTTTAATTTGACTCTGTATAAACTTGTCTTATTATTAAATATACAGCATTAAGTTTTATTATTCCCATGCTTGATTTTGAAAAATGATCTGAAAACAAAACCGAACTAACCTAACCTGGTTTAAACCAATTTTACCAAATTAAAATTATTGTTGAATTATTCTGTTGAAATAAAGTGTAATAATGTTATTCCGTGTTAAGGCAAGCTCTTCTTAAGCTGTTTTCAAACTACCGAGTAATTCATTAACCTTAAATCGTTAATTATTCAAGATACGTATCGTCAAATACGATATCTTAATATCCCTTTTGGTGAATATGTATTATCACTATTGTAATATTACCATGTGCACGCGCATGCATACAGAATATGAAAGCATACTCAGTATCAGAGCATGACGTCAAAAAAGTGGCCGTACTATACTATAATAACGATATGCAAATAGTCTGCAGTCACTTTATCATAAATAAGTTACCAGCTTCAGCTTTCGGGAAGAACATAAACAGCAAAAAGTTATGGCATCTGCGGAGTGTTCAAATGTTGATGATGTTGTTAAACGTAATAATTTTAAATGAATTCTTTGCTTTATTATAATTTAGTAGTTTATAATGAAACCTGAAATTCTTTTCAGATGACTTGCCAGAAGATCACCCTCTGGAATGTCCTGTTTGCTTACAGAATTGTGTTCATCCAGTTCGCCTACCTTGTGGTCATATTTTCTGTTTTCTGTGCATTAAAGGCGCCACAAATTTGAGCAAACGTTGTGCTTTATGTCGAAAAGAATTACCAGTAGATTACCTGGATCATCCTGACTTGATTGATCTATCTAAAACGACGAGTGACAATGCATTCGAAGATGGACAGCAGTGGTACTACGAAGGACATCAAGGCTGGTGGCAATATGACGTTCGTACCAGTGCTGAGTTAGAAACAGCGTTTAAACGTCAGGATAAAAAGTGTGATGTTTTGGTGGCTGGGTTTATATACACAATCGACTTTGATTCAATGATGCAGTTTAGGCGCGATGATCCCAGTAGAAGACGGAGAATTAAACGGGACTTGATAACAATCGCCAAGAAAGGTATTGCTGGAATTCGACTGACTGATTCTCAACCACTTGAAACTACCACCTCTGCCGAAACTCCTGAAAATCTAGACCAAGATCGCCCAAATGAAGACACTTCTTCAGAGCAAAATGATTCACCGGAAAGTTCTGTTGATGAACTGTCTAACGTTCTTGATAATATCACACTTAACTCAGCAAATGACAGTGACAGTGATGAATATTTATAGCACTATTTTTTTGTTGTAAATGCTCTTGATTTCATAAATGATGTAAAGTTTATTTACTTTTGTGTTCACTAGTACAGTTTTTGAAAGTTTCTAAATGTTGTTAGGCATAATACTTAGGAAGAAAAGTTATTTTAGGCGACTTTTTTTTGGTTCCTCAAGGTATGTTTGGTTTTGCATAGTGTTTTCTGTACATTACCAAATAAACCCAACTAAATAGTATTTTATTACTGTATTGTAAGTTAGTTAATTTAATCATTTTTTAAATATATCTATCTAAACTATCAAAAATTTCATTTAAATTTCTTTTTAAGGCTTTTTCTTAATCAACAAAGTTTTACTAAAGGACTTCAGTTTACTTAATCTTAGTATTAAATATTTCATAATATAGTTGTAAAATAAGTCCATCATTTTGTATAGAGCGATCATTAAGTTGTATCGTTATAATTTCTGTACTATGTATTCCTCTGTAAATAATGTAATGCGACTGCGATTAATGTAGTTTTGCTATAAATTTGTAATTTTAACGTTTTTCTCAGTTGAATTTCCAACATTTTAATTTGTAACTTGTTATGAGCAATTTTTTTTGAATATCAATACTACATAATATAGTTTATAAAATGGGAAAGCCGGTGTGATATTGGAAATATAGAATTACTTTAAGAACATTGTACGGTGTTATTTCCTGTCTAAAATTATTTTGCAATTAAACGATTTTAAATTTGGGATTTTTTTACGTGTTGACAAACGCAACATTTAATAGCTGTCATCCTTGAAATGCTTTGCAAAACACATTGATTATCTCAGTCTTTCTATGCACAGAAATCCAATAATCGATTTTCCCTTAATCGTGGGGAAAATAAATGTAACATAATTCGATGTAATGATTTGTGCCGATATTTACTTTTTAAAAGTCTAAAATATCAGTTGGTATTGTACTGTATTAAGTTTGAACATTCCTCTACCCTGAACCGCTAATGTATTAAATGTCAATCATAAAGTGATTATAATCAACTATTTAGATATTGTATTAAGATACATTTCCTAATAGATTGGACTTGCAATTGACTAATTTTTAGGTTTTTCATTAAAGTGCAATAGAATCTTATTTAAACCAGTGACAAAATAATGGCATTATCTTTTGTATGTACAGTATTATTTTTGCATTCGAACATATCTGTGCATTGTACATCATTTATCATGTTTATTTTCTGCATGTATTAATTTTTCACTTGTACACTACATATTTCTGCATGTATTAATTTGTTACTTGTATATACAGTATTTCTCCATGTATTAATTTTTCAATTGTATATATTTCTGCATATATTAGTTTTGCACTTGTGTTTATTTCTGCATGTATTAGTTTTGCACTTGTGTTTAATTCTGTATGTATTAGTTTGGCACTTGTGTTTATTTCTGCATGTATTAGTTTTGCACTTGTGTTTATTTCTGCATGTATTA
>JAAFCF010002710.1:6756047-6864272 GCA_013389785.1 Helicorthomorpha holstii | reverse complement strand
TTGTTAAGACCACTGTGCATGTGCTGGTCGCAGAGATGGAGTTAACCACACTCGAAAAACCTAAAATCGTACGCAAAAAAGGTGAAAACAAAGGCCATTCGATTATCGGAACAGTACCGACGGCATTGTTATTTGGATTTGCACCTCAGACGTATTTGTTATGGCTTTCTTGGAGAATTGTATCCTTATTTCTACCTCGTGAAATTTATTTGCGGGGGACGGCGGTGGTTTTCGCAATGTATCAGCGGCTAGTGCTGTTCATCATTGAACACGTTATGGGCACTGAGGTAAACACAAACACTCGTATTTGCTATTGAGATTTTGTTATGGACTTATTCATCATGATACATAATATTTATGATAACAGATAATACTCTATGGAGATGTGGATGCTATTTTAAACAAAAAAGAGCGAGTTCTCTGTTTGGCTAATCATCAATCCTATGGTAAAATATAAAAAGTTTAATTAATTATACAAGTTAGTAAACAACTGTAAAGTACTTATCAAATAAAAAAAAACCTTGTAGAAATAAAATTGAAATACATAACACGTAACCCAAATAACAATTATAATCGACGAAAACACTTGCTATAGTCATAAATTTAATTACAATCTGTGGTTTTATTATGATACTAGTTGATTGGGCTTTAGCCGAGGCCTTGGCAATAAGAAATGGAAACTTGAACAAAGTTAGATACGTGATGAAAAACTCTATTCAGTATGTGCCACTTTATGGTCATTTTCTGCTTGAGGTAAATATAGTATCGATACTTTATTTTTAATTTAAAAAATCACGTTAAAGCAATTCCAAAAGTAATCTTATCTGGTGTTACTTTTTTATAATTAAGTTTTGTTTTGCATACATTAGCATGGGTGCATTTATATCAACAGGGAAAGTTTCAATCAAGCTAAAATGATTGACACTTTAAAAGATATGAAGAAACAGAAGATGGAAGTTAGTACACATGTTTTTAATAACCTACCACATAATATTATTTCTAAGTTTAATAGTCATGGTTGGTAGTATTTCCTGAAGGAACTCGCTATGACCCTGACTCTACCAAAATAATTGAGACTAGTAATAAAAGAGCAGAAGACCAAGGTATAAAATTCCTTCAACCTATATTATATTTGTGCAACTTATTCGTTATCTTTTAGGGCTACAGCTCTTTCAACATGTCTTAACTCCAAGACCTAAAGGTATTACCATGATTCTTAATGAAATGAAAGATCAGTTGGATGCCGTGTATGACATAACAATGGCATATGAAGGATCCATCAACCCTGAAACAGGCCTAAAAAAAACGGCTCCGAACATGATTGGTAATAATTATTTTGTTATTAATGAAATTATGTTAGATTTTGTAATTTTGTTGCTAGAATATATGAGCTCTCGCAAGCGAAGACTACACATCCATATACAGAGATTCGAAGTGAATTCGATTTCAAAGTCAGACACTGAACTAAAAGAGTGGTTAAACAACAGGTTCATTGAAAAAGAAAAGTATAAATCGTTGACCTAAATTAACACCAACCAATGTGTGGTAATTTATGGAAAATGTTATGTAGATTACTAGATCGATTCTATAAAGATGACGGATCTAAATGGGTATCTAATGAAGTTTTTGGAAAGGGCGTCATTTCGAAACCCAATTTGTGGGAAACACTGCCGTATTTTGCTGTTTCTGCCTCTGTGCTGATCTCATTTCTCTGTACGGGTTTTGGGAGAACATTATACTGGAGAACTTGGGTGTTTGGCTCTTTAGGCAGCTATGCTTGGTTAGCAGTTAGATCAATACTGTAAAAACTATCAAACAATTTTTATTGGCTGTGGCTGTAACCCACTAATTTATTCGTTCACGAATGAAATAGCATAATTTATTTTAAGGAATGTGCAAATACATTACGAAAATGTAGCAGAATAATTCATTGTTAGGGTACTAAGAAAAATGAACCAAACTCAATTTTGTTTAAATAAATTTAATACCTGAAAAAAGTTTAACGCAAATAGCGCAGACTTCATTATCTAAACAATAATAAATATTGATGTTATCAACTCATTCAGGATAGTTACTCTTATCGTTTGTTAGTTATTTCTTGGAAATTTTATATTGATAAACGCAATTAATTGTTAAAACCCATACTAAGCACACTTACTATTAACTATATTTTTATAATTGCAATTTTAATGCCTATCTGTGCCAGAAAAGTAACTAAATTGGTAACGGTGATGATAAAATTGTTGTTAATGACACAATGTAAAAAAAATAATTCGAATGGGTTATAAATAAATCGTAACAAACCACTTGTGCGCTTGTAAACGTTGCAATAAATTAATAAAGATAAAAATGAGATTAAACTAAAATAATCAAACTAAACTATTGTCAACACTATCAACCGAATACAATTAAATTTTAACAAAAAAAAAAAAATGATAATTACTTCTAGAATTTCGTCATTTAAATCAAAAACTTTATCACTGTTATTCATGCACAATTTGTTTCTAGTAACTTAAAGCAGTACCTACGGTATGAAACATTGTTCAACTATTTCAAACGTGAATGAATAATCCTAATATACCAATTCCAAAACTGCAATTACTGTTTTAAAATTTCACGCAGATTTAACCTATCAAGTGTCTCACGTTTTGTACACATTGTCATAAAAATTTGAAATTAACATAAAAAGTAATAAACTTGTTGTGTTATACAACCTTCGTTAGAATGTTGATTTATTTTCTAAATTTGTCAAAAAAAAAGTGTAACGTGTTTTAAACGTTTCTTT
Organism: Helicorthomorpha holstii; assembly: GCA_013389785.1. Classification (NCBI taxonomy): domain Eukaryota; kingdom Metazoa; phylum Arthropoda; class Diplopoda; order Polydesmida; family Paradoxosomatidae; genus Helicorthomorpha; species Helicorthomorpha holstii. The sequence goes on along the minus strand of JAAFCF010002710.1, from coordinate 6,861,487 downwards.
TTTAATATAAATTAACATGTCACAATTTTAAAGAAGGACAAAAACCTTCAAAATATAAGTGACGTGAATTACGCTTACCTAAATACGAATTATCGTCAGTCCAATTTTAACTTTCCCTTACCAAACAGAAATTGACATAACCGATCAGAAATGAAGGCGAGAACAACATCGGCTATCAAAATTTGCATCAACTTCATGCGAAACTATTTTGTCATAAAAAATATGCTTATAAATATTAAACACTGTCGTGATGTGTACATTTAACATTATTAACTAACCTCTGGCGGAAAATCCACAATTCCAAACTGAATTGAAAGATCAGGCATAAATCCCATTGTCAGGACAAACACAGCAATTCCTGATATTGCCAAGCTGTAGAGCAATGGTTTGTTTTCAAACAAACTTTCCATAAAAGGATGACCCTAATGAACATAAACACAGATTTCAAAAAAGTTTTCCAAATAATATTGTAAATTTATACCTTGTAGTTTACAGCAAAAGTTGATATTTGTAACGCTAACGCTAGCATGTACACTGTGCTGTTAAGAAGCGATGGTTTAAATTCAGATTCAAGATCAATTTTTTCTTCTCTAAAAAAAAAGAAAAAGTCAATCTAGATGCTTTCTAATTTCTGAAATACGAAGGTCAAAAGTAAATGGATGCCATGCAAAATTCTTGTCAATGTTTTCAATCATTTTGGTTTAGGTTTTTAGCATCTATCAGCTTAGTGATCTGCATTTCTCTGTTTTTATGGTATATCCAAAAATTTACTTACACTGCAGGTTTTGCTTCTTTGACTAAATATATCAAACAACTAAAATGTACGGCAAACTGTAATAACACGGTTGTGATTGTGTAAACGTTGAATATGTTAGCCAATGGTCGCTCCTTTGATAAAATCTTCAATGGCTACAGTAATTTTAAAAGCGAATCGTTATTAGACCTGTCACAAAATCAACAAATTGCACCTTACTTTTGATCTTGAAATGAAAAGAAAACAACCGGCTAATAATAAGCCTTGTAAAGTTGCTTGAGCGTCGCTAAACTTGATTCCATCCAGATAAAGAACACTTTGACTGTAGGCCAAAATGAGAGCATTCAAAGCTAAGATTTTAAACATTTGCAATGTTGTCACCAGCGTGCAACGGCCTTGTTTAATGACATGGCATACTAAATGGTTTAACAATAAAATAAATAAAAAGGTCTATAGATTAAAGTTTTAAAAATAACACTTACTACACAAAATGGATGATAATTTTGAAGTAAAAGGAGCTGCAATACTTGCGTCACCCAATTTTACGATTTGCACTTGTTCTTCGTCATATTCTTTTAAAATTTTCTTAAGTTGACGCTAATGCAAATCACACACACTCAAAAATTATCTTCAGACAACACTAATCGGTACTTTTAGAAACAACCTGTGAGTTAGTTGCCGCATCCATTCTACTGGAAGGTTTTCCTCCTCGCATTTCAGGTCGTCTGCCAATTCTTCCACGGAGATTCTCAATTTTATTTTCGACAGCCTGATTGAGATCACCGTCTTTTTCTTCATGGGTGTCTTCTTTCTTCTTTTTACTCTGTAAATGTTCTGGCATATTAGCCAATAAAGCAACGCCGACATGTGCGTGTTTCAAAGCTCCAACATCGTTTGTACCATCCCCGCACATCAATGTCACAAAACCTAAACTCTTCAAAGTCGTGATAATAAACTCCTGTCAACAACAAAATTAATCATGCTTTTAACAAACTGCTCTAAATGTAAATTATTTAAATTCCAAGTACTTTCTGTTTTGGAGAAACGCGGGCAAAAACTCGAATATGGGACAAAATATTCTTCAAGAACTTTTCATTGGTGTTCCACAGGTAGGTAAGACCTTCGCCAGTTACGCAAAGATCATATAAATTGACCAAACTTTTATAACTACAATCGGGAATGCTTGGAAATGTCACCGACTCGTCAATTGATACCCACTGCCATTTATCAGCTAAAATAAAATCAAATGAAAACTACAATTTCGATTCAACAACGAACAAACTGTGCAAATAACTAATATTACGTTGAACTTTATCAGCAGAAAGAATAAGAGTAGCCTGTTTCTTAGTGAAACGCAACTCTTTGGCAACATGGCAAGCAGTCAAGGGGTTATCGCCAGTAATCATTATCACATGATGCGTAGAATGTAAAATTTCTTTGATCACCATTTTTGAGTCAGATTTCAATGGGCAAGTAATCACGACAAAGCCAACAAATTCAAGCCCACATTCCGCCTGTTCTCGACTCAATTCACGAACCTAAAATATAAAAAAACAAATGCATTTATAAAGTTTAAAAAAAAAACCAATTATCCGTAATACTAAAAGCAAGTATTTATTTACATGAGATGGAGACATTTTTCCTAAATCTTTCCGCCCAAGAGCCAACACACGAGCTCCACGTCGAGACATTCTTAAATACGTTTCATCATAATGTTCTGGTACCTTGGAATACTAGACACCACAAAAAACCCATACAATATGCATTAGATTAAATACAAACACTTTGTTTTACCATTGATTTTAAGGTTTCTGGGGCTCCTTTAACAGTAACTAAGAACCTCGTATCACTAGATCCTAAAGTGTTGTATCCAACGATTGCAGACATTCGTTTAAGTGCGCTTGAAAAATGATGACGTTGATAGATTTTCAAAGCGGGGGATTTTCCTTTTCGTGGAATAACAACGTCTCCTTTTGTTAAGTTCCAGTCGATCGCCGTAAGAGTAGCTTTTTCAAGAGGATCTCCAACCAATCCATCATCTAACTGAACAAGAGAATGGCAGCTGGCTAATACTTGAATACTTTCCAATGGAGCATCAGATATTTCACACAAGTTTTCAGAATCTCTAAATTAATCACCAAAAACAATTTAATAATCAACTAGAAAAGGTCAGTGGTAACTTACTGCAAACCGGCTATTCCTTCGACTATGAGATTGTCACTAGTTAAAGTACCAGTTTTATCAAAGCAACAAATTTCAATTTTTCCAGCAAACGGAATTCGGAATGGCTCAGTACAAAATATATCTATAAAATAAGTAATCCTTCTTAATTTATATTTGACGATAATAAAACTGTATTTAATCTTACTTAATTTTGTTAACGCTAATAGTGATGTATTGACAGCCAAAGATAACTCAATTGGTAATTCGGGCGGAACAACAGAAGTTAGAATTAGTGTGCATTCTAAAAATAGTTTATATTTGTTCCTTGTTGGATCAGCAGCACCTTAAAAAAAAAGTTATTTAACAAACCAACTAAATGAATAAGCATTAATAACCTTTAATCCATACATATGAAGAAGCAGCAATCGCAAAAACCAACAAAAACAAAATGAAACAAAATGTTTCTAAATTGTTGGCAGTTACTTGCTTCACACCAAACAATATTGTACGCAATAATTTTCCCTGAGAAGTATTAAAGCCGGTTCTTAATACATAAGCTGTACATCCATTGTCCGTAGCTAAAACAAAAATTCAATCTTGAAAATAAAAACTCAATAGATAAATCAAAAAGTTAAAAAAAATAAACCTCTTAGCCCACTTGTTGATTTAACCGGCGGTGTGTTCTGTAGAATTTTAGTGCCTCCATATAAAACATGCAATTTACCATCCTGTTCCAGATCCAAAATCCGTTTCTCATCCAAACTTTCAATAGGCTCCTTAATTTATTATTTTGACACTTTGATTAATTATTACAATCACAATTCAAAATGCTTTAGCTAATAAATGACTCAAATTTAAAACTATGATATCATTTTACAGTACCTTCATTTGAGGCACTGATTCTCCAGTTAACATGGACTCATCCACAATACAATAGCCTTTCAATAATAAAAGATCACAAGGAACCAAACGATCATTCTGAGACCTCCCTAAATGCATATAACAAACAATCAATAATGCAACTCAATTTACTAAAGTAAAACAAAATCTCACCAATCGATACAATGTCACCAGCAATAATTTGGTCACTCATAACCGGCCTCCATCTCCTGCTTCGATAAACCTAAAATGCCATAAGTTTACTACAAACTCTATTAAAAATAAACGCACAAATATTAATTGACCTGTATTGAATACGGTTTAGTTCCCATTTTCCTAATTTCAGCCATATTACGTAGTTGTTGTTGAACTAGAGTGCACTCAAAGGCAATGAGCATCAACAGTGTAAAAACACTGTAATACCAGTATTCGTCCAAACACCATAGAGCCACACAAAATACTTGAAAAACGAAAAATGGAGCGGTTGCACGTTCTTTAAAAAGTTCCATGAACTCTGGAACCACCATTTCTAAACTGTTAATTCAAATTAAAAGTAATTTTTTAATTTAGTTTCAAAGCAATCTAACAATGAATAATTACGTGTTGTTTCCATAGTTGGATTCGGCCTTAATCGAATCTTGTTCTTCCTTATAACCTTTAGATTCGATGTATTCCTTAAAACATCGATTAATTGGAAATTCAACTGAACTAAAACATTTTCTTTCTTCATTGTACACATATTTAACTTTCTGGAAATTAAACCATATTTGGGATATAGCTCCATTTTCATCCTGATATATAAAAAAAATACAGGTTAATCAAAACAGTAGATCAATTAACGAAATCAAAAAAAATGTACTTTGTTGTTATTCAGACGGACCAACTCCGATTGCCCGTTGTTGGGTGTGGGAACAACTTTGACAAATTCTGCAGTACGCGGATCACCAGTCTGAAAAACAGTAAAACCAAGTGAAACTTCTTAATACTGGAAAGTTCAGCTAATAAACAAAAATGATTATTGAATCATACAGTACTTTTAAATGTGCAATTAAATATTTAATTTTCAAACTCTTCTTACAAATTAACAAAACTTTATAATAATACTAAGTTTTATTTTACAGTAAGTACGAATATTAAAATTATAAAAATAGAGAAACATCATTATTTGAATGTAGTGAATTTAGTACACTATCAACATTTTGTTTACTTAGGTGTTGTTACACGTAATTTAAAATGCTGGCCATTTAATATATATTTTAGTTCCCAATAAGAGATTTAAATACTGTAGTTCAAAAATAATGCTAACATTAAAAATCCTATGATAAGAATAAATGTAATAAGAGTCGTTCACAAGCAAAGTGGATCAAGTACCATTTTTACTTTAGAAATGTAGATAGCTTTGACATGTCATATAGCGCCCTCTATGAGTTATTGAGTAATTTTGAAACTACAATTTTGATATCATAAGCTCATAGAGGACGCTGCAAATCCTAAAAAGATATCTACAATTCCGAAGTGGTCCAAGTGCAAATGATACTTGATCCACTTTGCTTGTAAACGACTCATATGTTGATGATTTAACATAGGTCTAGGTACCGGTAACAATCAATTCGAAAGTTACCACATTCAGCTTTTGAAACCTTCATACATTATCATTTGAATAGCAAAGAAGTAAATCAAAATGTTAACTACAGAAATTGAGTTTTAAAAAAAGTTAATGTACCTTATTACATATTAAAATACATCTGAAGTGTACAGACCAGTGGTAACATAAACAGATGATAATTTGGAAGAGGCCAATGCCTGCTAGAGCAATTAACCCAGCTTCAAAATAATCACTAACGCCATAAATAAAAATCCATGAATAAGCCCATATGCAGTATAAAATTAAAAATGGTCCTATGTAACCATGGAATAGTAAACGTCTTAAATTATATAATGAAATACTGTGAACTAAATCGTCAACGTCTTTTTGGACCTCCATGACACGAGACACATGCATTCGGCGTCAGTTGGCCGAGCCGCCGAGTTGTCGCCGCGTGTTGTAAAGAATTAATGACGTCATCGTTTGCAATTGAAAAGCCGCTAGGTGTCAACACTAGGCCATCCAATGCGCATGCGGAAATACGAAAATAGTCATGCCATGCTTTTAGTTTTGGAGAGGGGATGTGTATAAAACTTTCTATGACTTTTCGCTAAGTTATTAAAAAGATGAAGATAAACAGAAATAAACGTGCTCGTCGCATTCTAGGATTTTATAAAAGTAGTTTTGGATTCCGTGAACCTTATCAAATGCTAATAGATGGGACATTTTGTGGTGCAGCGTTGGAATCGAAGGTAAACATTCGCGACCAGATCCCTGGTTATTTGAATGGAGAAGTCAAATTTTTAACAACATTATGTGCTGTTCATGAAACTGAGATGCTAGGCAAGTATGTCATTATCAACAATTAATTACATTATTATTTACCCTCTGAAATTATCTCATTCATAGGAGCTTCAAATAAGGCTTTTAAAGGGGCCATGGCAGTGATCAAACAGTTTCCAATTCACAAATGTGGGCATGAAAAAAAACATCAGTTAGCAGAGAAATGTTTTCAATCAATGGTTGGCGAAACTAACAAAAGTCACTATATCATTGCAACTACAGATAGCGCACTTAAAAATCATGTAATTTTCTATAGTCCGTGCCACAGCTTCATGCACACTAAAATCAATGATGTGCAATGTACTGTATTTTCAGTGTTATTCGAAAAAAATTCATCCATCGATTTTGGTGTGCACGGTAATGTTGTGCCTCTGACTATATTGTACTTGATATACTCACAATGCACTAGAAGCTTCATTAAAATAATCAATATTGCAGCTAAGGAAGATCCCTGGAACTCCAATTATATATCTTAATAAGAATGCTCCTACGTTGGAAGACCCTTCAGATGAAAGTGTAAAAGCTGCAAATGTTATTAACAGTGACAGGTAGATTAATTTATCAATCAACTATGTCAAATAGAAATCGTAATGTTATACCAATTCATAGAGTGCATACGTCTGAATATGAAAAGGTTACACTTGAACGTATTAAAAATGAAGTTGGGATACAAGCTCCAGAAATTAAAAAACGAAAAAGAAAACGAGGAGGACCTAATCCACTATCTTGCAAGAAGAAAAAAGTAGTTCCTCAAACAACTGTCGAAACGTCCGATAAAAAACCAAGAAAACGATTTCGAATTAAAACACCAAAACATGTTAAAGAAGCGTTAAAAAATTAAATAAAAAGCTAATCTATTTTTATATTGTGCCTAATTTATTATAAGTAAAGAATATACCAATTTGATTGTAATGTATTAGAATTGTTTGTTCATAGATTTAAGTTGCTTTGTTGTAATGAAGTCGATGTAGCTGATCCGTAAAGAGCTTCATAATGTTTCACATATACTTCACAATGTTCTCCTAAATTGTTGAAGTTTAATGTGCAATCAAGAGAGTATATTATGGTTAACATATAATTCTGCGATTATGTAAAATGAAAATTACCTTTGCCTAGAGGTTTCCCACGTAGTGTGAGGTTTCTCTGCTCAAAAAATTTGTAAACTGAGTAGAATATGAAAGGGTCTTCTGTTGCTTTGGCTGCTTCGAGGAATTTTCTAGCAGAAATGGTATCAGAATTTCCATTGTGTCGTATAAATCTTAAAACGTAAAAAATAAGAATCTTAATAATGAAAGCCATCAAATTACCGGTAATGGAATTAAAGCGCGATTGTAAGTAATGAAATACGTTTCATGTTCATAGAAATTGTAAAATACAGGTATAAATACTTTTAAAATGCGCCTTAATATTGTGATAACTTACCGAAGAGCTGGAATAATTAGCTGTTTAGAAAGTAAAACTTCGATAATTTCTTCGTTTGCAGTACATAGCTTCTGTTGTAAAAAAAACTTAACAGTTAAATTTTGTGTTATTCAAAATAAATCATAGCAACTTACTTTAAGCATATCTAAACCCAGTTGATGAGCAGGAGGATAAACGCCTTCCAATGATAGCATGAGACATGCCTGTAAAATATTAAGACATTTACAATATTTTTAAAATTCTATTAAAAATGCAGTAATGACCAGTGGTTTGGAGTTGCTAAGGACATTGTACTGTAACAACTGATGTAACTGGTAAAAACAGCCATGATGTACCAAAGTGTTAATAACCAGTTCGTACAAATAATGTTGAACTGTTATTTGAAGTTGATAAAGTGATCGAATATACTCCATAATAACTGTCACCAAAAATTTATGAGAATCATTTTCCTAAAGTAAAAGAAAGTATAAACTCTTAATAATATGGTATAATTGTTAAAAATGGCAAAGATAATTACACGTTTATCAGCAACAACTGTAAAAACATTAGTATACATATCAGATTGATCAATGAATATTCTGTACTGAAAATACATTTCCGACGACAAAAACTCCGATCCTGAGGAACGAGAAGACACCAGCTGAAAAAATACATTTTAATAAATTAAAGAAATTTACTTTCAAATAAAATATATCGTCTTACTAACATCTGATGAATTGCGGGGATCGTTATTTAAGAAATACCTATATACGTTGTTTAATTTATCAAAAATTTGTGAGATAACTTGAAGAGATGGTTTTTCCGGCTGTAGCAATAAATCTCGATTCACATCCACAAGAATTTGTTTACATGTAGGTTCCCGGTGAAGCAAAAACTCGATTAACTTACACTATATTTAAAGATCAAAATAATATAAAAATTAAAAAATAGTAAAATACCAATTGAGGAACCTTATCAGATATCAGTGAGACAATATGGGCTAGATTCAGTTCTAAGTGCCATGAACAACCAATTTTGGCATCAATGATAATATTAGGTTGAAATACAACCCAATTTTGGGAATCTTAAAATAATATAATTAAGTAGAAATTAATCATATTTAAAAAAATTCAAAAATTTTAATGTAAAGGATACACATTTCGCATGCGATTTCAGCAGTAGTTTGTGGGCCTAGCGGAGCTACAACTAAAACAACATTAAAAAGTATAATTTAACATAAATATATATTTTTAGATTCTATCAAACCTGGTACACTTATTTTGTAAGGTTTAATTGTCAGCGATGAAATGACAGGATCATGATATGTCACGTAACCATCTGATTCGCCATCGAGAGCAATATCAAAAACGGCAGATGTCTACATAAATAAAAGTTCAATATATATTTTAAATTTTTTTTGATGAAACCAAGAAATAAACCTTAGATGCTTGGTTGTGTACGATAACTAAATTGTCAACCACATTAATTGCAAATCGACCGCTCATATCCAACTTCAAAATAGCAGTCTTTCTAGTAGGCTGACTCCTGTAATTAAAATATCATTAAAACCAAAATAAATTAATAAAAATTCGTTAAGTAGATAACCTTTGAAGCAAATAAAGAATAACTTCCGAACTCATGGTTCCTTTTGATCGCGGTGGATGCCGTAGTACAGCCACATAATTATGTCCATATCTTGAGTAAAAATATCAATTAAAAATTGGATCATGAAAATAATCTAGTAACTTCACTGTTTTGAATTTACTTACATGTTGGTAAGAATAACGTCTCTTTCTGGAAGACATTGCTGTGACGAGGAACGATATGAAGGCAAATCAACTTCAAATTTTGGATACTTAATCGGTTCATAACTTTTCTAAATGTACAATAAACACACATAAAATTTCTACATGCATAAGTTTACATATAATGCACATTTAATTCTACCTTAAATTGGAATGCTTGCATCTGATTAGCTTGACTTCCCAGAGACAGTAATAAAATTCGACTGCTTGACTATTAAATAATAAGCTAATTTGTCATATTCATTGACAATAATAAAAAATAACATCTATTTTACCTGATAAACAAACCAGTTAATATGGAAAGCTAAAGTTTTAGTTAACTTTAACATACGTTTCTCAGGCAACACCTACACATCATTGAAAGTAATTTAATAAAATCTTTCAAATTAAAATCATGTAAAACATTAAAAAGTGAAAACCTGGTAAATCTCAACGCCATGATCAGTAACAAATGCAATTTCAGTTATGTCAGTCCAAACGTATCCTATAATGTTACTAGACTTTCCCTACAATAAAAAAAAAATTAATTTATACTTTGTATAATTACAAACTAGAAGGAAAAGCAAATTATTACTTTGCATATTTGAGAATATTCCAAATTATCTGGTTCTCCATTATTTATATTTAAAAAATCCTTGAATAGAAAACAATTGTTAGATGTTACTGAATTGAACTTTTTGCGTCTTCAGCATAATTTTCGTAAATAAGCAATTCAAGAATCGATTTTTGCTTTAAAATTCGTAAATCGGTTATAAAATACAAGACAATAATTGACTTGTAAGATTTAGCTTAGTTATTAAGCTAAATCTTAATAAATGCTAAGTGCAGAGTCAGAAATCTGGTTGGGTCTTATATATTAATTCTATACAACTTCAGACAACCACAAAACACATTTATAAACATCGTCGATTATTTATAAAAACAAATTATTTGAGGTTCAATTTAGTTCACCACTTACAATACCGTTAAAGCACAATTAGATATACGTAATTCTTGAAAAATAATTTTATTTACGACCATTATAACCTTAAGAAAACCCACCACAGATGATTTGGATCTCTGAATAGCTAAAATTTTCTTATCTTGTGAAAACTTGACTGAAATGACAGATCCTTTATCTTCGATTCTAAATAAATCAAACATGAACCATCCATGAAAAATTTTAAGGTCTTGCAACTTGTTAGGCTCACCTAAAACTAAAACAAGATTGTTCATTAGGACCTTTGACAACTACACCAGTAGTACCACTTCCTCGAACAGCAAACACCTTAATTTATATTAAAACATATAACAAAACTTTTGAAGCTCAGGTCACAGCCCTATACTAATCACCTGTTCATTACTTTCATCGTAAAACACATGAGTAACTTTGCTTACAGGTTCAAAACGAATTGGTCGATCACTTAAAAACATACATTGATGTTCCAAAATAATATCACTCGAACCAGCATCGCGAATTTGAATCATTTTATCACAAAATGTTTACAAAAGCTTAGAATGTCATGCTGCAAAAACACTTCTGTTCTACAGGAAATTTTCCCCAATGACCTATTGACCTTTCACATTTCCGATCCATAGTCGACACTAGCGACAAGCAGTATTTTACGTGTGGGAATTTTAAAAGCTGATAACCGCATCAACTTCTAAATTTTCAAATTATTAAATGAAACTCTTAAAACATTTAGCCACAAATATTAGTTTAATTGTGAATAAGAAAAAAAGCATCAAAAATGAGTTTCATGTAAATTGTAGAAAGAATAAAGTGACCTGACGATCATTTTTACAAACACAACCAACTTTTTTAATGGAATAATTTATAGGAATGTATAAATTTGATAGGTTCCCAACTTTTAAAGTGTTTCAGAAGATTTACACGTGGCCAAGAACTAACGCTAACAATGCCATTCTTACGTACATGCCATTTTCAGCTTGACGGAAATAAGCAGCTCTTGGATCGCTATCCAGTTCCACACTATTCAATTAATAATTATATCAATCAGTATCATAAAAGTAAATTAAACCATTTTATTTCCCTTTATTTTACCTAATCTCATTAACTCGTGGAAGAGGATGCATCACAACCATTTTCTTTTTTGCATAAGTCATAACTTGTGGAGTTACTGTAAAGTAACCACAACTCTGTAAAACAAAAGTGTCAGTTTAGTAATTGACTATAATAACTTGTTAAACTAGCTATTACGTTTTGATATTCTTCTTCCGACGCAAATCTTTCTTTCTGGATTCTTGTGACGTATAGAACATCAGTATCAGGAAGGGCACTTTCCAAAGTTTGATAATCGTCCTGAGAAATGCCTCGCTCTGCAACAAGTTTACGAATATCTTCTGGCATTCCGAGATTAGGTGGAGACACATATCGCAATTGGACATTGTAAAGCGTGAGAAGTTTTGCCAGAGAATGTACGGTCCGACCGTGTTTTAAATCGCCAACCATAGTGATCTACATTTAAAACAAACACGTTAATTCAAGTTATAATCAATAATTATTGCAATCTTACAACAAGTCCATTGACAGTTCCAATTTCCTCTCGAATGGTAAAAACATCAAGTAATGCTTGAGTTGGATGCTCGCCAGTTCCGTCACCAGCATTAATTACTGGTTTGCTTGAATATCGTGTAGAAAGCTAACAAATACAAAAAATGTTTTGTAAAGATGTTAAGAAATAATATTTTATGCTACTCAACCAGAACAGCTCCAGGTGATGGATGACGAATCACAACCACATCACTATATCCACTCATAACGGCAATCGAGTCTGAGGAAAAACATTCACTATAAAGTGCAAAATTACATTCAAAAACCAATTCTGTTACCTTGGACAGATTCGCCTTTTTTAATTGACGAACTAACTTCGTCCATGTAAATTACTGATCCTCCTAATCTTTGCATAGCCGCTGAAAATGAGCAGCAAGTTCTAGTGCTAACTTCATAAAACACTGAAGCCATAACTTTTCCCTATTCGGAAATACACCAATTTTAGAATTTCTAAAAATTAAAACTATACTTCATAATATACGCACTTTCAAAATGTGTTCCAATGGTCTCTCCTTCTGTACACAGCTGCGCAGAACATGCGCCACATTAAAAACAACGTTCAACTGCGTTAAAAAGTTATTTATAAAGGGTAAAGCAAGTTTATAGAAAATATTATGAAAATTACCGTTTCTTTAGAGAAAATATCAACCGACAAAATGTGTTGTCGATGCAATTCTGGTGGGGGTCCTGAAAGAGGAAGCAATTTTCCAGGCAACAAAACATCTTCACTGTGCTGAGGCAATTGCACTTCAGCTGAAGCTGGCATTGAAGCGCTGACACCAAGCTCGTGCAACATTTGTGTGTACATTTCTACCAAATTAATTAGTTTACCAATAAATCAATTCATAAATTTAATAACAAACAAATACCAGTTGGTGTTTCAGTTAATGTTGACAGCGTTTTTCTTCTATACTTGGCACTTTCAACGTCTCCTGATCCAGGACTTTGACTAAATGCGGTTGAATCAGATGTTGCTGGAGGATTCGCAGTCAATAATGACGATAAAGAACTTGTATCCTTAAATAAAACAATAATTACAAAGGGCTTCAATATTTAAATATAAAGAATCTACCACTTGCACAGTTGCTCGACGTTTCTTAATCGCCGATGAATTTTTCCAAGGAGAGATTCTTTGATTAATGCAAACATCAACTCCATAACCAGGTTGAGCCAGCACCTTTTAAATTTAAACAATTAAAAATTAATTGAGAAATAAAATAGAAGCCCTACTTGTCCATCCACATAAGCAACTTCGCCACGAAGAACAACTCTTTGAACCCGTCCGCGTACTGAACGGCCACTAAATGGTGTCCAATGAGCTTTGCTATATTCAGTTTTCTCAGGAATTACCCATTCTTGGTCAAGATCAACTTCTATGTAAGTGTCCTGTTGATCAGGTAACTTAAAAATGCGTTTTGGATTGTGGTGCAATCGTTTAACAACATCCTTTAAAAGAGAAAGTATTTAAGAAAATATGCCAACAGTGACAACAGTATTTCAATAATATTACATCTAAAGTCAAAAATCCATCTTGAACAGCTGTTAACAGCAAAGGTAACATAGTTTCCAGTCCTGGAAAACCAGGAGGAGCATCATCTTTTAATTTTTCCTCCAAAGTGTGAGGAGCTGCAAAAACATTATTATATTTAAAAAGTTGATAAAGATTTAGATGACAATGCAATATACCATGATCAGTAGCAAAACAGTCAATGACATCAAGATTATCCCACAGGGCTTGACGGTCAGCTTCGCTTCGTAATATAGGCTTTACTCTTGATTTTGTTAATCCAATGGTGTCAAAGTCATCAGCAGTTAAAAACAAGTGATGGGGACAGACTTCACACGTAACTTTTAATCCTCTTCGTTTAGCAGCTTTAATAATAATAATCTTTAAAATAAAAAAAATTAATTGCAATACAGCATTTAACAAATCAAGATATGGTTTACTTCTTCTCTTGTAGAAACATGACAAATATGTACGTGCCGATCGTAGTAGGCGGCTAATAAAATTGCTCCAGCCATGGTCTGGCCTTCTGCATGCACACACACGGGAACATGGCGTGGCCAATGTTCAAAATGCTACAGTTATAAATTTTAAAAGTAAAATTTAAGGAATGATATAAAACATAAAAAACTAAATATTATATTACTTTCATCCACTGTGTCATATCATCTAGTTTTAGCGTCGAGTAGGTTTCGTTTAAATACATCTTTAAAGCTACAACAGATGGGGAAATTTCTTGAATAACTTCAGCATTGCTGTTGCCGGCTCCAGCATAAAGTGCGTAGTCACACCGTGCGCCCAACTTAGCCAACTAATTACGTTAACAATTTTGTTAAGCACAATCCTAATATTTCAATTTTAAATACTTGCCTCTTGCGCTATACTCAACGACTCCTTATCAACAACCGATGGATTTGTGTTTGGCATTACACAAACTAAAGTAACTCCACCAGCTAAAGCGGCAGCTGTTCCAGAAGCAAAGTCTTCCTTATGAGTTGCTCCTGGTTCACGCATATGCACATGGACATCCACCAAACCTTTTTCATAAAAGAAATTATTAAAAAAAACATCAAACTATGGATTTCGAATATCAGACCTGGAAGTCGAACGACGTTTCTAGATGTGATGCAATCAATGTGGGTTTTAATTGGAGGAGCCTTTCCAATTAAACACAAAGCCTAATATTTATACAAATATTTAGTTAATTTAAAATATAAAAAAAAATCACTAAGATTTTGCTAACTTCAATCAACAACTTTGCACACTTAATGTCCGTAACAAGTGGAATCGAATAATCGACGGCTAAACGTCGAGTACGATAACCTCTAGTAACATACGATGACATTCTTCTCGAGCCTCCTCGCATTGTTAAATTAATAACTAAATCAACTTCTTTTCTAGCCACATAATCAGCGATGCTATACAACTGTCCGTCAACAGCTATTTCGTTAGTGTCGGTAAATGGCCATTCGACTGTCTCAATCTAAAATCAAATCCAAACAATTAAAAATGCAGTTTCAAGGAAAATTTAACACCAAGTTTACCATAACTCCATTTTCAGAGTAGAAATCAGCTGTTCCACAACTGGCAAACAATTTGTAGCCCATCTTAGCAAGTGTTCTTACACTGGGAAGAAATTCAGTTTTGTGCTATTGAAATAACTAAAATTAATAAACAAATTAAAATTGTAATATAGTAAGCAATAACCTTATAACTTCCAATAGATAAAAGTATATTCTTTTGAGGAATCGTAAACCCAGTGCTCATCAAAGCCTTCAAATAAGCTTCATAACGATTTTCACCAAAACAAGCCACTTCACCAGTGCTGGCCATTTCAACACCAAGTGTCACGTCAGCGCCAGCCAGACGTGAAAAAGAAAATTGAGGAACCTTTAAAATATGCAACGTTTAAATAAAAAACTTGTCTAAATAAGCATTAAGAAATCTTACTTTAACTCCAACAACTCCTTTCCCTGCAAGTACATCCA
The DNA here is from genome assembly GCA_013389785.1 of Helicorthomorpha holstii. Classification (NCBI taxonomy): domain Eukaryota; kingdom Metazoa; phylum Arthropoda; class Diplopoda; order Polydesmida; family Paradoxosomatidae; genus Helicorthomorpha; species Helicorthomorpha holstii. The sequence continues at coordinate 6,846,011 of JAAFCF010002710.1, read as the reverse complement.
CTGGCTCAACGTCAACTCCCATTATAACTTGAGTAGCCAGGGCAATAAAATCGCAATCAAGGGTTTTAGACACAAATGGAAACGATCTTGAAACTCTCAAATTACACTCAATTACTTTCAGCTGGTTGTCCTATTATATATTATAAACTAGCATAAATAACATGAAGTAACAAATACAAAAGCATTTCTTTTTACCTTTGCCATCAACTGAAGATTGAACGGACCATTAACTTCCAACTGTTGAGCTATAGCTAAACAAATAGCAGTAATCTTGGCTAAAGTTTCTTTATTTAAATCCTGAGGAGGACAAACTAAAGTGGCGTCTCCAGAGTGAACACCAGCATTCTCAACGTGTTCTGAAACAGCCATACACAACAGCTCTCCCTTTCTAGCAACTGCGTCAACATCAATTTCCTACAAAAAATATGATTAATCTCAATGTATTTATAATTTTAAAATTTAAAAAATTACCTTTGCTTCAAGAATAAATTTTGAAATTACTACAGGATGTTCTTTAGAAACAGCACTGGCCTCGGTTAAATAAACCTCCAGATCCCTGCCAGATAAAGCTACATTCATGGCAGCTCCACTCAAAACATAAGATGGCCGTACTAAACAAGGATAACCAACTTCCTCACAAAACGACTTTGCATTCTATTAAAACATAATTAATCCATTTCAACAAAATTACTAAATCTAAAAAAATATTTCTTAAATAATGCATACTTCTAAATTTGTTAGTTCTTTCCATTTTGGCTGAGAAATTCTAATATTATCCAACATTCGTGAAAATTTAAACCGGTTCTCAGCTCCATCGACTGATTCAGGTGAAGTTCCTAAAATTCTAGCCTAAAAATAAAATTTTGATTAATTTTATTCCGATTTATTTTAGAGATAAAAATTACATACTTTTTGTCTATGCAAATCCATAGCAATGTTATTTGGTAACTGTCCACCCATTGACAGTATTATTCCCTCCGCTTTTTCAAGATTGTAAATATCCATTACAACCTACCGAATACAAAATCAATATTAAAAAATATAAAAAAAATTCATTCAAAACAAATTACTTCAAAAGAAAGTTCCTCAAAATACAATCGATCACACATATCGTAGTCTGTGCTAACAGTTTCAGGATTACAGTTAACCATTACAGTCTTTTTGCCCATCTAAAAATCCAAACAGCAACGTTTTAGCATAATAAATTCTTTTTATAGTAAATCCAAATACCTTTTTAAGTTCTTTTATACAACTAACTGCACACCAATCAAACTCTACCGAGCTACCAATTCTATAAACACCTGAACCTAAAACCATGACAGAGTTGCTTGGAAAAGACAAGTCATGTTGGTTTCCATTATATGTCACGTATAAATAGTTAGTAAAAGCCGGCCACTCTGCAGCGACGGTATCAATCTGTTTTACACATGGTGAGATTCCTAATGTAGCTCGAGCTTTTCTAACAAACAATTCAGTGCTAAACAAATAATAAAAAATTATATTATAGATCAAATAGCAAGATATTAAAATGCCAGTCGATTGTAATACCTATGAACACATTTAGCAATTTGACGATCAGAGAAACCTAACCGTTTTGCTTTCAAAATAAGTTCGGCCAATTGTGAGGCGTCTTGTACAAACTAAGACAAAAAATGTCTCAATACCAAAAAAAAACTTTTTTGTTTTAACTATGATCACCTTTCTTGCAGAGGCCTCCAGTTCCACGTAACAGTCGATTATATTTTGCATTTTTCGCAAAAACCACTTATCAATTGATGATAGTCGATATAGGGTATCAATTGTTAATCCGGCTTTCATTGCAGCAGCCACAACAAACATTCTCTTGTCAGTTGGATACTCTAATTCCTTTAAAAACCAAGAAATAAATGGTATTGACGAATTTACCATATAAAAATTAAAAACAATTGTACTTTTTCACAAACGGGTTGTAAATTTGGATCAAATCCATCAACGCGCTCATCGACCATTCTCAATGCCTTTTGAAATGCTTCTTCAAAACATCTTCCAATTCCCATAACTTCTCCAACACTTTTCATGGAGCTACCAATCTACAAGAGAAAAAAAATTTATTTAGATTTTTGAATTTAAAAAAAATTAATTTATTTTACCTTAGTGCTAACTCTTGAAAACTTTAGTAAATCCCAACGAGGAATCTTTACAACGCAATAGTCTAAACTGGGTTCAAAACAAGCAGTTGTTGAGCCAGTAACTGAATTTTGCAACTCAGGTAAAGGAATTCCCAACGATAATTTAGCTGCCACATAAGCTAATGGATAGCCAGTAGCTTTACTTGCTAAAGCAGAACTTCTTGATAAACGTGCATTTACTTCAATAATGTAATACTGCAAACACACCAATTATTATTCTTAAAAGCTTTAAATTATCCAAAACCACTTTTTTTTACCTGATGTGAAACTGGGTCCACAGCATATTGAATATTGCATTCACCTACCACTTTTAAATGTCTAATAATTTTAATAGCCACCGATCTTAACAAATTATATTCATCGTTTGTGAGGGTTTGACTAGGAGCCACCACGATAGATTCTCCCGTATGAATTCCTAAAGGATCCACATTCTCCATGTTACAAACCTGTTACGTAATTTAGCATTATTTTCAAATCGAACATGTTTACTTAAAAAAAAAATACCGTAATGCAGTTGTCGTATGCATCTCTTACAACTTCATATTCAATCTCTTTCCAACCTTTCAATGAACGATCAACAAGTACTTGATTTGAGTGAGAAAACGCCTGAGTAACTAATGGAATTAATTCTTCTTCACAGTTAGCAAATCCTGAACCTAAACCGCCAAGAGCATAAGCAGCTCTGACTAAAACAGGGTAACCTAGGTTTCTAGCTGCTTCAACAGCCTAAATTAAAAGTAGCAAGTAAAGCATTAATAAATTTAGTAGATAAATTTCAAACAAAATAAAAATGTTACGATACCTCATTGACTGAATGAGCAGGCATGCTTGGTGCCACTTTTTCTCCAATTTCTGCAATTTTTTCAGCGAATCGCTTACGATCTTCCGACTCAACGATTGATAAGACAGGTGTTCCCAATACTTTAACACCATATCTTTCTAAAACACCTTCGTGTTCCAACTGTATACCACAGTTGAGAGCCGTTTGTCCACCAAATGTTAACAGAATTCCGTTAGGTCTTTCTGATTTTATTACCTAAACCAAAATTAACAGCGTTAATAAATTCAACTACATAATTTCAGTCCAAGTTAGAAATTACTTGAGTAACATATTCCAGGGTAATTGGTAGAAAATATACTTTGTCTGCCAATCCTTTAGATGTTTGAACGGTTGCAATATTGGGATTAATTAACACGATATGAATGTTCTCTTCTCTCAACGCTTTGATTGCCTATTAATGCCAAATTTAAAATAAAAATGTTTAAAATAATTTAATTACTATTTACCTGAGATCCAGAATAATCAAATTCTCCAGCTTGTCCAATGCTTAAACCTCCAGAACCCAAAATTAAAACTTTCTTAGGATGAATTCTTTGGGCAGGCTTTTCAGAAGAATACTTCAGCCTGTCCTCAATAATCTTTGGCACATTAACATTGCTATTTCAATATTTAAAATTAACAAGCTGATTTTGAATAATAACATTCTTAAACTACCCTAAGGTAGAACTTTTTGATGCATTGACAATATTAAGAAACACATCAAAAAGGCACTCCAAATCCTGCGGTCCAGCTCGATGCTCAGGATGGAACTGTACACTAAAGAATGGTTTATTTTTGTGCACTATGCCCTCATTGCTGCCATCATTAGCATTAGTAAATAATGGAGCCCAATCATCAGGTAAGGTTCTAATATCAACAGCATAACCATGATTTTGCGATGTAATATAACAGCGTTTCGTGTCTAAATGCACGCAAGGCTGATTATGCCCACGATTGCCATATCTAAAATAAAAACAAATGACACGTTTTAAACAGACAACGTTTCTTTAGTATCGGTAAAAGAACGTTATTTACTTTAATTTATAAGTCCTAGCGCCAATTGCCAAAGATAAAAGTTGATGTCCAAGACAAATTCCAAATATTGGAGGAGGAATTGCTTTGTTTAGCACTTTGATTATGTTATTAATTGTTGTTTTGCATTGCTCTGGATCCCCAGGTCCATTGCTCAGAAACAAACCATCATAATCTATAATAAAAAAAGATTAATATAGATGAACAATTAAATAATATCAATGTACAAAATGATAACTACCATTATCGTCTAAAGGATGATCCCATGGAACGACTTCGACTCTAGCCCCTCTGTCAATAAAACAGCGAATTTGATTATTCTTCATGCCACAATCCACTACACGAATTGTTGGACTTCCTTCTGGGTTCATTACTTTCTTAGTCTAAATTTGTCAAGAAATCTCATATGACAACTCCATAAAATATAACAATTAAATTTTAATTTTCATACGGAAGTAGAAACAACTGCAACAAGGTTCTTCAAATTTGGATCCTCGAACGGATATTTATCTGGATTTTCATCAATAGTAATAATCTAAAAATAAATTAAAATTACCGAATAATTTAACAAAAATAAATACTTTATACAAAAGTAATTACTTTAGCCAGCATAGTTCCTTTCTCGCGGATCTTTTGGGTTAAACTTCGGGTGTCAATACCTAACAAAATTTAAAAAAATGAATGAAAATTTATGCCAAAATAAGTTTAAAGTTTTTTCAAATTGAAAAATCTACTTTGATAAAATTATATTAACCTTGCAATCCAATAACTTTATTTTCACACATCCACTGCGACAAACTTTTGACCGAATTCCAGTGACTATAATTGTCTACATATTCACTGACGACCAAAGCACTGGCCCAAATTTTATGCGACTCAAGCCATCTAAAAAACAACAAAAAAGAAAAACTTAAAAACCCTAAAGAATACTGTTGTTAATATAGAGCCTTACTTGTTTAAACCATAACCATCAACTTCTTCGGTGTCAGGAACTCCATAGTTACCAATAATGGGATATGTCAAAACTAAGATCTGTTGACAGTACGATGGATCAGTTAAAGATTCGGGGTAACCGACCATACCAGTCTGAAAGACTACGATAAAAATAGTAAAATTTTAATTACTATATACAAATAAAGCATATTAATAAAGTTGTTATTTTATTCGTTCCTGTCTAATAATTTTACTGTATTTTTAAAGTTAATGTTTAATATTATAAGCCCTATTTGTAATAACTAAAATCTATGTTTTAAACTTTTAACTTATTAATGGCTCAATTATTTTTTTGTTTTAAAATGGAAATTAATCGAAAATATTTCTACAGTATAATTATGTTACTTTGACAGTTTAGGTCCCAAAATCAGCAAAGCTCTTTGACGTTTAACTTTACAGACTAAAAAAGTTAACCTACTTGTAGATACGTCCTGGCAACTGTCAATCCAACCATTAAAAAGTGTGAAATTTAATTTTCTATTAAAATAACGCTAGTATTATATTTGTTACATAAGCTTTTAATCGAAACTATTTCATTAATCAAAGAAATTTATTTAAAACTAGCAAAGCCTTTTCCTGACGTTGCAAGCATTTACAGTACAACTTCAATTTAACTAACTCAATTTAATTCTTACATAATTAGCCAATAATATCAACTCTTAATTTGCTCTTATACTTGGAAGAGATCTAAGTTATTTCCAAAAGATTACATTGGAAGACCAAAATAAGTTCTGTTTTTAGGTGAAAAAAGGAAAATCTAAATCTGGTCAACTTCCCAACAAATTTTTACCGTACTGTTTTTAAAAATACTTTGCCTAATTAATCACTGTATAACATTCGTATTTTTTCCAATAACCACTTATTTATTCCAGAACATTTACAACAATCTTGATTTAAACGAACAAGGTTCAAGAACAAATATTTTTTACCGTTTTTACGCATCTTTTTAAAATAGTACTGTATATGTAAATAAAATTTGCTTTTGCATAATAATCAGTCAAATATTAGAACTACGTACATTAAAATGCCCACAATCTAACAAAACATTATTGATACCGGTGTATAGTATAATCTTTCAGTCATGTAAAACACGTGTCTTTGTTAATAGTGTAATAAACAATATTTTGATGCAATACTGTATGTAAAATTGTATGCTTTCGAGAAAAAAAGCTTATTATGATACTGTAGTACTTCAAAGAAAAGCTACTGTAAATCTCAATAAAAAAAAATCAAACTATAAATGACATTGACCTTTACTCTTAATTAAGACTTACTGAAAAACAGAAACGAAAGCACATGCAATATACAGTATCATTTGTAAACTAACTAAAAAGTTAAATCAACTGTACCAATTTCTCCAACTGCATTGGCCGAAATATCACCAAATGCTTTTCCAGTGAAAGTGGTTCCATCTTCCAAATATAAAACAGCCGTTTTCGAAACAACCTGCTTCATCGTCAACAGACGTAATGAAAAAAAACTACGCGCAATGCAAATAACTTCTAATAATAATAATACAGTAACTTTCACTGATGAAAGTCACTTACGAAATAATTCACAATCACCGTGAAATCAACAAGTCCAGCAATTGACCTTCGAAGCCACAACTATCAAACCGTTTTCGTCTGAAAATACAACTCCTTTTATACGACACTGGTTGATCTTGATATGCATTTTTAAGAGGCAAGGTCATCTTGATCAAAGTTGTCTAGGGTCATATGTATCCTCAAGCAAGTCGCAGGGGAGTTACTTACTGTATAATGTTTGAAAGGTCACCCCAGCACCATTAAAAAAGGGCGTTACTCTTTTCATCTGTTAAGCAATAAAGCATGAGGGACAAAAAAAAATAACAGTAGAAGTTCTTTAAGCTCCAGTTCAAATTTGATTCCCTGCTTCATTTAGGATTATAATGTAGTTTCATCGTGTATTCGCGATATGAATTTCTAATCAAACCCAGCGATTAAAAACACCGTGGTTGAAACAAATCGAGTTAACAATACCACTACTTTTCTACTTGTTTAATTTGAATTACAGGATTACATAAGTTACTTTCCGTTGACAATATAAAGCACCAGATATTTTTTGACTGACAGACGTAATTAATATTATAAATCAGGAAGTCACGTCTTGTGAAGTACATGCAATATAGCAAACACATTTAAGGCCCTTTTATCACAATGGGCACTTTGGCGTATAGGCAAACGTTCAAAGCTCATTTCGATTAACCCAACGACGAACAACCTGAGCAAGTGCAGCGTAAAGTAAAAAATTTACAGAAATGCAATATATTATACGAGAAAAGTTTCCAAAAAAATAGGTTTCTGCATTTTTTTCCCCCAAACTCAAATACTACTTTACTGTTCGTACAAAATTAACTACTCAACGCTAACATTAGTGTCATTTTATCCCTTCAAACTAGATCTAACAATTTCCAAAATCTCTCAATATTTACTCTGATTAAGTCTCAAAATATCTCTCATACAGTTAACAGCAAGTTCCATTACAAAATTCCTTTTAAATAAGCATTTAGCATCATTTTGGTATAAAGACACTTCATAAAACTATACAAAAAAAATGATATAAAAAACTAATAAAAAATTTAAGGCATGAAAATGATACAAGTTATATGCAATAATAGGGCAACGTTATGGACATACTGTATCATGTAATAATATTTAAAGATAAAATGCATAAATGTTAAAAAATGCCACCAAACTACAATATTGTACAGTACTGAGTAAATCATAAGTAAGTCCTTGCATATTTTTTAAATTAAATCCCACAAAAATATTAATTTCAAATGTGGCACAACTAGAAATGCTGACTTTGCCTTTTAATTGTACCCATTACCAGTTACAACCAGTAATTTAATCTCGCAAAATACCAACTACGATCAATTATTAAAGATCTTAGTATTACCACTAAAATTACAAAAGAGTTCGATCAAAAGATAATCAAATAAACTTTGTCAAATTTTAAATCGACATATTTTTGTAGTTTATGAAAAAGAAAATAAACAGAAGGAACGTCAGTTTCTGATTCACTAAACCACTATAAAAAGCACACTTCAACCCAAGTAAATTGCCAAAAACATTTTTACATTTAGTATATTTCAAACTTGATATTATAAGCTTAATTTTATCCTTTTTTACATTGTCTTTAATGTCTATTGTCTACTAGCATAAATATCCAGAAAATTCCGTTGGGTCCATTCTGTATTATAAAAAGAATTACAATTCTCCTCTATTGATTACAAATGGGAAACAAAAAGTTTATTTCTCCAAAGTAAATTCCCACTAGTGGAAAGATATCACGTAATGGTCCCACGTTTTCTGAATATTTCTTCAATGAATGCTTCTAAGTATGAATCGTTCAATACAACCTAAATAATAATGAAGTCTAGTAAAGCCTAAAGTTATTGACATTCTTAACGACTTTCTCAAAATCATTAAGAAATCAAAAATTATTACGTCAATAAATGTACGTAGAAAAGTGAATAAAATTCTAAAATCTAATAATTTCCACACAAAGCTAATACAGTTCTGTTTATTTTTCGTCCTCCCTTCCTCGATTATCATAATTATTATAATATGGCAATAAACTCACATTTTATAAGTGTGCTGTTGGGAGAGTTAAATACACTCATTTTTATTAAAGTTTTATGGCAATAATAACGAGATGCAAAATACTTTAAAGACAAAAACGACTACCGATTCATTTTAAAATAAAAAACGGTTATTGAAGAAAAGCTACAGAAACCAAAAGCGGAAGACAAATTTTAAATTATGTTTCCCCCAAAAAGATTCACAGTTAAAGCACTAAAAAGCAAGGCACAGGATGAAAAAGCGTAAACATAAACTAACAAAATTTCATTTTTAAAATAATTTTTCTAACCTATTAAATTTCTCTGTTTTCTTAACTTATTTACTCTTCAGACTAACTAAAATAACTATAATTAACGAAGTCGTTTTGAGCAACCTATGTGAATTTGAGCACACATTAGGAAAAGGGCCAGCGTTAACATATTAATATAAAGCGTATTATGCAACGTGATAATTTCTAATACTGAGTTTTCGTTTTAAATGCTTTGAAAGTGTTAGTAGCAAGCTATACAAAAAAACCAAAATTAACATGAACAAACTACACCGGATCAATTGTTGTATATGTGCGTGTACGTCGACTGCATTCTCTCTTTGGTTCCTAGTTTATAAAGATAAATGAAGTTATTTTGTGTTGGAAAATGGCAGTTCGATGATACAATGACAAAAAAGGCCGAGATCAATATTATGGCACTAGCATCAAACTTTTTTTTTCGATTTAGCATAATGATGTTGTATGACAACGGAGAAAAGGCAGCACCAAAATAGCGCTTAACCAGATGATTGTGTTGCTTGCAGCAATTTCGTATTGCGAACTTCTTCAACGCGACGATCCTGACAAAAAAAAAGTCAACTTAAAGTTAATAAAAAGTTCCCATTTAACATCTATCCTAAATGAGATATTTAACTTCGAATTCTCCACCATTTTTTTCAAGTTAAAGCTTTGGCTATTAAAAAGAATCTAAAAATTTTATAATATAAATTTGAAATTCTTACGTGGTCCTTTAGTGTCTCCAGTTTACGTTGGATGACAAGTTCTCGTTTTTCAGCAACCGTTTCTAATTTGCGCTCAATGCGAATACCCAACTCTTGTTGTCGCTCTTCAAGTTTCTCCTCCACATAGCTCCTTGCTTTCACTATTTTTTCTTCCTAATAACAAGAGTAATTCGTCGAAATTCAAAATTTCAACTTTTAGTTCAATTTAACAGCTTACATGTTCCTTCAACTTTTCAAGTTTCGATTGAATATTTGCTTCTCGATTTTCAATAGCAGTCAGCATTTTCTTTTCGATGGTCTCTTTTTTCTCTTCAACAAATTGCTGCACCAATGCATTTCGCTTAGCTGCCGCCTCTTCAGCACGGGATCGCTGATCAGCCAGCTGGCCAATTTTCTCAGCGTCCAACGTCTTTAAACATCATTCAGTTAACATAAACAAAACCTACTTAATATACAACTACAAGACTTACTTCTCGTCGTTTTTCAGCAGCTTTTAGCTTATTGTAAATGTCATCAAGAGAAAAATCTTTAGGTGGCGACGTCGGTCTCTTTGGAGTGGCATCTTTAACAGGTGGTGAAAGAATAACCTCGTAAGCGATACCACCTTTGGGGCTTTCAGTAGCTCGGATTTCAGTAACTAATATAAAATTAAATAGAATTCTTTATCTCTATATTAAATAAAGACTATAATAACAAACTAAATTGATTTTCTCAATTTCATAAAAGATCTCAAATAAGCAATTAATGGTTGCATAATGCAATTACAGAAACATATTAGACAAACTTAATCAACCCTATTTTAATTAATAATTTTATATTTAATATACAGTATATATAATTTTATTATTTGTTGATCCATGCTATAAAATTTCAAAAGACAAAATACCAGGCCAGAAATCTAATGGATTGACCAATTACTTTGTCTCGAAAGTTAATATTGTCCCTGCAAATAATTTATTGCGCCTCGAAAGTCAAATACCCTAAAAGCTTTTTTAAAAAAACCCTATTTTTGGTAGTTAAGAACAGACATGTACTGTAATTAACAGTCATGTTTACTCAAATGTTAGTTTCAAAATAGAACGAGTCCATAATATACAACCATAAAGAAATGACATTACGTCGAGCGTAATCATATAATAATATGATCAATGCCTTTATAATCAAAGATACCCAACTAATAAAAAGATCCCTATTTTATTACAGTACAAGTAATAAAAATAGCCAGGCTAATGTATTTAAGGAAAATACCGAAATAAATCGACGGGAAATTCGCAGCATTTTAGTGCTGCAAAACGATCGATAAAGAAAAACGGTTTGTGTGCATAATTTGGCAGCAAAACAAAAAGAAAAACCACAACAAAAAAATGAACAAAAAATGCACACAACTCTAAAAAATAAATACGCAGCCAACTAAATAAATATCTTACAATATCATAACATTTCAATCTGTAAAAAAAACTGGGATAAAATACAATTAATTGTACCGGTACATTTATAATTATAAGCATTTGTGCATTATGTAGAAAATATAAAAGCTATTAGCGAGGATATTATAAGAATTAAGTATCTCAATTTTCTAAGCATAAGCGGTTAACGCGGTTCTAATGGATGACAGGGGTGGGTTAACAACGTTGCTAGCGAATCAATAAATACACACACTCAGTTGCAACAAGCTGGGTAAAAGCAACCAGAGAGCTAAACAGACGAACAGAGAGACTAGAGGAGAAGTCGATAAAATTAACTCTTTTGAAAAATCGATATTAGGTACGTGATAACCATGATCCAACCGGCGGCTCTAACAAAGGTTATTCATCTTATTAATATCAAAATAAAATATACTATAATCGCACAAGAATAATAACTGTTACACCATTTAATGAGTGTATAATAAAAGATTAAATTAAGATTTTCTTAGCTGTTTAAAAATTACACTTGACATTGTCGTTGCAACTGTACCTGTAGTAGCCAAAAAATGCTAGTTGGCTTAAAACCCTCTACCTGGCAGACAGCCTGGTGCCAGAGCATAGCTCACCTGATGTGTTACCCTGGCAACAGTCGCATCATTGAGTTTTACGAGTCGACAAATGAGCACCTTAACAGCAATTCTTTACCACCCGCCACTTCTTACATAATATACATTTACAACCATACATGTTTTATTATTAATACTGTCTTATTAATCTAACAGTCAACGTTGAATCCCAAAGAAATTTCGAATAGGAGGTTAAAAATTTATAACTACAATCGAAAAAAAAATTCAATCAGACCGATGACTCATTTGTAATTTCCATTTACAGTATAGAGTATCTAAGCATCCCCACTACATCTCCTCTCCATCCCCCATCCATAATTCAGTCAATAACCCACACCCTTTTCCTTTACCAATGATATTTCTCTGTTACTGTGCATTTTCTAACCATTTTTTTACATGTAAATTTCAATTAACTAACTGCAACAAAATAAAATCAAAAACAATTAATAGAATTATCCAAAAAAATAACTCATTAAAAAAAGTAATTTGTTTTTATCCCCAAAATAATTTCTGACAAATCAATTTTTCATACCTGCATATTTAAAGGGAACCGGCTGAGACTTACGACGGACTTGTTGACTAATAGGCTTTTGCGCTACATGGTCTACAATATTTAAGAAGCATCCAATTCCATTTTAGTAAAAAAAAAAACACTCGGTGATTTTATAAATTACAGATTTTTTTATCTCACCGATTTTTGCCATCAACTTGCAGGATTTTGAAAAACAATTCAAAACCGAATCCTTTACCCATTCTATTAACATGATTACTTTTTTTCTTTTTTTTTGCTAACGGTATACAACAATTTCACCTGTTAACTTAACAAAAATACTTTCACACAATCGAAATACAGCCGTGTCGTAGTAGATGTAAAAACCAGTGCGTCTAGGACAATGTTACAAGACGCCAAATAAAAGCGGCTATTTCACTCAAATACGGACAGATTGAAACTGGTCTCTAAAAGCTCCAACACACGCAGTGCCATCTACAGTCTACTTTTAACTCCATAAGGGATGCATGCTGGATCCTAAGACAGATCCGCATACAAAAAATCGATACATCATCACCCTCCTGCAACCATCACATGTAAATTCAATACATGTCTAACCTAACGTTTTTCCTCTGCATCAGCCGCAGTGAATGATCATGTATAGACCCACAACTCATTGCATAACTTTGCAACACAGATATAAAATCAAACAGACAAACAAATGATCCTCTACAAATCTAAGAAACAATTGGCTTAACCGGTCACACATTAATTGCACGGTACATATTCAATTAACCAATACGATTCAACCAAATATCCATACACCTAAAGTTAAACACTAAAATGATGCAGTACTCTAAAGTTACGAAATTTGAAAAATCTCTCAATTTACAAATAAACTATTTACCTGTCATTGCTGTTTAATTTTTTTTTAAAGTTGCTGCCCTGTTATAATAGCAGTTACAGAACAGTACAGAAGTCAATATACAGTATAATGTTGCTGAACTTTGCGAGACCAAAATGCAGAAACAGTTACAATATTTTTTGGTAGACAACCGGCATCAGTTTCAGTGAGAATGGTTTAAATAGTACCGCCTATCCAACTGCCGCAGACAAGATTATTGATCAGGCATAGTACAGAGAAAAATAGTTTAAAAAGCATTGCACTTCTGCACGTAACTACATTGTTAACTAAAACAGCTGGATTGAAGAAACGCCCAATCTCAAAAAAAAAAAAGTTAAACCGTATTGTAAACGCATGCAGCGAATTTTACAGTCAATGTACAGTACAAACGATTGTCAAACGAAATGTCAAGATACGATATCAAACTATGGAAATAATTAACGAAGATTTAGTGTATGCGTGATACACGCTATCTGTCATACCCAATAAAGCTCTTTAGAATACGGTTATGCACAGTACATCAATTAAAATTTACAATAAATTAACTTAACAAGAACTTAATTATGAATCAATACTCACAATCCGGACTATGTTTGCCATTGGTTATCTCATATCCCGACATGATGAGCTGAAATTAAAATAGAGATAAAAATTAGCAATAGACAAAATCATATACAACATTGACTGTTTAAGGAAATTACAGTAATATGTAATCAATAAATTTTACTATAAGTGCTGTAATAATTCACTGTAAGTGCTGCATTTAAAAAAACCTACTAAAATCCATACAAGTACAGATCCACAAATTACCAAAAGAATATTCGATTTTCATAATTACAAATGATGTATCGAGTTTACCGACAATAAGAGACATAGTAATGTTACATAATTTTGTTACTGTTATACAGTAATTGTAATGATTACTAAATTCGAATAAAGTTGAGGTACATCACGTGCTGTAATCTGTACTGTAACTAATTAACTGTCAATGAGACGATAATGGAATTTAGAACTAATTGAATTACGAGAAGTTAGTGCTGGTGCTAATCACATTACGCTTTAAATATTCAATAGCTTCTTGTAAGATTTCTTTTCAATACATGACACATGTGAATACACTTAGTAAACGAAAAAGTGATACATGTAACAGTTGACAACGAATTCAGACAAAGGACGCCATATGCAACCCTTTACTTTACGTTTTCCAAAGCATCATTCTTTAGAAACAAATAAAAAGTAAGAAGTAAAGCACACAAAAAGGGAAGAAAGACTTAAAAGATTATCAGTTGATGGAAAGAACTTATTACCTACTACTCAAATATCCTTAAGAGGCAACCTATTGTCCACACAGAACACTGAACCTCCGTCCAAACAAACGCTATGGAATTTGATAAACTTTTGTGAATTCGCGCCACCCTACTTTATGGAGGTTAAGCCCCAGGGGTGTCAGATGAAGCAAAACAGCTGATTTGTCTTACAAGTCACTATAAACAATTATTGTGATAATTTAATTTGGTTAAAAATTTAAATGTGTAACTATATCAAACATATTTTACTTTCAGCAAAAATAAATACAGTAAATACAAATGTTAATTATAACTACGATATTTAACACGTACACGGGTTAATTTCTAGTTCCCGCCATTAATAAATCACTATTTCATATCGCCATCTATCGGTATTTTAAAGTAACCCGAATTGTTCGTTGAATAAACAAGCATTGATGCCATCACTAAAATAGTAAAATCGGTACCGTATTTTGAAGTTTGAAGTACAATAACCAAATTTTGTTTTTTTGTATGACAGTGTGAGACTTAGGCTGTCAGTTTACGATACAACTTTAAATTACAAGTAAGTTACTAAATTATTTTATAGATGGAAGGGACCGCTCGACTCCTACTATACTATATTTATAAAATACAAGAATGTAATTTATTTTCAATGTTAACGAAGATTGACTATCCATCCTGTATTATTGTGCATTAATGTACTTGACATTATTATTAATCTAATTAATTATGAAATCTATATGATTACAGCCATAATTGAACTATGGCATTCGTAGAAGAGAACTGGGATGATGAGGTTTCGGGTAATAGTCAACCTACTAAGATTATAGTTAAAGGTACATCACAATCACCGCCACATTTTGATATGACTTCTCGGAAATCTACCACTAACGAGACAGCTGATCGAAATGATTATCGACATAAACAGCCCCAGCGCTCTTGGACAAGAAGTACTCAACCAGAAAGATTTGATAATGAAGCAGGAAGAAATGGTCACCGAGGAAACACTCAAAATTTTGGTAGATCAACTAGAGGACGACAAGATTCTCAAGATTATGGTAGATCAACTAGAGGACGACAAGACTCTCAAGATTATGGTAGATCAAATAGAGGACGACAAGACTCTCAAGATTATGGTAGATCAACTAGAGGTCGACAAAATTCTCATGATTTTGGCAGACCAACTGCAGATCGAGAAGAGTCTCACGAAACCGCATCATCGGGAAGAAGAAATTTCTCGAAAGAAGTGGACGAATCTCTACTAACACTCTCCGTTAGTAACCGAGACGTTGGCAAAATAATAGGTAAAGAATTTAGTCTGGCTAATAAACTTACTGTTTAATGTGCTTGAAAGACGACTAAACTAATACGATTTTTAATTTTGAAGGAAAAGGTGGTTCTAAGATTAGAGAATTGGAAAGTGCTAGCAAAGCGCGAATTCAAGTAAATTAGAGATATAACGAATAATGGTTAGCATAGAGTTAAAGGATTTCATCTGTAGATTGCCAAGGATGGCGAAGATGAATCAACCGTCAAAATTTTTGGATCCGAAGAAGCACGCACGGCGGCTTCTGACATGATAAACGATTTAATCAACAATTTCGAAATGCAAAATCGAAACCAACAAAGTAATGGGAACTATTTTAATAAAGACTTTGTTATGCACTAATATCTGCTACTTAGGTTCAAGAAGAGGCGGAGGACGCTCAGATACTTTGGCCGTTGCTACACCATCTACAGAACTCATCGATTGGTCAAAAGCTGGTGAAGAATATGAAACATTTCAGAAAAAGCGATGGGAAAGTAAGTGTTCACTGCTCTATAACAATTTTAATTACACTAATAAGTTCAATTTCTAATAAATTATAGAATGTCCCCCTTTGAAAAAACATTTCTATTTCGAGGACCCTGAGGTTGCTTGTATGACAAATGAAGAGGTCTCACGAATTAGGTATTGGGAAATTCAATGCATAACATAAAAATTCATTATTTTTAACTTTTTAAAATAGATTACAGAATAATAACATAATGGTGAACACATTAAACAATACGAAAATGAACATTCCAAATCCAGTTACAACTTTCCAACAGTGTTTTGAACACTATCGTAAGCTTTCTCACGATGCTCTTTAATAATCATACTAAATTCTTGCAATTTAGCCGAAATTTTGGAGCAATTGGAAGCTCAAAAATTTGTTAAGCCTTCTCCCATACAAGTAGGTATTAATTAATGAATTAACTATGTCGTTTATTGAATCTTTTATCATCATAAAGATTCAAGCCTGGCCCATTCTACTTCAAGGATTAGATCTAATTGGAATAGCCCAAACAGGAACAGGAAAAACTTACGCATTTCTACTTCCAGCTCTGATTCATATTGACAATCAACCAGTGTATGCAAACTTAATATTCTATTTTTAGCAAAAGTATTTAAATTTCAATGTGTGCATTTCAGTCCTCGTGAAGAACGAGGCGGACCAAACGTGCTCATATTGGCACCAACTCGTGAACTAGCTCTTCAAATTGAACGTGAATCTAATAAGTTAAATTATAAAGGGATTAGAAGGTTGACGTTTCACGTTTATACATTATTAGTGTGGTTTATAATTATTTATCCTCACAGCTGCTGTGTTTACGGTGGGGGAAATCGCCGAGAACAAATCAACATGGTGACCAAAGGAGTGCAAATTATTATTGCAACACCAGGACGATTAAACGATCTTGTAATGGCCAACGTTATCGATGTCAGCAGCATCACTTATTTGGTTAGTTAATATAAATTTAAAATATGATACTTTATAATAAAATGTTCGCTTAGGTGTTAGATGAAGCTGACCGAATGTTGGATATGGGTTTTGAGCCCCAAATTAAAAAAGTCTTACTTGATATACGACCCGATAGACAAACAGTCATGACTAGGTTTAAGCAAAAATAATTAGAAATAACGAGTTTCTAATAGTAAATATTTTGCAGTGCAACTTGGCCTGAGGGAGTTCGCCGTATGGCTAATCAGTATATGAATAATCCAATTCAAGTTTGCGTTGGATCCTTGGATTTAGCTGCAGTACATACTGTTGAGCAGATAATTGAGTTATTAACGCAAGATGAGAAACGACAACGGGTACCAAATTGTTTTTAAGATATTAACCTATTCTAACCAAATAAACTACTCGTAGCTATTCGATTTTATTGACAATATGGCTGCAGATGAAAAGTTAATTGTTTTTGTTGCTAAAAAATCGTTGGTTGACGACTTATCAAGTGATTTTGCCATTAAATCTATTCACTGCCAAGCATTACATGGAGACAGGTATTGAATTATTGTATAAATTAATCAAATAAATGTTGGAAAATATGTAAACGACTTTGATTAGGGAGCAGTCAGATCGTGAACAAGCCTTAGAAGATTTAAAAATAGGAGATGTTCGCATACTAATAGCTACAGATCTTGCATCCAGAGGACTGGATATTAAAGACATAACGTAAATTTCAATTTTTCCATTTTTAATTAAGTTTTTAATTTCATTACTTCTAACTAGACATATCATAAACTATGATTTTCCCCGAAATATTGAAGAGTATGTTCATCGAGTTGGAAGGACAGGCAGAGCTGGTCGAACTGGAAAAGCCATTACGTTTTTCACGCGTGAAGATTGGCGTTCAGCACAAGAACTGATTAAGATTCTGGAAGAAAGTGCACAGGTTTGCGTTAACATTCTAGTTAAAGCCAAAAGCAAAATAATAATTCACATGGTTGAAATTATTGTAGTATGTACCAGATGAGTTGTACAGAATGGCTGAAAGATTCGCCATTGCAAAGGAAAAACGAGATAATGAGAGAAACTTTTTTGGTCGTGATGGGGGTGGTCGTGGTCGAAGAGGAAATCGTTATTAAGTTTCATTTCCGAAGAATATTATATTTTGTTACACTTGTTGTATTATGTGCATTTTATATGATACTGTAGTTAATTTCAATTAAAATACCAGAGTGTTTCCTAATACTTTTGTTACGATTTTGTAATTCGCAATACAGGAAAACTAATGTTAATCACCTTATTCTCAACTAGATATTTGAATTTCATTAGAAATGATTGTAAACTGAAATTTGATAGAAAATATAACTACAGTGTTATCAGATTACAATGCCATTGCAAAGTACAAATATGTATACACTTGGCATTAGACCTCAATAATGCAATTATTATTGTGGTGCGAACTTTCAAGAGTGATTAACCACCATACAGTAGCAACTTCTTTCAAGACGTTATTTGAAAGACGTTATTTTAAGAAATTTACAGAATAGGAAATAGACTAGTTCATAGCCAGTTACAACATAACTTAATAAACTAATTATTTATTTGTTACTTTTAAAATGTGAAAATTTGTTGAACATACTGTACGTTTACCAGCATTGATAAAATTGATATTACAGTATAAACAAAATTAAATACAGCACTATACAAATACTAATTAATACGCTTAGTTATTTATTGATTACGATTTACCTCGCGATTTCCTAATCCAGTGATGCATTGATTGAAGCTGTTTAGATTTGTAATTCATACAAGTTGAGTCAACAAAATATGCCATTTCTGAATCTATGAAAATTGTCAGCTGTTTCAACAAAATAAATAAGCAGTGTTTTTCTATTACGGTAACTTTTTCAGATGTTAACAGTTTTAGCACTTCATAATATAATACTATTATATCTGCACCACCAACTTTGTTAACTTATTTAAATACTGGTAGTTAATAATTATTCTACTGTAATTTTAAAAAAAAATACGTTCATTTCAAAGTCAAAGTTTTCCTGTAACTTCGCGTTTCATTTGTCGTAGGACTATTTCACATTAGTATGTTGTGTAGTAAGACGTTTTCTTAAAAGTTGTGAATGATACCACGTGAGTGACGTGACACCATTTTGATTTTGCGGATAACTTCAGAGATCCTAGGACAAAAACAAAAGCATTTAAATTTGATCACTTTATAAACTTTTATTTTTGTTTATAAATGATAATGGCAATAAACAACAAAGAACCTGACAATATTGAGTGGAATATAGACATGGAAGTGCAGTTATTTTATGCAATGCGTGGGCATAAACCAGTCGGTAAGTTGGATGGGGTTGAGAGAATAAACACAGAGTTTAAGTTACAAACATACATTATTGATAGTAAAAAATGGCTCTAAACTTTCTTGAATTTTAGGTGTAAATCGACATTTTCAAATGGCATGTATCATTGAAAAGTTTCGAGGAGCTATTCAAAAAGATATAACCTCGCAACATGTATGGGATCACTTGGAATCGATGTACGACATGGCTGCTCTAGTATGTAATAAATAATCCTGATTATTTATTGTTGTTGTAATAATACAACTGTTTAGCATGAATCGGAAATCATACCTTTTCCAAATGACGAAGCTGATTTTGCCTTGCCGGAGACAATATTGGGTGATAAAGTCACTAAAGAAGTTAAAAAGGAAGAAGATAAAACCGATAGTAAAACTAAAGAAACAACTCGAGATGAAAAAGAAGTTACCACTCGTGAGTGTTTATTCTATTTCCATAAAAATCCTCCTTATTTAAATGTGTGATTCATTAGCTATTGGAAAACAAACTAACCGTGAACGATCTAAAGAAACGCGTGAACCTGAAGCCGAACCACATCCTTCAAATTCTCCAAAACGTAAACGACAGTCCAGACATCAACAGGATTTTATTAGTAAACCACAAAGTCCAGCCTCAACTACACCGTCCTCGTCTAAACGCCGGCGAACATAAGTGCTTTGTTAGAAATGACTTCATTTTGTATATTATTTATTTGAAAGTTGAGATTTAACAAGACAACCACTTGACGTTATTCATCAATTTCACTAAAATACACAACCTAATGTATATTCTCATAAGAATTTCTCCATTAAACTTGTCGTTATATAAACGCTGATCTGACTTTTTCGTCTAATAACTTACTGTAGGTAAATAGTACGTTATTCTTGGATACCAAGAAAACGCTCGATTTAATCTTTAAAATTAATAATTTGTATTTCATAGACGCCTTCAATTACTGTACTTGTGCTTAAAAATAGTAGGCTCGTTCAATCTGAAATTAGACGTTATAATTATAGGCCATTAAATATTTTTCTTTTCTCAAAACAAGTCCAATTGACTAAATTTATTTTAAGATCATCATGCTGAAAATAAATACGCTGTTATTATACATATAGATATCAGAATCTTTTTCTATCTGTAAAATATTAATGAGTGTACGCTTATCTGGAAGGTATAAACTTCCAAATATTACGGATTTTTAACAATTCCTGTTACTCAAAAATGACGTTAACACAATAATTATTCTCCAACTGATTAAAAAAAGTAAGACATGTTTAAACTGTGTTGCTCCAAGATATACAGTACAATAACTGAGTGACTGAAATGTTTAAGAATATACTTAAAAGAAAAAACTCGAAGCTCTACCGTGTATTAAATCCCTTTCATTCAATTTCACTTTCATTAATTATAAATGAACTAAAAATATAGATTAAAAAGTACTCGCACATCTCCACGCACATACACAAAAAAACACAAGTTACCAACTGTTACTTAAAACTACTTTAAATATTTAGCTAAAATGGCTGGTAAACTTTGACTAGCATTTTACTTAAGCGATTATAAAAAATATAATAATTACAGTACCACATTATGTAGTCGTTTTATGACTCAAATTAAGGTCAAATCTAATAATTATGAACCATGGTCTTTTATGCAATATCGCGTTTAAATTATGCAGAAAAAACCAGGCAAAACTATTAAAAGTTCCCATAAAACACAGAACAATAAATTTAACTATATTGTAAACTGGCAGTATATTTAAAACAATAAAAAAATGCATTTTAAACAACATAATCATAGTACGTAACGGTTCAGATTCAAATCATAATTTCTTCACGATCTTATAAATTAAAAATATTTTAATTTGCCTAGCGAAAAAATACTTCTACTGTACTACTGATTCTAAACATGTTATTAAAAATACATGGTATAAAATCTGTGTTTGCCTGAGCTACTATGAGCTATTGACTGATTTGTCTTCCACAAATTCCACTATTTTGCATATAATTAAACATTTCAGTCTTAAACTCGTTACAAAATATTAAAAATACCTAAAAATGATACGAGGATAGTTAATATTATCAACACTAAAATCCAAAATCCTCATAAATCACAAAAAGAAAATTGAAAAAGAATTAGCTCCAACTAACGGTCAATTCAAAACTCCTGGACCATAAAGTATAAATCATAACTGACGCAACTCTAGAAAACACTACATCGAATTCAAATATGAACAATAAAGATGAAGAATGAGAGGTGAATGGGTCGATAAAGTCAGTTCAGTGGAATTATATAGTGCGAAGAAGGTCACGTATAGAAATTTCAGAAATAACATTATGCAACATACCCATCGGAAGATACCGAACACTCGCCGTTATTGTTATGCGAGATTGCATCACATTTTACAGTACGTATGCGAGCCGAGTCCACTGCATCTAACAGACTTTTAGCATTTATAGCTAACACATGACTGGCTGATAACATTTTCTTTCTATATTCACTCTCAACTGCAGTTGCACTAAAAGCATGAGCCTGCTTCATGGCGTTCACTAACTCGCCCATATCTTTACCCAACACTTTATGAGCTAGTTCAACCTAAATTAATCAGTTTGTGTTAATCTTCAGTCAAATCAACGAACAAATGATTGACAGTAAACAAACCTCTCTGTGAGATGATGACTGTAGTTGAGGCATCTGTTCGTCAACTTCTCCTAATAACTTCCTCAACTCAACTCCAACTTCCTGCGATTTATTCATTTTATAATTGCATATACATTTAAATTTAATGCGACAAAATGGGTACCTTAACTAATTCCAGGTACTCGTTAACTTTGGATTGTTGAACAACTTTTGAGAGTGTCATTACTGCTCGGACAACACTTGTAGTGCAGTGATAAACGCTGTCATTCGTCCTGTCGAGATCGGCAGGAGTCAACAATTCGGGTTTCTTATCAAAATTAAGCCCAATACTTTTAATGCTATTTTAATATACAAAGTTTTTAATTAAAATACCTTTGATAAGACTTGCGGATCTTGAAAGTCGACTTCGTCAGAAACTAATAATTAAAAAATCAAAATTAAAGCAAGAATTTACTGTACTATTGCCATATGCACTAATACGGTCAGTCTGTAAATTGAGATACAAAACTTGATAATTTTTATGAAATATTAAAACTGATGTCTAACATTTTTGTAAAATCATTTGCTTAAATATAAAATTGTACTAAACATCTAAGGAAATTTACTAGAACTTGCCAAATTAGTGAAAATGTTCTGCACATTATTGAATATGTTCTACCGTGATCTCTTGATAACGGCGATCCACGACTGCTTGCACCACCAATACTATGAATCGGTGAACTAGAAATGCCTTCTAAGCTGTCGGTATCTGAACGATCTGATCTATCGCTACATGAAAGCCGTTTCCTCTACACATAAACAAAAAATGTTTGTAAATTTTAAGAAAAACTTAATTTGATAGAAGCTTCGGTTAATCGTACAAAATTTGTTTCCTCTTCCAACAACCATTTCGAATCCTCTTCCGATTCTTTCTTCTGCTGCATTATTCGATTTTCAATTGTACGCTGCTCTATATCAGACACTCGCTTCACTGGATCTTCGTCAACTTCGTTCGTCTGCTGTTCATGTTATTATAACCCACCCAATAAATGCAATTTTTAAAATATAATTCACTTTAAACACAAGTTAAAAACAAAACACTCGGTTAGCAACACGGTGACATTAAAAAAAAATTAAAAATTGATGGTTATCAAAATTAAAAGTGCGATAAAATAAACTCACAAACTTAAAATTGGTCAACAGGTAAGACTTCAGGCAAGGCGTAGTTTGAATGCTTCAATCTGAATCTTATTGTTTTTTACAATGTGACAACACATACAAACTAAAATTTATAAAAGATTTACGTGCTGTACACACACTGATTATTGCAATAAAAATATGAAAGAAATCGTGCTTTTGAAAGAATTAATAAAACAGCCATTTCAAGCAAAAAGTTAAAATCAAAATGGTCAGTAAAACTTGGTAAAATAAAATCAAAATTTGTCAATACTGAGATAACAGATGGAAATTTCCAAACCTCAGCCGGTGCCCGTCGCTTAGCGCCGTTGGATGCGAAATCAACAGCTACTGTGTTGCTAGCCGATGCTGGAATAGAATAACTGCCTGCCTGTGGAAGTGGAGTTTCCCTTAATATTTGAGCTAATACTTCAGGGCTTTGCGCCACAATATACGTAGCAGGAGCCAAATGACTTGAAGGAGGACTAGTCTTGCCAACGAAAGTTCGAACTGGCTATAATTTTACATAAAATTATTATCCATTTTCTCTATACAAAATCAAAAATTACTTTACCTTCGGAGGAGGATCCTCGGATGTTGTAGATCCTAAATAATAATTCGTTCGTTATAATTATTAACCAATAGCTTCATTATAAAGTATACAATCTTTCGTACCCCATGACATCGCTTGAGCTCTACGATTTTCTCTTCTCATCATTTCTTTTCTCTGACTCCTTTCCTCTTCCAAAATTTCACTAAGCACCAAATATTTTCAAGCAATTCAATATTTCCCCGCATTTAAAAACAATTTAATATACCTTAAAATATTTTTTATGTTTTGGAATGTTGGTCTCTTGGACGGTTCATAGGACCAGCACTGAGACATAAGACTGTACAACCGTGGAGGACAGTTTAGTGGCAATGGTAACCGTTCTCCGTTTTCTATTTTAACTATCACATCATTATTCTTAACTCCCTGAAATGGTTTTACTCCCATCATGAGAATCTCCCACATGCACACGCCAAACATCCACACATCACTGGCTGTTGTAAACCGTCGAAAATTAATCGACTCAGGAGCCATCCACTTAATTGGGAGCTTTCCCTTGGAGGCTTTATAGTAGGACTGTTCCAACCACCGTGATAAACCAAAGTCGGCTAATTTTACACAATCTTTGCTTGAAACTAAAACGTTTCTTGCAGCAATATCTCTAAAAAAATTTAAAACAATTGTTTGTTAGCGTTGAGGTATTAAAACAACTTTTATTGAAAGTTTCTCGATTACCTATGAACAAATTTTTTGCTCTCTAAATAAGATAATGCTGTGCTGAGTTGATAAGCGTATAAAATTAAAGTTGCCAAGTCTAACTGTGTTTTGTTATTTTGTAAATAAGCTCTCATCTAAACAACAGAAAAAATAAATAACAATACATAATAAGCAAGAAATTAAAACACACTTCTCCATGTTTAGCCAACTCCATGACAATCCAAATTGGACTTTCTGAGCAAATTCCAATTAACCGTATTATGTTTGGATGATCAAATTGTTGCATTATATCTAAATTACAAAATAATCATTCAACAAAACCCATACTATTATAAACAAACAACAGCTTTAAATTAATTACATGCTTCTTCCAAAAACCTTTCACCCATCGAATGTTCAGTTTCAACTTTACAGGTCTTAACAGCCACTGCAACCTCTTGATCATCCTACAAAATGATAAAAGTCAAGTCTTGAAGTTAAAAAAAAAATCAAAACTTGTACCTACCTTACAACGATAAACACCCCTATGAACATCACCAAACTGTCCTTCACCGATAATTTCTCCTAACTGTAAACGACTTCTACATAATTCATAATCCCTGCCAGCTGGAGTGGAATAATCACCTTCTTCATCAACAATTTCAGCATAATCTTCTACAAAAACACAGGATTAACAATATACTCATAAAGTAAAATAAATCCGTGCAAATACCTCCCAATAGGTTTGATGGAATGCTTTCTTCCTGGGCAAGTGAACCGTTTTTAACTTTAAAACTTTCCCTTCTATGGATGAATATAATTATTACATACTGTTCCAAAAATTATAAAACCAAAAACTTAAACGTACTTGTGTCTGGATGGGTGACCATCTAAAAATAATTAAAAAAAAATAAGAAAACGTAATAAATTTAGTTAAATGTGATGGTTAATTTGTTAATTGATTTTTAATCAAAAAGCAAGCTCAAGCTATAATAAAAACAAACCTTCTTCTTGCGGAGAATTTGCTTTATACAATTGATTTCCTACATAAACATGACGTGAGACCACAAAGCGCAGCAAGAAAACAAAAAAAAATCACACAACAAGGTTATATAAAATTACCAATGCAGTTAAATAGTTAATGAAATCAATAGCAATTAATTATGTATCCAGCGAGAACACATCGAAATGAGCAAATTAAAAATTAGTTAGGTTAAACAATAACAATGCTCATTAAGAAATAACAGTACATCAGAGACAAGCCAAGAAGTTGCCAACATAAATAAATAAAGAATAATAAATCGATACTTGCCTTTTCTGATCCAAAAAGATTTATCAGTATTTCTGACCAAACGACAATATCCGTCTATGAGATCAGCGATGTTTTCGGCTATCATCAACGAAGGACAAGTAATTGTCAATGCCTACAAATAATTAAAAAAAATTAGGAATGTAAAATTCCACAAAAATAAATAAGCGTATACCTCAGAAGCATTCGCAATTTTCAGCTGCAAAACTGTTTTATTTGCTATTTCATTAATAATTGTTTGAATGCTTTGTACTTGACCGAAATCAGCAATGTTATTAGGCTGCAGAATATAAAAAAGCATATGAAATTATAATGTCAATTCAACGTGTGGTTAATGATGATGATTAAGCTGACCTTGCCAACGCTGTCAGTCAGATAACTAATGCCAACCTCGGGACCAATTACTAGCTCAATAGGAATGCTCCATTCACTCTTCAAATAAATATTTTAATTAATATAAAACCAGTTCTTAATTTTTCCAAGTGTCATTTTATCTGTAATTTCTCACCCCTAAAGCGACTTTAAAGTGTTCCCGATTAAACCGTCTCACAGATAATATCAACTCCATAAATTTCAGCGCATATTCGGCATCTGTCAAACTACCCATTCTTTTAAACTGGTGTTGAATTGATTTACGAAGAGTTTTAGTCTGTAAAATATAGATTAAACGATATTCAAGGCAAACAATCAAACTATATTTAATTTTTTTATTTGGTAACTAAAGATAAACAAACCTTCACAGAATTCAGTAAAGACTGCGGGATAAATTTATGTAAACCAGGATCTTTTTCTAAATAGTCAAAATTCGATTTCTTATCCAACGCCCAATGAGATATACTTTTATATAGTCGCCTATAAAAAACAAGTAACAATAATTTAACAGTTAAAAATTAAAAGGTTAAACGATGACAAAAAATAAAAATACAAGGCAAAACTTTTGCATATTGAACAATAAACAATAATACAAAAGTAGAGCCGTGTCAACCTTGTAAAGACAACTTCAAAAAAGCCAAATAATTAAATTCCGATTTCAAAGCATTTATCAATAAAAAATACCTAATTTCTAAGCAGCATATCTGTATAGCCACGTCCAAATCTTTCAGTTCTAAATTCGATTTAAGATAATCTTTCTTTACCTGTTCAAAAAACAAAAAAAGATTTTATTTTGATCAAGTTCTTTCAAACTGTATAATTAAGTTTATAAACACACCTGTTCGTATAAGAAGAAAAATGTATTGGGATCTTTTTCATACAAGTCGGCAAGGCTGCCAGGGATATATCTAACGTGCAATTCATATCTGAAAAAACCAACAATAAATTTTTAATTAAGTCTGAAATCAGAAACCGTATTCATGAACTTGTATATCTTTTTCAATAAACAATGAAGTGGTACAATCTCAAAAGTGGTAATAATTTATTTTAATTATAAAATTTAAATTAACGTTATAAGTTATACTGTAGTTACACTATAACATTTATGCACTTTATTATTTTAATCGTTACAACTACAATATAGCAATACATTTTAATTTAAATAATATAAACTAAGATTTTACAAGTTAAGTAATGATCATAATCAGATGTCCTGTACGGTGTCCGGAGTATACGACGCCAGGGATATGTAGCCAGGAAAATGTAGCCAGTTATATGTAGCCAGGGAAATGTAGCCAGTTATCGGTCACCTTCGTTTTCACAATTAATGATGTTAGGTTAGATTAAAATAGGTTAGGTTAGATTAAATAATTTTAGATTAGGTTAGTTTAGTTTAGGTTAGTTTAAATTGGGAGATAAACTTATACAAAGGTGATCTATTTCCGCGTCATGGCTTTCTACGTCATGTTACTGGCTACATTTCCCTGGCTACATATCCCTGGCGACGTATACCCCTAGAACCGTCCTGTACACCATTTAACAAATTACGGCGATACTATACAATAACTACAATTGCTGGTATCTAGCAGCTACTTTTAATTAACATTACAACAAAGCTACTACAGTATATAGTAAATCTTGAAATCAATGCTAATTAAGTGCATGCAGGTGCAAGTCTCAATTTCACAGTAATTAACCATTGAACCAAACCTCTTCTTTATAAATTGCCCAATTTTAAACGTAAAAAAAGTTAGATAACGACTATAAGCTCATTTTAAAAAAACTATTAATCAAAAATTTAACGAAATTGCTAAATATTTCCATATTTTGTTATCTAAAATATCTTTTCGTGTTATCGTGCTCACGTTTACACGTTGCCCTCCAACTACTTCCCTTGACCCCAATTTTTAATATTGACTAAGCATCATGCTCGTATTTTTAACTTTCTCCACTGCACTGCTTCAAGTGTACAAGTGGCAACGGTAAAGCACCATGAGCACGATTTGTCTCCTACTAAAACTAATTCCCAAATCACACATTTATCCCTTTTCCACTTCCACCTACTATTTTTATTGCACGCAATATGCATGCATGATGCCACCCGCAATCTTGTGGCCAACACCCTTGCCTTTCTATCTAAAAACTAAATGACATACACACAATTATTGATATTTATACAAGTGTTTGGCAAAGAGAAGTAGGGGTGGCGTAAAAAATATACCCCTCGCAAACGATCATCAACACCCATCAAGAGCACCACAATCAACAACCACTTGCCTCCATTCATCTTCCGGGTGTCTTGACTCGTACTTCTCTTTAATTTGATGCATCATATCCTCCAGATGAAGCCAGTGTTCCTCACCGGTGTTTACATGATACATTTTCATGGCATACAATGATTTGTATGGCTTTTCGCCTTCATTTGGCAATTTGGTTGTCAACAGGTCAATCACATCCTATTAGTTATAATGCAATCGCAACAAATTGTAGAAAGAAATAAGTAGAAAGAAAAGCATTGATAAAAATCACATTACTATGAAATTTTACCTTAATGACGGTGTAATCACCGTATTTAACTGTGTTAAAACCGCCGTTTGGAAAGTGAACTTTGAGAGTTGACTTTTCCATTTTATCTGGGCTGGAAAGTCTCTGAGAGATTCTCTGAGCTAACAAATCAGACGCAGTCACGTTCACGGAACCGTCGTCCAACATCTTGTTTAAACTGTAAATACAAAAAAATGAAAACCCACACGAGTGGATTAAAAACATGGTCTTTTTTTACGATAATGGTAAATATGTGTTTACATAATACATATTAACTGAATGCATGAGCGTGACAACTCAACCAAGCGATCAAACATTTTCTTCCCCTTGCTCTCTTAAATAAATTGACGCTTAAATGCTAAAAAAAATTCTTTAACTCGACATTTCGAACCGCTTGATAAAACCACATTAGAAATTTTAAACCTTAAAGCAGTGTTCCCCAACCTTTTAGTCACCAAGGACCGGTAAACTAGGAAAAATATTTCCTGCGGACCAGTCAGTATTTTATAATCTGCATTCTCGTTTTTTTAGTATTGCGATTACAATATTATCGATTATATCGTAAAAAAAATTTTCTTTTGGGGACCGGTAGCATTGGCTCCGCGGACCGGTACCGGTCCATAGAGGGGAGGTTGGGGACCAAGGCCTTAAAGGATTCAAATTACATGTAAAAACCATTTCTCCTTTCATCTATAAAAACGGCCTAATATTAAGTAACAAATCCACGGTAATACTGTGCAGATGTTACAAAACGACTTAACCTGTTTCTACTCTCAACTTTTTAAAGCTAAAACTATGCTCAGCAATAAAATAAACATGATAAGGTTACTAACAAACAGGTCATCAGTACAACTTTTTTCTTTAAACTAAACATTTACAAATTCCAAATTAGTAAAGCTAAACTGTAATAATTTAAAAAATATATTTTGTTAAAGCATAACTAAACTAAATCTGCTGTTTAAAAGTAAAGTAGTAACCGTACTTAGCTGTTAAAAAATTAACCCACCCCAAACAAGAAACAACCGCAAGTGAACATGCTTTTCCTTTCAGTGAATGTGAAAATCCGACAAACAAAATAAAATTAAATAAGACATCAAGTCAAACTGTGAGACAAGACAGCTGACTACAATTTACAAATCCTCAACTCTATTTAAGTACAAAACAATTTGCAAATTGATAGTTTGATATACAGAACCTTTAAGAGTAAAAACTCTTGTAGCAATTTGTCCCTCACAATAAATGTAAACTGACAAAAACAGTACTAACGCTTCAAGACCCTGGTAAGGCTGGTAATAAAACGACTCAATATAAACATATCTAGAAAATATGACGCAAAACCCAATAATGTTTCTGTTGGCCCTTGGGATCTTTTCACATGATTGCATTTAGGTTCAAAGTTAGACCCGGTCTCCACAAGCATTTTAAAAAGCACATAGATAGCAACACTATGTAGAAGTCAATGAGCCATCGAGCAACTCTGTTATTATTTTATTTAACGTTTATGATAGACTTGTTATGGTTATACAGAAAAATCAATAAAAAATGAAGTTTATTCGATATTTTAACATGGACGTCGATAAAAGAAAGTTAAAATAGAAAAAGTTTCTTTAGACTTTTTTAAACGAAAATTTTAGCATTGGATCTGCTAGTGATATTTTTTGATAAGAATCGTCAATGTCTAAAAGGGTCAAATGTTAGAAACATCTTGCCCATGTAAATCAATAGAATTTTCTAGTTGGTAAGTGCACGATGCTGCTTGCTCGGCATCAGCAACTTCGTGACAACACAGAACAGTATACTTTTTTTACTTCAAACCAGACCTTACACGTTTGCAGTATTAAATAAATTCTATTCAACAGTAGCACACTGCGGTTTTTGAGACAATTCACTACCATCAAACTCATTCGGACGTAACGGGCATAATAACAGAAAAATACGATTCTTCTGAGATAGCAGAAGCAAAAGTTACACTAGCAGCCATGTGGAGAAAGGTCATCAGCCCCATCTGATTCACTGTGCTTACAATATGACATTCTTACTGTGTATACTTCTACAGTATATACACTACAGTATAAATAAACACGGTACACCTTTAACAACAACATTAACAAAAAAAAACGATCATTTTTGAAGTTCTAATTTAGAAATATCTCGGTGCAAAGTAGCTGACTCTTCAAACAGAAACCGGTGGCGACATTTCAGACAGGAAGGGCCCTTTAATTAAACTTTCTAAGTACAGGAATATGACAAGCTTTTTAGTAGAATAAGTTTTGGTTCTAACGGAATACATACAGCATTACGCGTTTTATTACTTACATCCGGACGATCTATTTTCGGATAGAAAAGCTGGAGACAAAAGTAGTCGGAACTACAGTATACAGTACAATAATACCGCACCACAAAACACACAATTATATTTTGTATAAATAGCATATAGAAGGAAAAAATTTCAAAAGTCAACACAGTAAATTTTTCTGCAAACAATGATAAAACGACTACTGTATACCGTAAAAACGAAGCTCAAAAAGCTATAGTAAATTCTAAGTTTTGACTGCATAAGCTTCGTTTACAGCTGCTCTGATTGACTTACTGTATAATAAACCATTTTTATGCAATTTCAGTCGACGACGACAGACAAGACCTCAATTCAAGTTGTTGTTCCTGTTAATCTTACAAATTTGAATAAAAAAAAAATAAAAAAATACTGTAATCAATATGACCTGACAGTGAGCAATACACAGTTCTAGTACTGTATAGAAAACAAAAACATTACAATATAATTATCAGGAACAACTTTGAACAAAGTTCAAAACCAACTGTCTATAAAACTCATTAAACAAAGCAATAAAACATTACAACCGTAATAATATGTGTAATGTTGTCTATTTTATATTGAATATCGCCAAATTTTCCTATAAACTTAATCAAAAACATCAATATTTTAGCAAGAAAGCTGGTATAATGTCCAATTATTATGATGTAAAATGCATGTTAAATTATGTAAAGTAGTTTAAAAAATCACACTAACAGTATAGACAGTCTTAACAATCCTATTCAAAACTGCTGACTTTGATGTTCCAAATGTCAACAAAACTATTTTTTTAAATAAACACTATAATGCTGCCCTGTCTTAATTTTCCAACATCATAAATCACGATAAAAAGCTACTTAAAAATTCAGCAGTGCGTTATTGACGTTTCAGGAAGACGTCTATTAGCGAATACTCTAAGCAAGTTCATATCCAGAATCTTAATTTTAAAAAAAGGAAGCAACTAAGCTGAAAATTAAACATCTTCAACCGTATTTTCCAAAGATAAGAAATCTTCGTGAAATGAAATACTGTAACAAAAAACTTTTTTCAGCTTGGCAATTATAAAAGTTTCAAGCAAAACGTGCAAAATCCCCGATATATGTTAAACATTAATCCTTCTTAAATTACTTTTCAAGCAAATAAGGAGTTCGCAAGGCTTTCTTTAAAAAACTATTCTTGGAAAACATCTTCACAATTTACTAGCGCTGCTCTACGATGAAAATGCAGATTTGAGGCACATAAAGCAACATTTTATCAATATTTTTAGATAAAAATTCTTATTACGACGATACGATTGATTATTAAAAGTTCATGCAAACTTTTAAGTGGTGGATTTTACCTTGCAGTGTAGAAAAACGAAGACGCCATGGAGTAGGGAAACTTTCCCACGGCGTTGCCCCACTCGTTCGTAGCTTTGACGGCATTGGTATACCGTTGGTGGCCTTTGCACTGAGCCGAATTAAACGCGGTTATCGTCGTAGTGGGAAAAGTTAATAAAAACGACGACATTTCAAAATCATGTCCAGAGATATAATCGCAATAAAACGTACGAAATAGAGTGGATAAAATAATAAAAAAAGATCACAAAACACAATTTTCAAACACACAGATAATGAAAATGATGCTACGAAAAGCTTTACACTGTATGATGAACCAGAGAAAGAAAGTAGAAAATAAAATTATGATTTTGGAAGGGTTCGTTGCACTTGAGAAAAAGATGAGTAAAAACTCTCACTCTTTTCTAACTTGCTGGGATCCTATCCGTGTATACTGTATATGAGTGAGTGAGCAGAGCAATAAACAGCGACGTGCAAATGAGACAAGTGAAGAGATGGGTGGAAGGAAATCTGTATATTGGTTCATGTACCGTTGTTGTAAGTTTGGTGCAGTGTTTAGCCATATAAGTTACTAAAAACAGAAAATCGATGCCATCAATGTGATAACCCTCCGCCCCAACACTTAAAAAAATTGCTAACTAAATATAAAAAAGATGCTAAATTTCCTGTTTGCTCATTATAAACTGTACATGTCAAAGCCCTTCTGCATCAACTTCAATAATTACATAAAATTTTTCCTGTAAACCACAACAATTGAACAATGCATCATCCACAAACTGTAATGTATAAACGAATCAAATTATACTTTGCATAAACAATGCAAAAAAATAGCTAGTATCTAAAAAAATTATAATTGCTGAAGTTTTTAAAAATTCTCAAAGCACTAAAGTTACTGTATATCAAACATGGCTTAAAGTGTTTAGAAACTTAAAACAACTTAATGTACCATTTATGACATAAAATTTGTTTCTACGTAATCTCATCAATCGATAATTGATCGAATTAAATAAGTAATGCATCAAGTCAGTAATTATCAAAAGTAAAAATAAAATAATTAAAAAAAACTGCATACTGTAATACCGTATTATATATTTGCTCTTGTAAATGTACTAATACTATAATTGCATTATCTAGCCTAAGCTGCTTCCTATTTCCTTCGACCAATTGCTTTTAATTAACCGTCTCGATAAAATGAATATTTGATAATACGAACACGCACTATAAGAAGGATGCGGGGGAAATGGGGGGTTCAGGGTACATAAGGTCGATAGTCTGATGATTGCTCATCGAAAATGCAAAACAAGGAAGGTTAAAGTAGAGGAAGTCACGGCCTCAAATGTCTCAACTCAAAATCAGCTGATAGTTCAATGTTTCACGGACTAGAGAATGCCTATAGCCTGACCATTCAATGCTAAATTTATAAAATGCCAGACACATCGCTTTGCTTCTGCCGTTCGCACATTAAACATTCAAAACTAGAAACGCCCATTCCATATTATTATTATTAGTAAAGATAATAAATATCACACAAGACCTCAAAACGTCTATTGTCCCGCCGTCTCATAGAAAAAAATGTATACAAAATAAACGATTTGCCTCCCCCGTTATGTTTTTTCTATTATAATGTATTTAGTCAATCAAAACAAACTCCTACTTACAGTACTTTCCTGGTGCGACAAACTTCGGGAACTTTCCCGTCCAATTTCACACAAATTAAGTTTTACAACCGCACAGTAACTTTACAATAATTTTACAGCTTAAATTATGGTAACAAAATTTGACTGCAGTTTGTACAGTACAATCCAACAAAGCGTTGATTTATACATCTACCAGTACAAACTGGTTTTTTATTTTACTACAGTAACTAAAGTGTTGTCAAGTAAATTTAATCATTGACTTTCCTTAAACTATTACATTTTCCTGTCTCACAATAACCAATTTCCTTAGTCATAAAAATTTGCGGTAAACGCACAGTCGTACCAGACAATAAGCGGCATTATTTTGTTTTAAAATTTACAGTGAGATGTTTATTCCGGGCGCTATTACACAATTAATGGACTTACTGCACGTCCTACAACTAACAACATAACAAATTAAGTAAACATTGTAGTTAATTGATTGTCTTAAGTAAAAGAACACAAGTAACACCGTTACAGAAAATGTCATGACACTAATTGAACTTAATATGTCCAATGAGAAATTATGTTCTGTAATAAGTTCAGCTGTAATTGTTAATGTCCCTCAATGCTTTATTAAGTTTATTCTCCAAGTTCCAACAAAAATTAAAATACACTTATGAAGAATAGTTACTAAAGCCTCATGACCAATTTATTGATCCAGCTATTAACTAGTATTATTGCTATTAATTAAACCTAGCAAATTTATAAGGAAGAAAAACTTGTCTAACAATGTTACTTTCAAATGCAGTCCTGGACTTGAAAGAAATACTAGACTTTGCCAAACAACATTTGTTTGTTTACTTTTACACTTTACACAGTTCCAGAAGCCCACACGATACGCATGCGTAAATAAAAGGTAAAACACCTTATAGTTTTGCGAATTAGAGCCTGGAATATTTTTAAAAAATTGGAACTTAGCCCATCGTTCAAATAAATCCATACAAACAAGTCATCGACTTTTTACTTTCGCATAAAACGACTTGAGTAATGAGTATGCAAGGAACTAAAATACATAATGGTGATGTTAGTATTATACGAGTAGTTTGTGCAACTACATAAATCTGGAGATGAAGCTTAACGGTAATTTTGATTCAGTCAGCTACCACCTATTGGGTTAATGCTTTTTTGATAATGATTGCAAAATTATTTCGATAAAAAACCGTATCCCTCATGCTCAACGTTATCTGAAACAGGCCGTCTGTGCAACTTGGAAGGTGTGTCATACTGAATTTAGTTAAGTTCTACCAAGCACGAGTCAAAAAATCAACCACTCCTTTAAGCCATTTCATAAACTGGATTTTTTATATTCATCATTAAACGTCGTCGATCTAAATAAAATCCTAACCTAAACAGCACACGTAGGCGGATATGCTCATTTTATGTATGTTAACGTCACTTGGACATATTCGTAGGCGTTGTCAAAGACACAAAAAAAGTAGCCATTATACGAGGTCAAATCTGAAGTCATTTCCTAAGTTATATTATCAACATCTGTAAAGAAATAATGTACTCACGTACAAGTATTTGGCCAGATGTCATTGATCAAATCGTAATCGAGTATAATATAGTAATACCTGATAATTGCCCAATTTTTCAGCCTTCAAACTATTTAAATTTTGCCTAGAAGAATTTTAACAACATTCTTACAGTATAATAACAAAACTAATCCGTCATTTTTACCAAATATAAATTCCAACTGAACTTAAGAGTTTTGTTTTGAATGTCAAATTTGCATTCAGAAATATAATTAAGGGGAAATAAATATACAGCTGACTTTTTCTCAGAGTTTTTAACTTTAAAATTTAATTTCAAACGAATCAAATTATCTCAAGTATAAACAAAAGTTGTTGACAAATACCGTACAATAATTTTGATGTAATGCTAAAGTGAAGTTGTCCAAGAGAGCAAGTGGCTACTAAGGTGGTACTGTATTTCACTGCGATTACTACACTTGTATCACTCATATTATTATGCAATACAAACAAAACAGCAGTGTAGTACTCTCAGCTGTGTACAAATACAGTATGTTTTTACCTTGCTGTAATATAACTGTGCCATTTATTTGGCAACAGTTTCTACAGCATTCATCAACATTAGTTTGAATACTTGTAAACTAAAATTCCAGACGTTGTTTCATCAATTATCACAAATGCATGAAATGTGAACAGTAATTTGAAAATCCAATGTTATTATTACAAAAAATGATACAACTTTTATAGCACAGGGCATTAAATTGTTATAACTTAATTAGTAGGAGATAATCAAACATTTAAATTATTAGTTAGCACGTATATCTTGCAATCACGAGTCAATTCAGAAAAATTTTGCTTAATTTATTTTTTAAAAATTGTATTGCACTTGTCAACGTAAATAAACTGTTGCATTATTTTAAAGATTTTTGTTACTAAATTAAACATATTTCGGATTGTACTGTATATTTTTTTACATGATTGCTGTATGTAAAAAAAACGTTACTTAGTATTAGTAAAGCTAGTCAAAATGTTAGCTAAAACTACAATAAAAATTAATACAAAGCCAAAACAAGCTAGTGACCACACAGGGTTAAAATTAATCAGTTTTGGCATAATAAAAATCTTACCAACTACAAAAAAGCTTCGTGACTGGCTCGTGTCTCATCTTTTTTTCCTACAGATGAAAACTTGATTTTTCTAACCGTACTGTCGTCGTCAGATTACTGTACAACGTCTTAGTCTCCCACTGGGACTTGTCTCTCAAATGACAATTTTCATGTTGTCGGACTAAACATAAAGAGTCAATTGGTTGCTCTGACATAGCACAAAGGTAAATTACGTAAACCAGTCCTAGTTAAACAATTACGCGTTCATTGATAAGTTTCTGTATGTACTGTATGAAGAGTCTCCTTGCAGTTATCTGTGTTTACGCTTACACATAAAATGTAAAGAAACGGTCAGCGTTGTATAACAAATATATGACTCGTTGTGTTTGTTTTTTATAAAATTTGACTCACCAAGCACCTCCTATTAAAATACACGCGGTTTTACTGAGGGTTGTTATAATATACAGTAGAGGCCACACATACTGTATTGTAAAGTGTTTGTACTGGATGACCTCGTATTAACATTATACAGCATTAATATTATGATCTCTAGTGAACTCCTTGCAGTTTCCTTATCTTAAAAGACATTTTCTAAACGTGTGAAAATGCAGTTATTAAAAGTACAGTTCTAAGCGGCAAATTGGCAATATCAGTTACCGTGAATTAACATTATTTAAGGTCATATCGAGTGTCAATCGAATTTTTTCTTTTTAATACTCCTCCATTGATAGTACTGTATACTGTGTTATGCTGTAATATGTTATAGTGTACCCCTATGGTAAAATGCGTTGGTTTTATTTAAAGAATTGAGTATTACCTTATACGATGATTATCCACATAAGTCACATCTTCTGGCACTCGTAAAAGTTATGCGAAATTACTTTTTGCACAATGTTTGCTACTGCAGAAACGAGAAAATTCGTTTTTAATCAATGACACACCAGACAGATTCACATTTTCACCTACATCTTACTACCACTTCCGTTATAGATTTTCAACAGCTACCAATGAACAAGACACGCAGCGCCATCTACTGCTCACACACAAATTGGATTAACATTCCCATTAAAATTTTGTGCTGAATCCACGCGAGGCATCCCGATAGTACACGAAGTTACGAACGTCATGGCAGAACACTTTGCGTTGATCCATGTACTTTTGCTATAAATAAAGAATGCACACTTCCGAAGTTTTCAAAAATCTTTCCTTTAAAAGTCATTGGCGATTCCCGATGGGCGCCCTCTTTGAGCCTTTCAGTAAATTAATATGGTAAACGTAAACCGACTCAATACTCAAAAAATAAAACTCTATTACAGTATTTCGACATAGCCGTTCGATGACACGAGTAGCTTTTGTCGTAAATCACTGAATTATTTATAACTATCACCATTATCGCACCTTTTAGTTTTACTAGCTGGAAATACAGTACCGGTACTGTATAATACACTGTATTCCAATGTCCAATAGTTATACTCTATCATCTTGCGACATGGTTTAACAATCACCATTAATCATTTCTTGTTACACCATTCACATTATCATAATAAGTTTTACAATTACACCAAATACTATAGTATTTGATTACACTAACTGAAGTTAATGACACTACACAATTGAATGAATTATGTTTAGATTCTTCAGTCGACCTTTTAAGTTTTTCGGCCTATGCTCCTCGTAGTAGTCGCAGTATCGCAAACTCCTCTTCATCGCGCTTTCCTTCACCGTGAAATGTTTGTTGATCAACCGCCCAAGTATAGTTACCAACATTATTTTGGTGTTTATTTTACCGCCAAATCCTTTACAGCCAATCAGAGAATGGAAGGGGTTTACATATTACGTCATCAGTGCCGTCTTGATATGTCGAATTTCAATTATGGGGGTGTTGGGTAATTAAATATGGACTTTACTATGTTAAAAGTGATGGGAAATTTTCAATGCGTGAGTGGAAAATCGTCCCATCACTTTTACGGTAAAAGTCTAAGCACGGGAATTGTGAAAGCGCGCCAAACATTCTGCCGATGAAAGGGACTTTTTTTCGGCTACAAGGTTTACCGTCGTTTTAAAAGTTGAAATAAACTAATTAAATTGACGTTAATCAATAATCCAATTGCATAGATGACTTTGATTTAGTGTTAGAAATAAGTGGTAGTCAGTTTTGTAGCTTTAATTTGTCAATTTTTTGATTTTGAAATTCAATTTGGCGTTAAAATCTAAAACATGTTCAGACGCATAGACACAATGTTAAACTTTTTTACTCAAAATCAATAAAAAAATTAAAAAGTTTTAATTACACGTTCAAACTGCAAATAACTAATCAATAACATCATAAAAACACTCAATCTGTCAGTTTAAACGCATAAAATTAGCAAAATATTATTTTATTTGATAAAAACAATAATTTTCATATATTTGATATGACGTCATACGCGTCATAACAGGTTACGTCGATCATTCCAATGACATCATTTTGTCAACTCAAATTCGTAACTCCCACTCTCATTGGTTGTTAATGTTGCTAAGAGCAATTCTGCTTTCTGATTGGTAAATGTGACGTAATGATGACAAATTTACAAAAAAAAAAAAAAAGATTGCCCGCCAATTTTTGTTTGAGTATTCTTTTTTTCTGGCGGGAATTTTGTCGCAAAGAAGCCGATTAGAACGTTAACGGTTAGCTAGCAATACGTTACTTTTACGTTAAATTAAATAATATTAATAATGACTGATAATTATTAACTATCGATTAAGTATTGTAAAATGTATTTGCTACAGCTGAGCTCTTTAGATGGCAATGAGAGCAGCTGGAATGACTGCAGCAGGGTAAGTAAACTTCTACGCCCCGTATGACACGAACGTCATCCGTCAAGACAATACGTCTTTGGTTGACGCTTAGAACGTCATAATATTTTCGTAATGTTTTTTTAATAATACTGTATAAGAAATGATTTACAAGAGTATTACGGTAATTAAACATCGATGTTGATTTTTACGTAGGTTTATTTTCTTTATTAGCTTATTAGTGACCATAATATGTGGTAATTGATGCGTCAGTATTAACCAAGAGAGATATTGTAGCGGCACAAGACGAAGTAATAACGGCGATGAAAACTGGCTAGAAATGGGCGACTCGACTCTAGTAATATCGATGTGCTAAAAAAGTCGAAGTCATCCACTTATATAAAGGAATTGTACCAGACTATCGCATTTACACGATTCCATCCAACTCAAACATTGACGAGAGTCACAATTCGTCGAGACTCGCGAGCATGTAGATTGATTTTAGGGAAATGGACATCGCAGTACTTATTCCGCTCTAGGTTTCGTGAATGAAACACGTAGCGCCAGCTATTATCAATTTAAAATAAAATTATCGGATAATTGCCGTTTCATTAATAGTTCTATAATATTAAAATATACAAACAATTAATTTGCCATAAAATGTTACCAAGTGTATAGAAATTGTTATGATATCGTAAATAATAGATAAATAAAATTATTTAAAACAGAGCCGGCGCAAGGCAGGTTTAGCGGGTTCACAGACCCCAGCTACCCCGTTGTGATAGACCCCGCGGCCTACTAAATTTACATTTTTGTTTAACCCGGCCTCTCAAAATGTCACACCGGCCCTGATTTGTAAAAGGAAATCACATTCTCTGGGAAAAGAACGACGCGTTGAAACCACGCCTACCCCGAAGCCACCATTGAAAACGAAACAACAAGAAGAAAAATTTGTGCTGATGTAAATCACATAAATCTCGCGAGATTCGAATTCTTTATCCACAAATTACTGTTTCAGAGGAAAATCCCGTCATCAATAGCAGTTTACTCAAAAGAAATCATATAGAAAATCAGTGAAATTATTATTTAAAGGTATGAGATTTTACATTGAAATTTCGAGATGAATACAAATTTAGGTTAGCGTTGCCGTGTCTTGGATTGTCCTGTACTTGTATAATAGCATGTTAAGTGTAATGGCGATCCTATACAACAGCTTGAACCTGATCTCTTAATGACACTTATGAAGCAAACATTTCATTTCAGTGTTGTAACTTAATGATCATTACCATAGTATATGGCAGTTTGGTTTAACTTGGAATAAATGCTGAAGTTATTTCATAGTATGCAATTTCTACCACGCTGACTTTGTGAAACACAATACTATATTTAAATTGTACTGTATATTCATGTATAGTTGATCACCACCATGATGTCTGTATTATAAATGATACTGTAGTTATTCGATGCTATCAAATTAGAAATGTTTTGTTTGCATCATTTTTAGACTGCTCTCGATAAATATTACTGCATTATTTATAGTAAACTCATTTCACCTACTACCAAGTAAATGTAATTGTTACCTTTGATATTGATAATAAAGTGTAATGTACTGTATATAAAAATGCAAACTGCCTGAAAGCTTCTGAAACCAATTCAAAATACAAAATAATTAACTATACAATCGGTCCTTTAAGTTACAAATTTAGCTTCTAGAAGAACAAATTAATGCAACTTTTTAAGCACCAATAAAATGTCCTATGAACTACAAGAACTTTACTGTAAATTGCCTGTTTCTATTGGAGTTTTCTCCATTATCATTGAACGGTGTAAAATTAGTTTCTCGAAAAACCAAATTTCTTATTCTAGTGTACAAGTTAAATTTAGTACTTTAAAGACAGTTGTTGGTCACTATGATACCAATTTTGGTCCAAACTTACATTATACTCCATACCACAATTCAGTGAGTCATAGCGTACATGTTTAAAGAAAGTTTTACATTATTTTTTGAACAGTATTGTCTGTTGCTAATAAAACATAAAGAATGCTGATAATAATCAGTAAATTAATGAAAACATTGTTAATTATAGGATTCTAGTAAAGGCATTCACATTCGGATGAATTATTTATATAACCAAATATGTCGACTTCAACAAAGGTATTGTATACTTTGTAATTACAACTTCACATGAACTTTAATGGCAAATTAATGTGTCATTTACTTTTTTTGAATGTAGCTGACAAATCTTCACAAAGCCGCAAATTCCTACAAATTACCTTCCCAGCTGGTTGAATGTCTCATTGCATCAGGATACGATTGCATCTCATCGGTGTCTGCTATCACCGAACTGACCACCATCGAGCGATTTCTCAAGTCAAACAGCAGTATTTATTCAGAGGATGAAATCAACAGGATATACGGCCGGTTCGCTTCCGATCCAGAAAGATTTTGCTTTCTTCCTGGTCACCAAACTCAGCTGAAAGGATTCATCGAATATTGCAAGAAATGCCATAACAAAGAGGGAAAAGGCAGTATTACATTAGCTACTTTATTATCAGATAAACCTCAAAAGCGCCAGAAACAGTTGAATAGAGCCAGACCAGTCAAATTTATAAAAACCGAAGACAAATTAGCGTTTTTAGCTCAAGAAGCTTTGAATCCTCAGTCAGACAGTAGTCAACATCTAAGCGGTAGTTACACTATTTTAGAAACTCCAGATGACGAAGTAGTTGTCCCTATAATTCCCTCCGAAAACAACGCTTTTCCATCCCAGGAACAAGCTGAATCTCTCGCCGAAGTGTTTAAAAGGCTACAGAACCGAATTAAAAATTGGTGTCTGACAAATCAGTTCGAGGAAATTCAGCAGCTTAAATTTCGTGTAGATTACGATATTCATATTAATCCTGTTTACGACACAGCCTCGCAAGAAGACAGGGAGAAGAGTCTGCGAATTGAAGATCAGTTTGGTTGTCAAGTACAAGTTACGTGTTTGGCATGTAACCGATTTATACGCCTGCATCCTCAACGCGGTGGATTCTGCACCTCCAACGTATTTCGACATTTCATTTCTTGTCGATTGAAAAAACCTAAGAAAATGAGCGACAATACAGGAATGATTCAGTTTCTGATCAGAGAATCCGACATTCAGTCCAACGATGAGACGGAAATTAAGGAGGAATCTGTTGAAGGAGAGCCCCAACAAATCGATGGAGAACTAACTGAGACAACAATTGGTGGAGATGAAAATATGGTTTATATTCATTCAGTTGTTGAGGAACAAAACGAAACTATAAGCTTAGAAGTTGAACAGGGCACTGAAACGGTGTAGACTGAACCCGATAAATAGGTCCATTAATTTGATGTAAATTTAATTAAATTTTTTGAGTTCATCAATTGTTAAGTAAAACAGAATAATTTGTTTCTGATTGAATGAAGAAATTTATAAACCATTTACTTTACACCTACACTAAAGGTGCATTTTATTTATCAAAGGAAATACAATTTGATGTTTCTCAATAAATGTTTTTTTCACTATAAATTAGTGAAACGAGACCACATTTACGATATTTACACTCCTTATCGCGCGGTGGATGTCTGTATTTTTCGAGAAAATGTGACGATTCCTTTAAGGGAATTTGGTGTGAAATGTTAAATAAATACTTTTATCTTACCACACAGTATAATATTTTATAATCTATTTATAAATTGTTTTTTTTGCTGCAATTTTAATTGAGAGCACAGCAAATAAGTTTATTATCAGTTGAAATATAATGCCACTTTAATACACAAAAGTCTGCACGATACTAAACTTCTTAATCTGATTGTATTACACTATCAACCTAATAATTGATTTGATC
Organism: Helicorthomorpha holstii; assembly: GCA_013389785.1. NCBI lineage: Eukaryota > Metazoa > Arthropoda > Diplopoda > Polydesmida > Paradoxosomatidae > Helicorthomorpha > Helicorthomorpha holstii. Next base: position 6,802,777 of record JAAFCF010002710.1, on the reverse strand, counting down.
TGATTTAAAGTGAAAAATATGTTGCCAGGTTGGCATTCGTATAGTTATAAGTTGTAAGGTCAATTGTTCTTGTTTAATGATGGCCAAATCCAAGTTTATAATTCTCCTATTTGTTGTCACTTTGACTGCTAATGTCTCTGCTAAATTTGACAACCAGTTTCGCTTGGGACGTAAGTTAAATAACAAACTACCTGATCTTAATGACCGACCTGGTTTGCCACCTGCACAATGGTTCACACAACGCTTGGATCATTTTAACGACGCTGAAACAAGAACTTGGCAACAAGTAAATTTATATTTAGACTTTCTTGTCCAGTTTTAATTTTGGAAATTTAAATATAATTTAGCGTTACTATGTGAATGATACTTTTTATGTTGCTGGAGGTCCTGCTTTCATCATGATTGGTGGCGAAGGACCAGTCAGTGCTATTTGGAATGTTGAAGGTCAATGGATTGAGTATGCACAGCAATTTAATGCCATCTGCTTTCAAGTGGAGCATCGCTATTATGGAGAGAGTCATCCAACTACGTAATTAAATAATTAAAAATAAATTTGATAGGTTATAAAAACCATAACTTTTTTTTAAAAAAGAGATTTAACCATCGATAACCTCCGATATTTGAGCAGTGAACAAGCACTGGCAGATTTAGCAAGTTTTCGTACAGAAATTGCCGAACAATATGGTTTACAAAGTGCCAAATGGATTTTCTTTGGAGGATCATACTCAGGTTAATTTATTTAACTTTGAACTAATAACCCAATCCATTTAGTTATAAAGCACAATTTCAACAGGTTCTCTGGCAGCATGGATCCGATTGAAGTACCCACATTTAGTTGATGGAGCAGTGGCCACTAGTGGTCCACTCTTTGCTGAAATTAATTTCAAAGGTTGAAAACCCTATCGTGCATTACCCATATAATTAACTGGTATAAAATCAATATAATTTGGTAACAGAATACATAGGAGTGGTACAAAATTCACTGGCTGAAGTCAGCAGTACATGCAATCCAGCCATCTCGAATGCTGTAAACCAAATTGATGCTTTATTAGCTCAGGGTCAGTCAGGCTGGGACACACTCACCTCCCAATTTCGGTTGAACGATTGAAATAAAAGTTAATTACACTAACGTCAATTTAAATCTTCAAATTATTTAAATTAGATTGTGCTCTCCATTGGACGGCTCAAACTCTTTAGATGTTGCTAATTTCTACAGCTACCTGTGCGGAAATTTTGAAGGTGTAGTTCAATATAATAAAGACAACCGTGATTTTCAGGTGAATGGTTTAATTTTGAATTAAAAATAAAAACACTGTAAACTAATGAAGATACTTTTGTAGGGTTCTAGAGCGACTAACATAACAATTGACACGGTGTGTGGTATTATGGATGATAGTTCGGTTGGTTCTGAAATTGATCGTTATGCCGCGGTCAATACTTTGCTACTGGATGCTTATGAAGACTCTTGTTTAGATCATGGATATAATGACATGATCACTTATCTCCAAGGTGATACCTGGGACAGTCCAGGAGCTCAAGGAGGTACAGCATATCGTTTATTATAGTAATTAGTATTTAGGCTTTATAGTTGAGCTCCAGAAAAAATGGACAGTAAATTGTAACATGTAAAAATATGATTGTATAGGTGCTCGCCAATGGATTTACCAAACATGCACCGAGTATGGCTGGTATCAATCTTCAGACTTGGAAAGCCAACCTTTTGGACCAAAATTCCCAATTGAGTAAAAAATACATTATGGTTTATTTTAAAAGGACCACCGAAGAAATATTTAACTAATATTTATTTTGGTTAAAATTATAGTTTTTGGGTTGACCAGTGCGCTGATATCTATGGAGACAAATTCAATGAAGCTCTACTAGAAGCAGGAGTGTCTCAAACGAATACCGATTATGGTGGTTATAACATTTCAGTAACAAAAGTTGTTTTCCCCAATGGATCCGTAGATCCATGGCACTATTTGGGCGTTTTACAAGATGTTAACAGTCAAGCAAAAGCCGTTTACATTCAAGGTACCAACGTAAAAGTAAAATTTAATTATAAACACGACAATTTATACTTTAAAATTAGGTACCGCCCATTGTGCTGACATGTACCCCAGCTCACCAAATGACCCACCACAACTGGTTGAAGCTCGAGAAACAATTAGACAGGAAATTGCAACTTGGTTAGCAGCATAAGAGTCAACTACAAATTTATATATCTTGAAATAAAAATATAATCCATCAAAAAATTTAATTAATGTTAAATGATAATGACTAATGTATTATAAATTAAAAAATGACAAATAAAATACTTTAAAACAAAATACGACCTTATAATCGCAATATACTTTTTAATATTACTGCAATTTAAAATTCAAAACTTTAAATAATCATAATACAACTTAAAATGTAATATTGCAAAATTATTTTACAGCATCTATTTATTTAGGCTGTTGCATACTTCATACAATTAATTTGATCAACCAGAAAAAAACTCCTACATTTATACTTGGCAGACACCTTTGGCAAAATATTTATCAAGACTGTCGCTATGACACTAAAGTTTTACTTTGAAATCTCAGCCAAACACTTATTGAAATTACTCAACTGTGATAACAATGCAATCTTATCTATTGCAAAAAATTCAGAAGCCATCCAAAATCACATACAGTCCTTCAGTTTTGGTAAGTTGTTTAACCTAGAAACTGCAACTAATAAAACTCTTTAAATTTATTAAAATCATGAAAATCCTTTTGCTCAAAGCTATTATTATAATAATAGCTTTTACTAGTGTGTATGGATTTCGAGTTACAACTAAAAAAGTAGAAAAAGTTGATCGACCTGGTTTGCCTTCTGCCCAGTGGTTCACCCAACAATTGGACCACTACAATGACGCAGATACAAGGACGTGGCAACAGGTACAGTACATTTTCCATTAGTAAATTAATAAGCTCAAATTATTTATTGCATAAAATTCTTAAAGCGTTATTTTATAAATGACACATTTTACGTTCCTGGTGGCCCTGCATTTCTGCGAATTGAAGGTGAAGGTCCAGCAAATCCAATTTGGGCTGTTGAAGGACAATGGATTGAATATGCTCAGCAATTTAACGCCATCTGTTTCCAAGTTGAACACCGATATTACGGAGACAGCCATCCAACACCGTAAATTATATTGTATAAATTAGTAAAAACTTAGTTCATTTTGTCATAATTAAATAATAAACAGGGATGCCAGTGTAGCAAATCTGCAATATTTGACCAGTGAACAAGCTTTAGCTGATTTGGCCGCTTTCAGAAATGCAATTGCCGAACAGTATGGGTTACAAAATGCTAAATGGATTGCTTTTGGAGGATCTTATGCAGGATCCTTATCTGCTTGGTTTCGTCTTAAGTATCCTCACTTAGTGGATGGAGCCGTGTCTTCAAGTGCCCCATTATTTGCTGAAGTTAACTTTGAAGGTAAAACAAAGTTTTTGAAATTGTATACAACAAAATGCTCGAAATGCTTACGGTAATAATAAATTGTCTGTAAATTTTGCAGAATATTTAGGAATTGTGGAAAATTCTCTGGCTGAAGTGAGTGGCACTTGCAATTCGGAAATCACAGCTGCTATCAGCCAGATTGACGCTCTTTTAGCTCAAGGAAAACCTGGTTGGGATACAATCACCGAGAAATTTAGGTTTTTAAAATAAACTATAATGTTTTAACGCTAATTGTTAATGACTTTTGTTGAAACTAGATTATGCAACCCTCTAGATGGAACCAACTCAGCTGATGTATCAAACTTGTACAACTTCTTATGTATCAATTTTGAGCATGTTGTTCAATATAATAAAGATAACCGTGAATTTCAGGTAAAGAACTCATAAAGTGCCAAAAAACAAAAGCAATTAAGTTCTTAATGTTTAGGGCTCAACTGCAACAAATGTAACAATTGAAACAATCTGTGGCATAATGGCTGATAGTTCAGTTGGTTCTGAATTGGACAGATACGCTGCTGTCAATTCATTGATGTTAAACGAATATGGAGAAAGTTGTTTAATTTATAGTTACAATGCTGCAATCGATTATTTAAGAGGAGTCAGTTGGGACGCACCGGGTGTTGCTGATGGTAATGTTTAAAATCTGTACTAAACATAAAATATCCATTAATAAAATGTTTTAGGAAGTCGCCAATGGATTTACCAAACATGTACTGAATTTGGTTGGTATCAGTCGTCTGATTTGCCAGGTCAACCTTTTGGTCCAAAATTTCCTCTTCAGTAACCAATATTATGATGTACAGTATTTTGTAATTGTATTGATAACCGATTTGTTTAAGATTTTGGATCGATGAATGTGCTGACGCTTATGGACCAAAATTCAACGAGACTTTAATTGAAAGAAGTGTAAATCAAACGAACATTATTTACGGTGAAAGAAATGCTCAGATCACCAAAGTTGTTTTTCCTAATGGCTCAGTAGACCCATGGCATAATTACGGAGTTCTAGAAGATCTAAACAGCGAAGCAACCGCCGTTTACATTCAGGGTAACTTAAAAATTCCAATAAACTACATTGAATTAACTTACTAAGTTCATCAACTGTTTGTGGTATAGGTACTGCTCATTGTGCTGATGCCTACCCCAGTTCACCATCAGACTCTCCAGAACTAGTTCAAGCACGAAACACTATTCGTCAACATATCGCTACATGGATAGCATAAAATGAAATGTATGTCCATCTCTATTAAACTTTAATGGCAATTGAATCCAATGTTTTGATCAGCAAATACTGTAAATGATTTCCTATAACAATTACTTTATCCGTGTCTTCTGAAATTGTAAAAATATTTAGAAATAATTAACGTAATAAAATGATTGCTACTCTATACAAATTTGCACCGATAAATTACCGTTGCCACACCTCGCCATAACCAAGGTACAGTACACAAATAATCATGTCACTTAGCTGTTTAATTATGTTACTATAATGTTAACAACACTTTAACACACGCATGGTTTTGGGTTATATCAGGTAAAACATGATGAAATGCTAACATCATCGCTCAACGAAATTAAATTCAATACCGACAAACGAAGGCATTAAGAAAAACTTGCCAGTTTTCTTTGAGACTGTGATCTTGAAAATACGGCTTAACTATTAATAAATGGCTCATACAACTGGTAGGATATCCATATTCATTCTTGTTTTATACTGTAATTGCCTAGAAGTGATTATAAGAGTCTATTAACTTTGTGAAATATTTGGTTAACAAATGTCTGAAAGTAATTAACCTATACCTGTACAGTATTGTACATTTGAAAAGTAAATTAAACTGACCTTTACTGCCCGTTTTTAAAGGGTATTTTCGACAACAAACTTATCGAAATACTCTCACTTCCCTCAACAAAAAATGTTTTTAAAAAACGTAATGTTTTGAAGTCGTTACAGCGTTAAAATGTCTAGTTACGCCACTTCTGCCAACTTATGGATTGCTTAAGTCAGGTATTATGTATCGTGATGGCTGGCTGCACTTAACACGTGTATTAATTTTTTAATTGTATTTATCAATATTAATCAAACAACAACAATTCAACAAAAGTGATTACTGTTTCCTAATGAATGGTAATGTATATTTCGTTTTGACTTTGAAGTGAAACACCAATAATATTTGTGTTTTTATTCAAAATATTTATTTTTACTTAAGTTATATTAGATCTGCCAGTAACCGTATTATTGTACAGTAAACGATGTAAGTTAATTTAATTTTTTTTCTTCATCTGAATTAAACTAAAACGTTATAAATCGAATGCACTACAAGTTATTACCTGTACCAAATTTAATATTATTACCGATATTTGTTTAACAATGCCAATAAGAAGATGCCATTGGCCGTTAGCACTTCATTAATGTGGGAGTAATTGAATGAGTACATTAAGGCGATAATATTTTTTTATAGTATTATAAGTTGATCAATATTTATTCAGGGTATTTTTATATTAATTAAAGCGAGTGTCACTGCTGGATCTTAAACGTATGGACTAGTACTGTATTTTCAATATTTTGCTGTTGGTGGAAATCAAGACAAAAATGGCTAATTTAAACGGCTCAGCTACTTATCACCCATCTCTTTTTCCACTGAGGCTTGCTCTGCAATCGCAAGGTCTCAATTACGTTAAAACATCAGCCAAGTTTTCAATACTGCAAATATTTCTTCAAAGAATATTAGTGATTGTTACATACTCAACATTTATCATCACCATAACATTATCCGTTTTAGAATTAAGACAACAGGGTGATTTACACAAGGCATATAAAACCATTGGATATTTATGTCATCACGTATCTGCGTGTATAATATACACTATCATGCTATTTAATAGAAGAAACATGGACTTATTTATGACTAAATTGTCAAAATTTATTCAAGTTTTCAGTTTAAATTACAAGAAATCGTACACACTTTTAACGACATTTTCAATAAGTTGTGCTTACGTGTTAAGCGTTATAATAGTAATTTACGACTGTCCTGTTTTAACTGAAGACATAGCCATATTTACAGTTTTAGTGTGGACTATTATAATCAATCCGTTTTATTTTATCTGCTTCATGTCTTCGATTTTTTTCTGTTGTGCAATCAATCACATTTTCAACCACTTGCAAATTAAAACTAAATTACTGACAGATAACCAGGTGATGATTTCCAACAGGTGTACTATAGTCACACAGTTTATTATAAAACATAAAATAATATGTCAACTGGTTGATGACATTGGACAGTTGTATTCGTTTATTTATTTGATGTGGTGCATTGTGGATTTGACCCTGGTGTTATTTTTAACTCGAGCCATGAATCTGAATAAAACGTTCGATGAGTGGAACTTTTCGGTCATACCAAGTATTATTCTTATGATTTCATGCTTCATTATTAAAATGCTGACAGCTGCTCAAGTTAATGCAAAGGTAACAAGCATTTAGAAAAATTAATAATACTGATAAAGACATTATTAGGTGACTGTGTAATTGGTGATTTTCCTTATTCAGTTTTATTTATAGGCAATATCATCCAGCATTAAATCCAACGCAAATGTTGATCGAAATTGCTCTCTTGGGCAATATTAATGCTTTCTTTATGAAACTTTTGAATTAAAAATATCTGCTATTAAATGTTAAAATATTTTTTTTTGTTTTAAATAGGTAATTTCATCACTGTACTTTTTAAATCTTCAACCGATAAACACTGACCTGCTTCTCCAAAGTGAAAAGATCAATCTTATGCTGGTAATTACTACTGTATGAAAAACCGGATGTTTTATAATTATTTTAATTGCTTGCAGACTAATAGCCAGCTAAGTGTTTATATCCAGCAAATAACATCAAATCCACCTTCTATAACCGCTGGCAATTTTTTCGCCATTAAGAAAGCTACTATTTTGTCGGTAAGAAAATTCAAATTAAGTTAGTTAATTGATATTGAAATAACTGATTAAAAGTTTATTAATTAAAGGTGGGAGCAACAGTACTTACATATATTCTAGTCTTGTACGGAAATAGTAGTTAAATTTTAATTAACTTTTAAGTTATTTTAAAATTAGATGCATTAAAATAAGTCAGTATTTAATACTCGATTATTTATATTAATAAAACTCAAGTACCGGTGCTTTTGTTTTTGGCAAAGTAAATAAGTTAATGAAAGTAACAAATGAAATTGTATACAGAATAAAATAAGGGTCATGAACATTACTTTTATCAGTTTTGAGCTAAAATAAATAAAATAAAGTCTACCACCCTCAATGTACTCAATTGAATACCGCAATTAAAATAGAATTTATTAGCAATGTTACATCAGTTAGTCAGTTAATCATCACCAAATTTGTAACTATACAAACAAAAGCTAAACTTATTTCGGCATAAAATACACTCTCAAAGCAAGTATCCTGAAGAAATGATTGCAATTACTTTGGTAAATATTGTAAGTTATGTCGTGATGTAATGCATGCTATCAAAATGATAAATTGAACAAAAACAACATTTTAATGTCACTAATGTCAGGGTAGATTTTAAAAACATTAAATCATAAAAACCATATGAAATGTTGATATTTTTACACCTTGTGTTATTTGCTTATACCTATAATAAATTATACCGTAGTCAATTCAAGCTGGAATGTTTTTATTATTTTATAAAATTATTATTTAAGGACTTTATTAACAGCTTGGGTGTAATGTTAAGAAATTCTCAGAAATACAATTGACTTTTATTAGAGTTACATTTTAATTTTGAGATTAAATACAGGATTAACTTTGCAATAGCTGACATACAGTAAGTTAACGAGATCGACAAAATAATGAATGATGACAAAATAACAAACCGATTAAAAACATCAATCATTTTGTTCAGTAGAAAAGATATAACCGATTATAAGTTATTTATAAATTGAATAAGTATTTTGTTTGTCGTTAAAACCAATTTAAACGTTTAGTTTTCTGGAATAGATAAATAAATTTGATAACAATCGCTCGTACACCAGGCAACCTAATGCAAAGGTTTTTTTTTAAAGTACACTATTAATATGATTAAAATTAAATTTAATTTGGTATATCTTAATTAAAAATGACATATTTATGATTTAACGTTTGCTGTTGGTTCCCTAAACGACAAAACAGCTACGCTTCAATATAATTGCTGAAATATTCCTGTTGTAGTATCATATTAAAATTTTATGTTAAAGTAAAATTGAAGTTATAATAATCTCCTACAAAATACAGGTTTTACTTTGTAAATGCACATTAAACTGGATTTTCATAAAACTTTGTTTTATTTGCTAAACTTTGCTCTAATTTCAAAACTCAATTTAATATATTAAGCTAAAAGTAGCAGTCTCAAATGTAAAAAGATTAAACCAGGAAATTACTTCTCAGGTTTAATTTTTATCAGTGTTGCTATACTCTATTGATTTACTCTAAAAACAATGAAAATTAACTTAGATATCAACTGTATTAACTGTAAAACAATTGCCACTGAAAGTTTAGTAATGGACTAATTTTACTAAATATAAACATGTACTGCAGATTTCAAAATTAATAATTTAAATTGACCGGTATTAAAATCTTTTTAATTATTATAATATTTAAAAAACAACTAAAATATTTTATAAGATTAATTAAATATGACATCATTATTTAAGCGCCACAATGATAAGATTAAGAGATGACATATTCCGAATGACAACTTTCCTCTTCAAATCATACACGATAATACAGTATAACTAAATTTATCATTATTAAGAAAATTACGTTACCTAAAATTAATAATTGAGGTAACCAACAATAGTAAAACTAATACATTTCCATCGTAATCTGTTGCACCCAGCTTATGTCACAAAGATAAAACCGATAACCTAAAATACATAAAACACCACGAAAAACCAATTTTAAGTCTCAGTAAACTCTTCGCAGTTAACCCATAACAACGAAATTTAAACAACAAAAACTTCACTTTAATTTAATTTATAAATAAATGAAACATGGCTAAATTCATGAAATCACACAGCTTCTGGTTTTCACTTTGCAAATTGGTAAGCGATTTCCATTATTTCAGTTTATAAATAATTATTATTGAAATTACTAATTAACAATGAACTTTTAGTGTCTCGGGATTGTTTGCTATGCCATGTATTTGTATTATTCTCCACCATCATGTGATACTTACAACAAACTCTGGGAAAGTTTTAAAAATCCACTTACATACCATTGGCAAGAGAATCATTATTCTTGCAAAGTACAATTTGAAATAGCAATAGTCGCCTGTTGTGCTTTTACTTTCATCATAGAACCTGCCTTAATATCTGCTATTGTATCAACATTTGAGCACCTTGAAAGAACCAATTTGGTAATTAAAAACAGTTTTTATCTCTTACTAATAATAAATATTATGGACAACATCGTATTAATTATAACAATATTAAGTTAATTAAGTTGCCTTTTTAGGTTAATTAGTTTCTTTCTACAATAGTAATCGTTATATTGCTTTAATGAACTGATTTTTATTAGATTCGAGAGTTTTCATTTGCTGGATTTGTGGTCTACATTGTATCTGGTGGAACTATGCTATATTATACCGCAAATTTGCCAGACTTTGACAATAAAATCATTGATAAGTTAAATATTGATTTATTTTCCGGATCTAGACCACCATGGTTCGCTACTGGGGTAAGACTAATTTACTTTTACATAAGTTATACACAATATTTAACATTAATTTTTTAATTAATTAATTTTCAGTCCATGTTTATCGTCACTGGAGTCCTGTATTTGGCGCATTTCTGCTTCGCATTAAAACATAAAATAAGATCATAACCATTTAAGGTTATCACAAACACTAACTTATTACTAAAACGCAATTACGTTGGCATTAATCGCAAACAACGTGGTAATCGACAGTTATCTACAAATAATCGGCCAATTAACTTATTATTTCTTGTAAAGTAGATGCAAGGTAGTTAAGGTTTTTCATATAAAGTTTTATAAGTGTAGTAAGAGCGAAAATTGTTTTTGATTGTACTTTGAAGCGCATTTTACTATAATTTACTGTGAAAATAAAAACAAAACTATTAAACTGTTTATTAACAAGTAAATAGACTGTAGGTACTGTTAAGATGACTAATAAATGCACATACTGCACATTGCTTTGCATTTTTATTTTCTTAAACTTTTAACCAAAAAATACAGAATATAGCATGGACTTGAAAGATTAGATAAAATAAGATATGAAATGTTATGTACCAGTAGTAATTATACAGAACTGTACCAGGAAATGTAAATAGACGATTATTCGTTTGATTTAAGAGTTACTTAACACAGTAGAGCATTTAAAAGTGATTTCAGTAAAATTATAAACTAGCTTAACATACTGACAAAACATTTTTACTTTTAAAGCAACTTTCGTTCAATTGATGTTGTTTAATCATTTAAAATTAAATTTGTAACTTATTTTTAAATTTGATATTGATTATTTTTTACACATTATACAAACATATTAAATTATGGTTTATTTTTAATCCAGATACAGGCGCTTTCATTGTTTAATATTTATTACATCATACAGATTAAAACAAATTTTTCATGAACTTCCGCATTACATTAATTCGATTTATTCTTATAAATTTAATAACTTTGCACTGTCGATTTTCAAGATTATTTCCATTTTTTATATACAATATATTGTGAACGCTATACTGGTTTCTTTATTGGTTTTTTCCAATAGTATAGTTTATTTTGAATTAAAAAAGTGGATTATACTGTGGTCAAGTGACAGTAATCAATTTTCTAACGTATCAGATAATTTAGCAGGAACTAATCATCAATGGTTGATATTTGTGGTATAACATAAAATATATATCGTAATAACAAATTATGGAAATACTGTATATAAATTTAAAAGTGTACTAATTAATTGCTATTTTTAAAATGTACATACTTACAGTATGTGGTACATGACGAAATTTAAAGCTTTCTTGTAGTACTTAGTTCAATCTCTTATTAAAAAACACGCGAGGTTGATTCATTGATATATCAATATTTTGCAATAAAGTGTGACGAAAGTGATGCTGAAGGTTGTTTTATGAGCTGGTTTGATCTATACTGTCAAGTACGGTATATCCCAAATGATTATGAAACCGTCACAATTCCAATGAAACCAATAACCAGCTGTGGCATCCGTTCCAAAATTTGACGTTTCAACCAATCACTCATAAACAATGTTGAAATTACGATACCAACGCCTTTCAAACAAACACATAAAAAGCTGTAAACACCCGTCGTATTCTCCATATACTATACTAATAGCAATAGGATTATAACATCAACAACAACTCACTACTGCAATAATATACAAAATGGCAAACAACTTTGCTACAATGCCAAACTTCTGGGCTGCAGGATTCAAATTAGTAAGCTTAAAAGTATTTAATAAAAATACAGAAAAAATTAATATTGAAGTGTTTTTATTTTTAGTTTTTGGGCATAGTGTGCTATTCTCTATTTTTACATTATCTGCCACCAATTTGTAGTGTAGTAAACTTAACATGTATTGTACAAACACAAATCGCAAATGTGGCTTGTGTTGCTTTTCCATTCATCATTGAGTTGGCCATTATAGCAGCTTATATTACAAATGCTGAACATTACGAAAAAACGATTATGGTAAGTTTAATTTCTAGTATTTTAGTAATAACTTACAGTAAGATACAATATTAGAAAATTGTTTCCCAAACTTTTGATGCTTTAAATAATTTATTTCTTATTGAAATTGATTAAACCATTGCAATAAAAATACGATATATTTTAAAATTTATAACCAATTGTAACAATTTTAATGCTGTTCCTATAGAATCAAGCATTATCATTTGCTGGAGCAATTTCTTACATAACAGCAGGCTCCATGATTGTCTATTACACAGAACAAGTATCATCATACTACAACACTAATCCTTGGTTAGCTACAGGGGTAAGAAACGTTGTTTTTGCATCACCATTTTTATGCAATGCATTCTAATTTATTTATTTTTAGGCAATGTTTATCGTCACTGGAATCATATATCTAGTGCATTTCGCTTTTACGCTCGTCAAACGTAGCAAATAACAACAGCCAGCAGCATAGAATGTTTTCATCATTACAACCTTCATCAGCCATCATTATCCACAATTAAAACAACAATAACTATTAATGATATATGACTTATATTTTGCTACTCACGAAAAAAGTTTGTCAACAATCCAAGTGACATGGTGTAACTGCTGCTATCAATTTTTCATGCAGATTAAATTTCATCAGATAATTACGGTGTTTATATTATTTTATAATTACGAAATAAAATTATTTTTAGCAATATTGTTTATATAGTATATTTAAGTGAGTCAAGGTTTCTCAAATTGTCTTAATTTACAGTTTGACTGCTTATACTTTATATTGCAAGAACTGAAAGTATATATTGAAGTCTTTTATTAAAATAATTCCAAAGTAGCACTCAACCTCATCAAGTCTGTGTTAAGTTTTAGAGACATCAAAAAAAATAGTGTATAATCACAACAATCTATGAATGGCAATTTGCCATTTCATAACCATAAATTTTCTAAATATAATCAGTCAACATGTAAATCTGATAATAAGATCTAATCTGAAGCTTATTCAGTACTGTGATGATCGACATACAACTTGCTGGTTTTTATAAAACAACAATAAACTAAATTTAAGTAAAATCGACAAAAGTTCTAATTAGCACAGTTATTGAACCGTTACAATACAATTAGTAATATTAAAACATCAAAGTTCAAATAATCAGTTAGGATGAACGTCACTTATTTTATAATCAGATTGATATTTAATGAACGTCATGAAGATAATTTGTCGTAATATGTCAATTTTCAATGCCGACGCCTTTTAAATAAGCTCGTAAAAGTGAAGTCAACGTTGCAGGCCTAGCAACACTATCAACAAAATATTGATAGTATTGAAGGGAATTGAACGAGGAACGTGTCAATTTACGAGCAAACATGGCCATTAAATGTACTAAATTAGAAAATTTTTGGTTTGCAGTGCTTAAATTGGTAGGTTTTACATAATTACTTGCAATATTAAAATAAAACTAATTTATGTTGCAATTTACAGTGTTTGGGTTTAGTTTGTTATACCATGTACTTGTATTTTTTACCAAATACATGCGACCATGTAAACAGGAAATGTGTAGTTGAAATTCAAATAGCAGCAATGGCGTGTGGAGCTTTTACTTTCATCATTGAACTATGTTTAATAATAGCCTATTTAACAACAGCTGAGCAGTATGAGAGGACCATCTTAGTAATTATTTTTATTTAATTGTGTATATAAAATTATAATTAATTGTGTTATTGATAATAATATAGAACCATGCGTTTGCATTTGCTGGTTCACTTGTCTACATTGTGTCTGGAGCCATGATAATCAACAGTACTCAATTATTGAAAACATATTTTATAGACCATTTGCAAGAATATTTAGCTGTTGGGGTAAATTTTAAATAAATAATCTAGTCTAGACAAAAACATTTTGTTTAATTTTTTAATTTTATTTTGATTTTTCAGGCAATGTTTATCGTTACAGGAGTGCTTTATCTCGGTCATTTTAGTTATACAATATATCAACGCTGCAAATATTAAAAAAAAACGTAAAAAACAAATAAAAAATAAGGAATATTTATTAACATTATTTCTGATAACACTAAAAATCAATTTGCAATTAACGCAAGAAAAGCAATTATAACTTCATCATAAACATGATTTTCCATAAATTTGCATGTATATTTTTAAAATAAAACTATGAAAAATGCAAACTCAGTTACATTTTTAAATACCGGTATTGCCAAATTACAGTAGTAGTGGCATAGTCATGTAAGTTTACATAAAAATGTACTCAAAATACAAGATACGTTATGTTACAGATAATGTTTATTTCCTAAGGTTTTTCTTTTAATTTTAATCAAATTTTAACGGCAGTTTTATCGTTTATGACGTTTATTTGTACAAAAAATTTATTATTGTTATTTTCCCTTAATGTTACTTCATTCCCTTGATTTTCGTAATTTTAACTGTTTTTCAATGACGCAAATCACACCCATGTTACTCACAGTCACACCTGACACCTCCAATTGACTCGAATAAATTTCCAATTAAAACGAAAATTTTAGCAAAGGCGTTGTCAAAAAAATTATAGTCGAATTGATCCTTATTATTTAAGGTTAACATTATTGTATCCTCGTGTTGTAACTCGTAACTGTTAGCTTATCTGTAAGTTGACAAAAACATGCACATGATTGAAACGTCAATAACGTGTTGTGACGAAACTTATCAGGTTTTTATATTTTTTGATACCGGTAATGCATTTAAACAAGAACGCCATATAACACTGCCAACTGTTTTTTTTTTTGGATTTTTTAATGTGGAATTAATTGATTGAAATTGACAATCAAGTGGCTTAATACTTGAAATAATTGCAATGACGGACAGCGAATCTATTATATCAAGTCCAATATTTTGGACAAGATGTATCGAGATGGTAAGTTGAAGCCACACTAATTATAACTTATAAGGTTATGATGACCAGTTATTACAAGATGAATTTTTGGATAGTTTTTTGCTTTAATTTGTTTTGGCTTGACGGTTGAATACCCGGAAACTGAAGCTCTAATGTTTGACCATCAACTTGTTTGGATGCGTAATACATCGTACAATGATATAATTGAATTAATTAATCTAACTGAGGGCGGTTTTGTCCGATTACACTTCCTAACTGTTGCAACGGTTGCTTACACTTGGATCATTCTTCCTACCATGATTATTTGCTATTTTGTTAATGGCAGACAGTATATGGATAAAAGTGTCATGGTAAATTTGATAATAATTTTAGTTCAACACTTAAAAAACATTTTTCTACCATTACAGTGCCTTATTTTAAACGGTTTTGGCTTTTTAATGTTTATGGTTGCCGGATCGCTTATATGTGCCAATTTTAATGGAAGCTGGGTGACTGGTGGAAAATCAGCTGGGGTAATTTGACATTTTAGCACAGTTGATTCTAATTTCGATTCTAATATCGCATACATTTCCCAACTAACAGGTTATGTGCATCATAAATTCGTTGATATTTTTAACAGAAGTATGCTTCGTCGTATATCTAAATTTGAAAGAGACCAGATCATTACCAGGACAAGGTTCTACTGCATAAAAATGCCAGTTTATTAATTAATTAAAGCAATTGTACTGTATATGTCTACCGATTTCCAGCAACAAGCGATGACTGGTCAATAAATGTGGAAATTTAAACATACACCATTTTTAAAGAAAAGGATACAAATAAAGTTAACTTTAAATAAAACTTATGGAGCCCAGCTTGGCTGATGTTATAAAACAAAATTTAATGCACTGTAAACTTATAAGATTGCTATTTTTCTTTAAAAATAACACTAGTGGTTTTAAGTTATAATATTAAATACCACGTTATACGGGTAATTTTGTAAATTGGACCAATTTCCTTAACAGTGTCAATAACAAACGAAACTAAATCTTATCAGTTTGCATGGTGATTGTTCACGTTTTGTTTTTGCAATAATAAAAAAGAATTCCAATATAAATAATTATCCAGAACTGTATGTTTGTTTATAATTGGTACAAAAAGCTCAGTAAAAATTGAAATTTTTGTTAAATTTTAAAAGCACAGTAATCATCAATTATTAAATAGCTAAAATAATAATGCACGTTATATACAGTAACTTTAAAATGAACTGTAAAAATCAGAGGCAATATACAACGTTGTCATGTTTAATCATTAAGTAAAACACCATTAAGAAAATGATAATCCATATCTTTCAATAGCAACATTATCAAACTGATAAGTCTCTGGTGTACAAACGTGAGTGGTTTTTAAATGGTTTGTACTTTTAACAGCTCAATCTTCCTCGATTCTTCGTTATACTGTAGATTTGTTTTAAAATGTTTTTCATCTAAGTTGATATCCGTGATTTACTGTAGAATAGTGGTAATCATTGAGGCCCTAAATATTTTATTTAATTAGTATAAGTCACACACTCTTTAAGTTCATATTGAGAGTTTATTTTAAAAAATCAAACAGAAAAACAAGTAACAAAAGTGGTCAACATTGCATTAGTGAAAGGTGCTTGTACGACAGTTACTTGACAATTAATCAGCTGTTTAGTTGCTTTAAAATGTAAACCGTAAAGAGAATAAATGTATTTTAAATCCCTTTGCGTAATATTTAATGCTTTGTTTTAGAAATCTTTTTTTTAAATTTATCACCTATAAAATATACAAGTTTCTTTCAACAACTTCTCCATTGCTTTCCGTATTTGAGAAAACTTTATTTAATCTCTTTAGGTTTACACTATATTTGTATATCGACATTTAGTAACTGTTGATATAACCCGTATAACAAATTTAAACAATTTCATGCAATTCCTTGTACTAACAAGAACATAATTTAAGAATTTTTAAATAAGATAAAAATGTAATAAAACTTAATCATTTAACTTAATTATAAATCTTATAAAATTTTATAAGACAAAAACAATATGTTGAGCTTCAAAATAAAAAATAAAAACAACTAGAACTGTTTTAAATTATTAATAATAACAATAAAGAATATTTTTTTTTGATTTTAAGATGGAATAGTATTAAGTTAAGATTAACCCACCCATCGAATTTTTATATTAATTAAATAATTGCATGCAGAAATATTAATTTTTTTTTTGACTAGGATCGATTTAAAAAGTCTGGATTGGAATCAGTTGTATCTGTTCCATAACTGCGAATATCCCAGTTGGGTAGGCAAAAAAGTCGATGTTGGTAAATGTAAAAAATTGGCTGGCAAATTTGAAGTTGAAGGCAATTGTTGATCAACAGCATCTCTATGTTGTTGTTTTGGCATTATTAAATGTAAATTCTTATTTGAATGAGCCCAATGATCAGGAGATGTAGCAACTGTTGAAGCTAAATCAACCGAAGTTTTAAGTCTGGTCATTTGAGGCGAAACAGGCATTGGCCTAAAGGGAACCGGCATCACTACATTTGTCTTCATTGGTCCAGATGACTTTGTTGGTCTTTCCAACAAATCATATGGGTGGTAACTTAGTTTCGGGTAACGATATAACACATTTGACTCTTCTCTATCACTGTTGCAGCTAGAACTCATGATTGGTGAGGACTTGTTGGCGCTGGATTCACGCAGATCTTTGTTGGGATGGTGATCAGCGCTTTCTAGATTGTGAATTGTTTGTCTAAGTTGATCTGCACTATCAATTCCAAGCGGTAACCGCAAATTTGCAATCGATATTTGATGGGGTGAAGATGAAATGTGTTCTAATGAGGGATGCCGCTGAATTTGTGAAGGTGCTGCTGCTAATTGCGATTGAGAGTGCATAGTATTCGGAGAACTCATTTGACGGGGATGGTAGCTTCCAAGAGATGAATCAGCGGTGATAATTCGTTTCTCATTTCCAATGACAAAAATTGACTGAGGATCATGCAGGCCTACTGGAGAAGGAGATGGAGGAATAAGATGAGATCTATGTTGAGTTTGCTCATTTATTAAATGAGACCGAGATAATTTCTCCGGTTGACTACTGAATGATCCAACATCATTTGCAAACATTTCTCTTAAAATTGATCGATTGACTGATTCATTTTGGTTAATGGTGGGCGATTTACTCAAAAGCCCTTCTTTCACATCTAAATCCAATACATAATAATTTAAATATATTTAAAGATTTAATTTTAATTTATTTACTTACAATTCTGGTAATCCAGTCGCTCAACACCAGGTGGCTTCGTGATGGTTTGATTGCTCAGCACAGTTTTCTGGCGATCAGCTGTTTTTTCGAATTGCATGATATAATCAGCAAAATTTTGTCTTAAAATCTTTTGGTAATGTTCTTCATACTCTTTCCAGATTCTATCACATGCTGATCGGTCTTCAGATGTGGAATGCGGAATGATTGGCTTCGGAACTGGTCTTAGAGGACGAAATCCGGTCTTTGGCTGCGACTCATTCAATGGAATTTTTTCCGTACTTGTATCAATGTGAGTATTGTTAGAGATCATGCTCATTCTAGGGTGTATGTCAGCTGTGACGTGATTCGTCTGCTGAATTGGCACCGATTGTTGTTGAAGCATTCTTGTTTTTGATAGAAATTGCCTTTGACAGTGATGGTAAAGCTGTTTCATGTCAAAATATTTTTCGTATTCTTGCATTGATTGCCAATTCTGATTATTCAAGGAATTAGGATCTTCCTTTTCTTTAGTATCTGAGTAAATGTCAACTTTAACTCCAGGATACTTGGGAGATGCCGGTTCCGAAACTTTTTTGGGTGACATTATACTAGATTTGAAATTGGTATTTACAGGTGGACTAATGATAGTATGTGTTACAGGCATTTGTACAAGGTTCTGTTTTCCCTGATTAGGATTTAAAAGGTTACACAAAATGCCGCTAGCAGGAGAACCTAAAATAAAGTGAAAAAAGTTTAATGAAAATGTTGCTATTCATTTCCAATATGATTGTTAGTTAATATCTATTTACCTGTAGATTGTTGCTGTTGTTGTTGACTGGAGAGATCTAATGGGCAGGGTGTTGGACAAGGTATACTTCTGTCTTGCTGTAAAATTCTAATTCTCTCAATTGTATTTAATCCTCCAGTTATAGGTTGATCATTGACTTTAATATTTGAATGTGCAACTGGAGGTCGAACAACTTTTTGTGCTGAAATTAGCCCATGTTTAGCGTACAACGGTCCAGCTGAGGTAGGAATCAACATTGGTCTTACTTTTTTCTGAGGTACTTGATGAGCTGGCAAAGGATGTCTGTGTGCATGAGCTCTCAAGTTTAATCTCTGACGTTTTGATTCAATTAAGTTCATAATGGCAACTTGATTTAACCTCTCACCATATTGTGGAGAGCAAGCAAGTGTTTGAGCGTAGTTTACTGATTGATTGATCAGTGCTGCTTGTTGCTGTTGTGAGTTATTGAAAGTTAGTGTTTGTTGATTTGTTTTAACTGGGTGTGAAAAAATTCTAACCGGCACATTCGATGTGCTAACAGGTATAGATGACATCTGAGATTGAGCAGTATCAGTAACATGAATAGTAGCACCACCAGAAAGTCGATTTGCAGTAGGTACTTCATTTTGTAAACACATTCGTAAAGTCGATTGGTTTACATTCAATGATGGTGTGTAACTTATTGAAATGTTTGATGATGTGGAGGTTTCAACTGGCTTTAAAGGTGACTTGGTCAAGGGAGGAGGTGATAAATGTGAGTTTACTATGTCTGACTGGCTAACTCTTACAGGAACTGATTTATTACCATTTATAGGTAAAACCGAAATATTAGTACCGGTATTAGAATATAGAATTGTTGTTTTGTTTTGTTTAGATAATTCACTTGGTCTTGGTTGTTCACTAGTAGTAGGCATCTGAGCAAGATGATATACTGGTTGTGTAACAACGGTGTTTGGCAGTCTTGAAGTAGTCACATTTTCAATGCGTTGAGATCTAACTGAAACTGAATTGCATGAAGTGACTGTTGTACTTGCTGTACTGAAGTATATATTTTCTCTGCCGTTTTTTAGTGCTGGTCTTGGAGTTATTATTGTTGGTGCTCTTAGTTTTAACTCTGTGCAATTTTGTGCACCAGAATTATCTGCAGCTGCATTTGGAGTCCAATTCACAGTCCAGTTTGTGGCATGATTGACTCTAGTCCTTTCAAAATGTACACTTTTCTCTTTTTTGTCTTGTTTAGGTTTATTGGGCATGCATACTTTTAAAATTTGAATTTCTTGATCTTGATCATTGTTCGACGTTTTGGCCTCTGTGCTTGTTTCATTGATGTTACTGTTTATGTTACTAATATTAATAGAAACTTTTGGTAACTCTACACGCTCAGATGTGGTTATTGGCTCATTAGTTATCGGCGTTACAACTGATGTTGACGTTACATTAGTTATTGGCGTTACAATTAATGTTGACGTTACATTAGTTATTGGCGTTACAATTGATGTTGACGTTACATTAGTTGTTGGCGTTACAGTAACGGAAGTTGAATTACTTCCATTATTATTTGATTTTACATTAGTAAGCTCTGATGTAAATTTCTGCACACTTTTGCTACTTTCAGTAGGTAGTGGTGGAGAAATGCCTTTCGCGCTTTTAGAGCTTTCATCAGAGTTTATGTGGGGCAAGATGCGAGTTGATTTACTGTCAGAATGGTTGGAGTTTGTAAAAATACTGGAATCACAATCACGTCTAAGTAGAGATTGAATTTTCTCATTTGAAAACGTTTCATCACAGTTTACGGTATTTTCTGAGATTTTTTCAGTACTATTTAAATTGCATGTAGTGCTGACATTGTCTTGGTAACAATCCATTTTAGAAGAATTTTCAGTGCTTGTTTTCATCTCATTTTTGCTTGTTTCAGTTACTTCAAGTGGTTGATCAACAGGCACGGTATTGGTTGATGGTACTTCACTCTCAATATTATTTTTCCTTAATTTAAAAAAAATGTTAAAACAAAATTTAAAACATTAAGATTCTAGATTATGTTTAGCTTATCAAATATGGGATCCAAAATTTTTCAATTTTAAACAAATTCAATTAAATTTGATTCCTTATCTTTTGAGAAGCTAAATTGTTTATTTAAGAAGTCGATAATATAACTTTTACTTACTGATTGGGCAAGCTAGTCGTCGTTGTTGAATCTGGCATTTCAGGAGCATCCTCTTTGATAGTTGCATTGAAAATCTGCTCTGTTTGTGTTGCATTTGCTGACAATTGTTTTGGTTGAATTCTTTCAGCCATTAATTTTTTGATACGCTGTTTATATTCCAAAGGCACAGGATTATCATATCTCACATTTATTAATGGCTTTGTAACTCCTCTACGTCGAGCTGCTCTTGTAATTGAACGAAGAGTGGGCCTATTCCCTTCATAGTTACTCACTTGCTTATTAGTTTGCCGAGTTGTATATCGACCTGATTGACTGAAATTCTCCTCACTTGTTATTGAATCAGTTAAAGTATTCGGAGAATTTTCTTCAATAACAGGCATATCTGTCCATGTTTGAGAAGTTAGTACATTACCGGTGCTTAACGGTCGCTCAACTGTAACTTGGCTTGGTGAAGTATGCATTGGTGGTGGTGTTTTGCATGGTATCAGTGGCTTTGGTGATGGTAATCGTTCTGATATTTTAACAGGTTTCAAGGGAATTTCCTTACATCTAATTGGCTTCAGAACGTCTTTAATTTGTGATGTTAACTTTGCTGGTTGAATTACAGTGATAGGTGATTGTCCCTCAAGAGAAATTTCATTTGTTTTCTGAAGAGCTGAATGCTGTTCTAGTGATGGCTGGTCATGTTGTAAATTAGAGAATGACAGAACTTGTTCAATTCCTTCATCTTTTTCAGATTCCTTTGTTAAATGTAATTCTTTAATTTCTGGTTCAATGATTTGGTGAGTTTGGTTTTCATTTTCTTGTTCAGCAGTATGCATTAGTTTTTTAACAGTATCCACTTGTTGTTTAGTGGAATCTACTTGTGGTTTAGTGGATTCCACTTGTGGTTTAGTGGATTCCACTTGTGGTTTAGTGGATTCCACTTGATGTTTAACGGAATCCACTTGATGTTTAGCAGAATCCACTTGTTGTATAGTGGAGTTCATTAGTTGTTTAGTGGAATCCATTGGTGGTTTATCAGTATCCATTTGTTGTTCAGAAGAATCCGTTGGTGGTTTATCAGTATCCATTTGTTGTTCAGAAGAATCCGTTGGTGGTTTATCAGTATCTATTTGTTGTTCGTTACTGTTTTCTTGTTTAGGAGTTTCAGCTTTAACTGGTGCTTCTTCTTCAGGCATTTCTAAATCATTATCACTAGAATGCTGTGATAAATTCTGTTCATCTATCAAACTTTTATTGTTTGACAAATCAATTTCAGTTTCTGATGACTCTGTTGGATCAGCTGATGAGTAAATTTCATCGGTGTTGGCTCTTTCTTCATTAAGAAAGTCTAGAAATTCATTGAGAAATCTGGTTTTTGAGTCATCCAGTTGACGATCTTCAATATGCAAGACCATTGTGTCATCAATGTTTACCACAGCAAATTCACCTTCATCAATAACTACTTCTTGACTGACTGTTTCCGGTTCATGGTTAGGTTTATCTTCATATCCAGTGGCGATTTGGCTGGCAATTTTCTTAATTTCACTCACTAACCCTGTTGGACTTTCTGTACAAGTGAATGTTTCAACATCAACTTCAACATCTTCAACAAGCAATTCTAAACCATTTTCTTTACTTGTATCTTTGGCTTTGTCAATCATTTCATTTATAAAATTTACAATATTACTCTGATCATGTTTTGGCTCAATCGAATGGTTTGCATCAATGCTTTTGAGTTCAAAAACCACCTCAGGTTCATTTTTCTTGTTGAAATCGATAGATTTATTACTGGATTTGGTTTTCTGGTCATTTCTGGATTTTCTTTCTTCTGTATCTTTTCTGGATTTTGTTTCTTCTGTATCTTTTCTGGATTTTGATTCTTCCATACCAGTTTCTTTTCTAGCTTTTGGTTCTTCCATACCGGTTTCTTTTCTAGCTTTTGGTTCTTCCATTTCTGTTCTAGCTTTTGGTTCTTCCATTTCTGTTCTAGCATTTGGTTCTTCCATTTCTGTTCTAGCTTTTGGTTCTTCCATTTTTGTTCTAGCTATTGGTTCTTCCATTTCTGTTCTAGCTATTGGTTCTTCCATTTCTGTTCTAGCTATTGGTTCTTCCATATCTTTTCTAGCTTTTAGTTCTTCCATCTCTTTCCTAGCTTTTAGTTCTTCCATCTCTTTTCTAGCTTTTAGTTCTTCCATATCTTTTCTAGCTTTTAGTTCTTCCATATCTTTTCTTGCTTTTAGTTCTTCCATATCTTTTCTAGCCTTTGTTTCTTCCATATCTTTTCTAGCTTTTAGTTCTTCCATATCTTTTCTAGCCTTTGTTTCTTCCATATATTTTCTAGCCTTTGTTTCTTCCATAACTTTTCTGGATTTTGTTTCTCCCATATCGTTTCTGGATTTTGTTTTTCCCATATCGTTTCTGGATTTTATTTCTCCAATATCTTTTCTGGATTTTATTTTTTCCTTATCACTACTATTCTTTATATTTTCTACATTAATACAAGTTTCTATTTTTTCAGTAGCAATGCTCTGCTTCATGTTTCCTAAGGCATTTTTAGAATCAATTTTTTCTATTACAATACTGGGCATCCACATTTTAATATCATTACTGATCGCAGCTTTGTCTATACCAGCATTATTGATTGAAAATTTGTCGATACCACTATTGCTGATCACAGCTTTGTCCATACCACGATTACGGATTGCAGCTTTGTCCATACCACCATTACTCATTGCAACTTTGTTTATACCACTGTTACTTATCGCAGCTTTGTCCATACCACGATTACTGATCGCATCTTTGTCCATACCACGATTACTTATTTCATCTTTATCCATACCACGATTACTGATTGCATCTTTATTCATACCACGATTACCGATTGCTTCTTTCTCCATACCACGATTACTGATTGCATCTTTGTCCATACCACCATGATTGATTGCAGTTTTGTCCATACCACCATGATTGATTGCAGTTTTGTCCATACCACCATTACTGATCACAACTGTAATGATGTCCTTGACATCATTACCCATTACAGCTTTATATTGATCACTACTAAACACTGTTTTATCGTCAACATGATTTAGTAACTGTTTATTTTCATTGGTTATGCAGGCATTAGTATTCTGAAGTTTTTCAATGTCAGTTGTTTCCAATGAATCATGCACTTTTGTTGACTTATTTGACAGCATATCAATATCATCATCGTCATCAACAATTTCTCCATCTTCAATTTCTGATAAAATCACTGAAGAACTTTCTGGAGAAGCTTGTTTGAGATACAAGCTTTCGTTAGTAACTAAATTTGATTTATCATTGCTCACTAATGGTTTGATTTTCTCCCTATTTTGAACAGTGGAATCACTACCTACAAGATTTTTATTTTTTGTTTCAGATACACTTGAAGATAACTCAGTGTTTGGTATTGATTGAGGCTCTGATGAACTTTTATCACTAGTTTTAAAATTGCTTTTTTTACTCAATTCTTTTAGCGCTTTCCATGTGCTTGGATCTTCTTCCAGTTCTTCACTATCTGATGAAGACAGAATTCGGTAATTACAATTTCGTTTGGCTACTTTTAAAACTGGAGCTACAACATAATCATCATCGTTATCAGTTTTGATGTCTTGTTCATTGTTTTTGTCAAAGATTTCATTGATTTCAGTAGAATTTCTTTTAATGACTAATTTCAACTCATCCTCCTTCATTTGCAAAGTATTTGAAGTTGAGCAAAGTTTTGGCTGTTCAATTTTGTTGCAAAATGAATTTACTTTTTGGTGCATTTTCTGCTGTAACCGTGGCTGCTTTCTGCATTCCTGTTTCAGATGAGTGCTATCGTTTGGTTTTCTGTGGGATACTTTAGAGTTTAAACTGAAGTTAACGTAAGGACGGAAAGCTCTGCTCCACTTATTTTCGATTGCTCTTTTCAGTGCTACATCAGAACTTTCATTTACTTTGTCATTGCTACACTGTTGCTGTGACTCTTTGCTTGAAACTTTTGAGGCCTCCATTTGAATTGCTTTCAATTTTTCCAGCAACATTGTTGTAGGTTTTGGTTTTGTGGATTCATCACTTTCTTTAGTCTTCATCTTCTCTTCATTAGTTGGTGAACTTGTATTAATTTTTTCTACTAAAATAGTTTTTTGAGATTCATTGTTTGGTTTTGATTTGCAGGTTATGTTCGAGTTTACATTTGATGATGATTTAGAAATGGATGACAGTGTATTGGAGTTGAGAACAAACTTGATTCGATTGGTTCCAAATGGTATTTGTGTTTGAAATTTTGCAGCCATTTGACGATTGGTCTCCACTGAGAAATCTTTAGTATGCTTTTCAATTGGTTTTTTGATGTTTTTCTGATCATTGCTATTTAAACTTTGTATAATAACCTTGCAATCAGTGTCATCACTTACATCATCAACATGTCTATATCTTTTCCGATTTTCAGGCAATCGATAATGTTGTTTATTACCAATGTTTTGTCTTTCTACAGGACCATTTCGCATTTCAATATGCTGTTTAGTTTTCTGCAAACGAGCTTCATGGTCCTCATGTTTGTTGATTTCACTAATGTAGTTATTATAAGTTGAATACTTTGGTTCTGTTCGAGTCTCTTTATTGACCCAAGGTGACAGTTTGGCTTTTGGCAATTTGGTACACAAATTACTTGTCAGCGACTTGTGATAACATTCATCTGGGTTACTAATACTGGTACCGGTATTACTATTATTACCATTTGGTTGATTATTTGGACTTTTGTAGTAATCGGATGGCTTGATTACATAGACATTTGTGTAATAGCGTCTTTGTTTTGCTAGCTCATTGGTAGTTGAAGTTGATTGAGCTGAAAGCAATGATGGTGGGGGAGGAGTAGGGCGCGGGTACCAGTATTGACTTTGATGATAGTGAGAAGGTTGTGGTGTTGCCAAGGGATACTCATAGACCGAATTTTTATAGTAGCACCATTTAACGGCATCTTCAAAACTTTGTTTTGATGGTGGAGCAGGTTGTGGTGGCACTGTGGAACTTGGAATTGCTGGTGGCAATGGAGGTGAGTTTGGTGGAAGAGGTGGTGGACAAGGAGGCGGTGAAAATGGCAGAGGTGGTGTTAGTAGTTCTTTACTATGCGATGGAGAACTTGACTCAGTTGGAGGTCGCGGTATTGGTGATTTCCATTTAATGTGAATAGCCATTTTATCCGAAATGAAGTCAAATTCCAATGGTTTAGTTTGTCATCTGTAGATGAAAATGACATTGCTTAGTAACTGATTTGAAGTGATCCATGTTATTAATTTTAAATAAAAATTCCAACAACTTAATCTAATTACCTACTATTAAATAGTTTAGCATGTTAACAGAAAATATGGGTTTTTTGATTTTTGACTTTAATTGGTTTATATTAATTAGTTTTTGCTAATTTATACATGAAAAGCGTCGTACTAGGAGTAGCTACAAAATGTTAAGTGATAAAAATTGATTGCCAATATACAGCTTAAGTGTGCCAATGATCTGCTTTCGTAATGTTTTTCTAATGTCTAAGATGTTTAAAGGTTAAATAAAAAATTAAATTGAATTATTTTTTGGAACATTACTATTGGTAAAAAAAACTATTAGTTTTTTCACAATTGTCTATTGTGCATTTGATTTTACCGTATGGTTATTTCATTTTGTAAGGTTATATTTACACATGCTTGTTTTTAATCGATTCCATTTGTTTAACGCATTTTATAATAATTCGCTCAATCTACAATTATCATGTATTCTTAATTGAATCGTAGAATTTTAGATGGTGGCATCAATTGCGCGTTAAGTTATAAATCATTAAGTAAACTGACAACAAATTCAATGTAAATCTTTAGTTATACGTACGTGGCAGTGTAAATACAAACAGATAAAATATATTTAGGCCATGTATTGATTTTAATTACCAGTTGCAATAATACGCAAGCTAACCAGTAGCACAAAATGTGGCATTCGGCACATACTATAGCTTTGTTGCGAAGCTAATATAATAATACTGTAAAACATTTCTACGGTATAAGCCATTGCTGTTTTTAAATTCATAAATTTCTAATAGCTTATCATAATTATTAAAAATACTTTTGGAAATGAAACAAATGAAGTAGGGTGGTTGAGCAATAATAAATTTGTTTTGGCATTAACTTAAATATTATGTTCTGCATCATTTACTTGTATGGTAATTGTATACAGCAAGTGCAAGATAATTGGCTAATATCAATTTGCCAATGATGGGTCTCACTTAAAATTACAAATGTAAAGTATCTTGATTTTAGATTTATAATAATTTAGTAGATTAACGAAACTTCGAAACGTTTTTATTATTTTATATTCAACTATGTTCACTGATAAACAATTTCTAAACATGTCTTACTTCAAAACGAAAACTGTTTTGAAAAGTTTATTTAATCTTTAATCATTGTCAACAAGTTCAACTTTTAAATTTGATAAAATACAAGTACATTGCTTAATTTTAACAAATTCTACGCTTAACGCAATTGATACAAATTACTCAAATTACCATTATTTAAGACCAACTACTGTCCAAAATGATTTATCGGTGATTTATGAATTGGATGTTGATAGTGAAAGATGCTATACTCTATCAGACTTGAATACATCAATTTAAACCCGGAGTGTGAATATTAACTCTGTTTTTATCATTACAACTGTCATAGCTTTGCTAATTAAAATGACTTATATTTATTGGCAGTCATACTTTAATTGTTTTTTGGAATATTTTCAAGTTGTACATTTAAATATTCTATTAAATAATTATTCAAACATGCAAAATGATGATTACTGTCTATCATTTTTTACGGCTCGTAATATGCTAATTTTTTGGAAAGATCCTTGAAATACTTATTCAATTGTATTAGCAGAATTGGTTTTAGCAAATTGCCATGTCTGTATTTAAATAAACTTTTTAACTTCAACAAAACTATTAAAAAAAATTAAAATTATGTGGTTGAACGGACAAATAACAAACTGCCAATTCTACTTTTAACATATTACGTAAAGTGACATCTAATTCTGGCCTTTATTAGTAAGAAAACTGCTTTGTGGCTATTACAGTTTGAGGATTATATTATTTAACTGATTGGATTGTATAGAGGTTTCTAGGTTTCTGTTTGTGGTGTAAATATAGGGATGATAGGGCCACATTTTTTATAGTCGAAATCTAGTGTCACTGTTTACTTTTGCAATATGTTTTACTATAAAGTTAAACATGATTCTCAAATTTGTGAACATGGTTTCAAACAAATGTACAGTAGCTACTGTATGTGTTTGATTAAAATACATGTCAAAATCTGCATTTACACTTTTACAATATAAATTATCAAAGCTTGCAAGCTGAAAATACGAAACTCGAAAAGCTAATATTTCAGACTCTCATGATTACAAAGCATTATGTAACTAAAAAATAAGTCAGAGTGGTACCGGTAACTTTATTAATTTTATTGTTCGTAACTTTAGTTTGCACTGTTAATTGTAAGCAGACATACCTTTAATAAAACTCATAGAGTTGATTCCCTGACTGACTTGTCACGTGATATCACTTTGCTTAAATGACTCACAACGCAATTTAGTCAACAGCAGCATAAATTGAAATACGAGACGATTTCCTGGTTATAGAGACAGAGTCCAAATACAAAAACTATTAAATGCAGTGTCAGGCTACTATTAAATGTAACACGAGATGCCTTAATTTTTTTTTGAATAAAATAAATTTATATTTAGTGTAAATTATTTACTGCTGCGCAAATAATATTGATGATGACCGCACTACTTTAAAGTCGCATTTTCTGCTCTTCTCACAAGTTTATTAC
Organism: Helicorthomorpha holstii; assembly: GCA_013389785.1. Taxonomy (NCBI): domain Eukaryota; kingdom Metazoa; phylum Arthropoda; class Diplopoda; order Polydesmida; family Paradoxosomatidae; genus Helicorthomorpha; species Helicorthomorpha holstii. The sequence continues at coordinate 6,773,683 of JAAFCF010002710.1, read as the reverse complement.
ACCAGTTATTGCATTTGACATTATATTTAAACAATTTTCCTCAATATATTTTAGGTTTAAGAAGAATTCGCTACAGCAGCAATAAAAAATACCTGTAACAAAAGCATTGATTTCCACAATACCGTTTTAATGGAAGTTATAATAAACAGTTGTGCCTGAATTGTGTACAGTGTATGAAGCCACAGCCAGCCGCCAACCACACACTCCACGTAGGTGTAAAATCAGCGTGGCACCGATGGCAAATATTTTATATATATTACTAGCTTTACCCGTCGCGCGTTGCTGCGAAGATTTTGAATCCCGTCTTGTATATCCCGTCCCGTCTCGTATATCTCGTCTATCCCGTCCCGTCACGTCTATCCCGTCCCGTCACGTCTATCCTGTCCCGTCTCGTATATCCCGTCACGTATATCCCGTCCCGTCTCGTATATCCCGTCCCGTCTCTTATATCCCGTCCCGTTCTGTTTGTCCTGTCTATCCCGTCCCTTTTGTCTCGTCTCGTTAATTTCCGACATGTTAACTGACCACATACAGTTGTAAAATTGCGCGCCCTATATAGATCAGCTAGTTTACAGTATTACTTTTCTCGTTAGCTCAAAAGATGGGGCTAATGTCAAAAGTCAGTTTGAAGGTTAAAATTAGACTACCTCTAATTGTAAAGCAATAGTGAAGAATTCAAATCAAAGATTAAAGCCCTGGGGTCAATAATGAAAAATGTGCTTATGCCTATCTGGTTCAAATTAGTGTATTGAACAACTTCCCAAAGTTTCATGGTGATCGGATGAATGGTTTAGAAATGCATAAACAGCAAACACGCAAGCACACATACCAGTCATTTTTATATATATAGATTTATTATTATCACTATCAATCTATCATTATAGCTTAATTATAAAATGCTAATCTTACTTTGTATTTTATGTAGAAAGGCAACTCCATGGACGTCCATCCAGTATAATTATCTTTTATAATTACTTTTTATTTGTGGCTTTTAAAATTTTTCATGTAGAGAGAGTGGGTGAAAATGAAATAGAAAGTAAGAAAAATTCCCCAAAAAAGTGCTGTAAGTTTAACTTTTTGATTATAAATTTTTTAAAACGTCGTAAAATTCATTTGTTTAGTTTTAGTTTTACCGGCGTATTATTGCTTGCTCTTTGTTAAAGAGTTGTACATAATAAAATATTGCAAGCAAATTAAAATTTCGTAGACGAGTGGGCCTTCAATATTGATACATTATGCACAATACAACAAATAATGAGAACTGCAATGGGAGTATTAAGAGTCAGAGCACATGTGAAGTCGATCAACGATTGGTTGATTTTGCAACGTGTGTGTTTGCCAATGTTGCTAATATCTGTGTGCAATGTGTATGTGTGTGTATTTAGTGTAGGTAGAGCTGTTTAATGTGGATGAGCGGAATATCCAACATATTATGATCCAGCAAAATATGTGTGGCTTATTTATTTGGTGAACGTTTATTTGCTTTATCATTTCGTCCAAACTGCTTTTCACCTTTTATTTCATGCTCTTGTTGTTATTTTTCTATCTTATCGACTTTTAACTTTATTCATAATACTTTTTTCCATACAGAATTGAATTTTTTTTAACTTAAATCTTATTAATTTATTGTTAGTCTTTTCACTTGCATGAATATATTAGTTATTAGCGTACTAACATCAGCTTTTATTGGTGATACTATTTATAAAAAGAATTATGTGTTTGACATCACTTTTGGAAAGACCTTGAAAAACAAGTTCAATCGAAGCAACATTTTATTGACTTTTTGTATTATTATTTACGTGTACAGTATGTATTTAATAGGATTGATGTGCTTTTTGCAAGCTATTGTGTGATTCGACGTTATAAAAAATCTTGCATTTTTGGTATTTTTATTTTATTATTAAATATACAGTATGCACACATTTTTGCTTTGTTAGGCGAATAAATAAGTCTACTGTTACTCTTCGTTCAAATTATGCTGACTTTTCAATTATTTTATTTGACATGAATGCATTATAATAGAAATTGTTTTGTCAATTTTTTTTCTCTGATTTTATTTTTCAGCAGTTAAACATAACGATCGCTGTATACAAATTATTATAATGCTTTAACTTTTGAATTGTTTTTTTAAAAAGAAGTTGGTCTTTCATATGAAGAGCAGATATTTCTTATGATTTTTTATGAAGAGCAGAAGTTTCTTATAATTTTTTTAAGAGGAGCAGATATTTCTTATGACTTTTTTTTATGGAGAGTAGACTTTCTTATGACATTTTTTTAGAAGAGTAGACTTTCTTATGACTATTTCATGTTTAATTAGTATAGTACGATAAAATTGAGGATTATTAAGAAAGGGGGAATATTGCATTTTTGCAAACTTATTTTTTTTTTGCTTAGTTTTCTTTCTAGACAATATTCCAATAAATATTTTTAAAGCTGTGTACAACATCAATGGAAATATACTAGAACATAATTTAAAAAACTGAATAAAAAATCACTATTAAAGTTATTGTTCGCATTTAAATAATGTTTCTAAATATGTGAAATGCACGTTATTGATTAACAGGCTAAATTATAATTTTTATTATTACAGTATTATAGGATGTTTATAAAGACCATTTTAAAAATTTATATAAAAATTCAGATGTACTTTAAATAGTTGTAAATATAGAGTAAGGATTAAAAAGTTGTTATTAATTTTTTCTCTTCAAATCTTATCGTATATCTGCACAATTTCATGCTTGTCACGTACTCAGTAACTTAATGTTTGTGTTATTTCCCCAGGAAAGTTTTTTAAAAAAAGATTGTTAATTTAGTTTCTAAGAAAATGTACGGTGTGTTCCACTGTTTATACATTTCCCTGTACATATTTAGAATGTTCCTGTTGTACTGGTGTTTTCCAACTTTCCTGATAAAATTATTTATCGTAATTCCCTGGATTAAATTAGTATAATACGAAACATAAGTTTGTACTTTTTTATTTATAGAACTTTTTCAATATGCAAACTTAACTTCAAATTTTTTGTTTATCTAGTTTTAATATTATTTCAGCAACAAAACTTGTTTGTATTTGCAGTGTTTTTTTTAGCAAACAGAGTTTAATATGTAAACTTAAAACTTTGCATTGCGTCTATTGTGACGTTGAATAAGTAATAAGTGCCATACCATACTTTCTCTTGTTTACTCCAGCTTTGTTTTGTAATGCATTGCATTGTATTTATTTGCATACAAGTTTTGCTCGGCATAATCAATGAACAAAGTTTGCAAGTTTTTTTTGAAACATGTTATGGTTATACTGAAATATGGCACAAAATCATAAGAAAAATACTGAAATGACTTGCATAAGAGAGCATAAAACACTCGTCTGTAACTTGCTTATCAAGATTGGTCATTATGCAAGTATAAAGACTAATAATAATCATTATTAGATGTAACTTATATTAGTGTTACTGTATTAGTAATTTGATACTGTGTACTGTAGACAATAAATTGCAAAAAATCTCAACAGGCTAAATTAGTTATAAGAATGATCTAGATGTAATTCCACAGCAAAAAAACAAAGTTTGATGTATTTACCTCAAACAGATGCCACAGCAATGTCATATGCAGCACATGTTATCACAAGTGCATTTCATAATTTATCAACTTTTATTATCAAACAAATGACGGCAGCTGTTGTTTGGTATTACAGTGGGTGACGATGAATTTCAATTGTAAGTAAAAACGAAAGTAAAATCTCCTTTTAACTGGTTTAGAGGGATACTCAACTTTATACGAGTAGTATCAATAATACTAATTAATAATGATTGTTATTAACTCTTAATTTGGATAGCAATTGTATTATAAGTTTGAAGTCTTTTTAATCTATAAATTTTAAATTTTTTAAAGATTACAAGCAACTAAAATAAAGTTTGTTGTCCTAAAAGTCAAATTTTATGTTATAGTCCATTTGTTTTCCAAATTTCTTCTCTAAAATCAGATTATCATAGATTATGCTTAGAAATAAATATAATGTATATTCGAAGTTTTTACAAATTTAGTCCAATTTCTTAAAATAAAACGTTTTGTTTTCTGGAAATCATAAATGAACTCCATGTCCATATTTTATACAATTATATTATTTTTACAAGTTAAATTATTTTGATTAAAAGTTTAGTGGCTGAAATTGAGAAATGAAAATTTGATATTTTAATGTATGTACAGCAAAATGTGATCAAATACGAAATCGAAAATTTAGTTTAATGTTATAAAAATGGTTTCAATGGTGTTTGATTTCGATTACAAAAAAATTTTTTTTTAAAAGAAAAAGTGTTATCTGTTTAACGTTGTTGAATCAGTACTAAGCAAAGTTTTGTTTTGCTTTGTTGCAGTTTCAAGTTGAGAATTAAATTGAATAATCGATGAGTTTCTCATTGATTTTAATAAAGCAACTTTTATAAAATGTATTTATAGAACAGTATAATAACGCGTTATAATAGTGCTACGAATAATAGTGTGAAGATGAATATCAATTTAATCGATTTTTTTTTGGCATTTTTAAAACTATAATTTTTAGCATTATACTGTCTTTCTGTATTTCCATGACAATTTATTATTATTATATGAAGGCGACGAAATGTTTAACATTTCAGTGGAGACCTTAAAAAAGTCTTTATCTCTGATTTTCACAAATTAAAGAAACTTTTTATTAGTCAGAAATTTTCTTTAACTAAGAACTTAAAAATGAAAGCGAATGTTTACTTAATCACCTAAAAACTATGTGTATACATATTATTCAAAATTTAAATAATTAAAAATTGATTTTGTTAGTTTGAAGATTTTAATTAGCAAAGTTTAGCTTAAAATCTATTTGGTTTATTATTGAGCATCACAATCAGTTTTAATTTATTATAAATGATTGAAGTTTAATTACACTTTTTAATAAATCAATTTATATTATATATTTATAAGTGTAGTCTGTGTCATTTTTTGTTAACTTTAATCATAATTAATTAAGCTCATTAATGATTTTTATCACATTAATGTTTTAACTACAATTAGGCGTTTTACTGTTGTTATTTTACTGTTTTGTATTAATATTTTATAACGTTAATAATCTGAATGGACAGACAAGGTCATTAATAGTTTTTATTAACAATTTTCGGTGCAATATACTGTCTAAAAATTTATAATTAAAATATAAATTTTGCAATTTTCAGAGTGGGCAAGTTAACCGTTTTACTAAATGCACTAATGTTGGTTTGCCTAAGCTTAAAGTTAAATTTCCACTAAAAATCGATCGAAATTGTCAATCCCAAGGCTGTCTGTACTAGTGCCACCTGGAATTGTATTCCCTAGAAGAAAGCTTGTATTTTATTGTATAAGTTAATTCATTACAAAACTTGACTTAAAACTGCTTTCTACAAAAGTTTAGTGTTATTATCTGTTGGTTTTATAGTAATTTTATTATAATAACAATAAAGTTGTAACTCATTTACATAAAAGTTTAAAGGTTTTGTATGTATATATTGTAAATATTATTATTTTTGATTACTTTGTTATTAGTTTGTCATTTAATTTTATTGCTCTAATGCATTATCGTGATGTTATGGATCCCTGCGGTTAGTGAGATTTAAAGCAATAATAACTAGCGTGAGTTTTTCCAACCAAAATAATGCTCATGGGAGTTTTAGAAATTGAGCGTTATATTGAAATATCACAGTACAATTAAAAGCTTTTCAATGTGTTTTATCGATATGTACTTGTTTATCAGTACGTGAAACAATCATTATTAATTATCCACCAAAATCAATAATAACTGCAAAACTTTATTCAACAAAGATAAAGAAATAGAATTTTTATTTACATTTAAATTAAAATTTGCTTGTTTATTTTTCTTTAATCAATTTAAGCAATTTCAAATCAATTGCAATTTAATGTATTTTGAGGAGGACTTTTTATCTGTCATCGGTTTATTTAAAATAGAAGATTATAATCATTTACAAAATAACAAAGATATTTTGATACAGGAATACGTGTATATCGATTTCCTATATACACTTTATAAGCGTGGCCTACACTTGTTTAAAAGTTATTATTATAGGTCAATTCAATTGATTTCACAAAAGGTCTTTAAAGAAAAAAATGTTTTCCTAATAAAAAGACAGCGGTATAGATTTACTTGTTAAAGTTGACGTGTCACTTTATGAACAGTCAATAGCTTGACCTTGTAATTGATTTTCTCTATATTACATGTGTAACAGCTACACCTACCACAAGTCATGTCTGGCCTATTGAATTATTGATATGTCAAGCTCAAATTTAGCTGCAGTATATATTCATCATGAGAACTTCAGTTTCAAAATAAATCCTGATTAATATAACAAATTAATAACAATAAAAATAGACGAAACAATATGATCACGTGAGTTAAATTGTTGACATGCCATTTTTATTATACTTTCAATTTCATATTTATAAATGAACTTGATAGTACTACTATACTAAATTAGTATATTAAATAATGTAATAATTAAGTTCTTGTAATGTTTATTTACAGTGCAAAAAGTTATTGTATTACACGATTTTCTGGACCACTATTAGGCAATTTAGTGCAAAACTCAGTCACATCATGCTATTATATTTACAAAAGGCTGAAGTTATTATTAATTATTGATTAAGTGGGATTGTTTTCAATGTGCTAACCGATTTCAAGACTATGGCAACTGATATTGATCATTAACTTCATCATTGACTATTGAGTCAGAAGTTATTTTATTGATATTTATGGACATTAGCAAGATCATGTTAAATAAATAAGAATGATAATTGATTTTGATATTTTGAATTTTTCTTTTATTGGTGAATTAATTTGCTTTTAAATTAAACTCAATAGCACAACAATTTGATTTTTTGATGCACAGTTTGGACAAGATTTGGAAGCCAATTTCTTTATTTAGGATTAATGGACTACATAAATGACTAAATTCCTACATAACTAATGTCTATTAACCGTCATTGGACGTTTATTACTTAGTAGCTATTGGCATTACTATTTGCAAAGAATTTATGTTGTATTGTGTTTAAAATCAAAACTTTTTTCACCAAAAAGAGTATTGAAAATATCAATAACATTGTCAACTTCAAAATAGTTTATTTTATTTGAAGGACATTATTGCAATTACTATTACAATCACTAAATGCTTATAGTCATTGCATATAAAAGCAGATTTTAAAGTTAATCAGTCTTTACAAACGCCAGTTTAATCTCAAATGGGCAACATCATTATAATAATTTGAATTTCAATGTTAATGACTATCGCAATTTCCTCTTGCAATTGCTCTAAAACAAAAAGTTTCAATTTCATTTGCAGTGCTATTATAAGCCTATAATATTCAGCATAATTATTTGTAATCTTCACATATGAAATCTTCTTCATGCTATAGGCAAGTTATTAAAAACTCGTTTATGATTAGTTATAATTAGTGAAGTTGATAGGGTTAGCTTTTTGAGTTTTTGTTTAGGGGATTGACTTTGTTGTGGAATATCCTGAAGTCTGTTTGGCTTTATCTACCAATTTGTTTTTTGTTGATAAAGTACCGGGTCTTTCCCAATTTTAATTGCATCAAATTGATCTAGCCATTATGTCATACGCGGCTGTAAATTGAAATGCATGGACGTCATCAAATTTACATTTGCTTATGAATTACGACGGGGTTTTTCTTTTCAAATTATTTACAATAGTATCAAAACACCACGTAATAGAGTCATTGATTTCCACCGATAAAAAACTAATTAATGATGTTATTCATTTAAGGAGAATTCATCAATAACATTTGATTTTTAACTATTGGGTTTGGGTTACATTTCAATTGAGACTTACGTTAACTTGCATTATCTTATTTTTAAAACAAATGGCTTATTGCTGTGAGTCACATGTTTTTATTGTACAATGTGTTTCATCATAAATGTTTATTATTTTGTTAAGCATAATGGGTATTGGGTACAGTGGATGACTAATTAATAATAACTGCCATATTTGCTCTACTCTAATTGCAATATTTTTTAAGTTTATCCGAATAAATAAAACATGGAGTGAATAATCCTGTAATTTTATTGCTCTAATTCGATTTTATTAGATATTAATTTTAGTTTATTTTCAACTTACAAGCAAGTTATTTTTAGACATTGCAATTCCTATTTGCTAAAAGTAGAGTTTTATTGCATTAGATTGACTAAACTTTTGGTAAACTGATCAAAGTTTTACCAAACAATTAAATTAGTCATTTACTAGACATACTACAGTATTAGTTTTGCTTTGTAATATTTTGCTTGAAAACTACAGGGTAATTTTGGTTAACATTTTCAAGGTCATCATTAATTTTTACGTTTCTCAACTCGTTCCAATATTTTGTTTAACAGACATGATTGGTAAAATTGCAGCTTATATATCATCATTTGGTAATTTCGAAATTGGATGACATTGTTTTCGTTTGAAGGACACTTTTTTTATTATTTTGTTGTCTCCAATAAAAACTGAGTATAATGGTAGCTTGATGAACAGACTAAACGTAAATGTGCTGTATGTTTATGTGCAGTTGGAATGTTTCCACAGCTGTGGAAATAAAGCAAATGGGCACGAAGTACATTATTTGCTTATTTTTTATAGCAGTAATATTGATTGAGCAACTCGCAGTACTGTTTAGTTGTTTCAGGTAACGAATTTTACAGTCGAGGTCGCATAATGATTCATACTGTATTGTCATATGTAAAACCTAGAGTTATTATATTGCAATTGCTATTAATTACAATTGTTAAAAACCAGCAAAAACCAAAACCATCTCAAAACTTGTAGCTTGGGTCACCATTTGCTGGCGATAAATTTAAAACCAGAATTCAAACAGTTTAATTTTTACTGCTTTATTGCTCAATCATGTGCAATTACTGTAAATTGAATAAAAAAGATCTAATTTACATTTTATGCATCTTGACAAGGCTTTTAATTTATGAAAACCGTTGAAACAGTTTTTAGATACCGGTATTCAATTTAAGTTCTGGAGTAAATAGTTTCCGGTTTAATACGAGTAATTCTATTTTCATAAAGTTAAATGGTAATTTTAGCTAAATGTATTCTGAAATGCGCTCTCATAATATAGCAGTGTAAATATTAACTAAATGTTGGGGGTGCTTTTAACCGTAGTTATTAGTGGATGTTAATAATTTTTGGTTATAATGACGCAAAAGAACAAGTAAACCCAGTGCAGTGTATCCAAAACATTTGTTTTTTTGTTTGTGTTTACTTTATAATAACATCATTTGGATATTTCCCCAAGGCCTTACAGGCAGAAGTTGGTGTTTGTAGTAAGCATAATAGATTTATGAACTGAAAAACAAAAGTTAACATAAAAAATAAAGTATTATTCACCTGTTAACATAATGCAATAGCTTAAACTTATGACAAATACTCATAGTTATTATTTAGTTAAAACTCTAGCTGTTATAGCAAGTTATCACGCTATAATAGTTCGAAACCATTATACAATCATTTTCGACATAACTATACTCTATAAGTCCATGGTCTATACCACGTCAAGCCTGACCACAACATCTTATGTAGTCCAATGAAATTCAAAAGAGCATTGGAAATGCATGACACTCAAAGACTCTGTGGTCAGGTTCGACGTGAGTACTGTATATGATTTTAGTATAATATAAACTACTCTAGTATTTTGGTTTTTTTTTCTAAATATTTTTACTGTTTTTTGCACGCTCTTCTGTTTTTCGTATTAATATACATATTCTATATAAAAAAAACTACTGTTGCAGTATTTTACAAAATTTTGTGAAAACGTTTTATTTTAAATTTTCTTATTTTCTGAAGAAAAAAAATTCATTATTTTTTGAACAGTAAAGTTATTTTAAATTGTTTTTTTTTTTGAATGTTAATTCGTTTTTTATTCTTTAAATTCCAACAGTTGTAAATTGATTGATATCAATTCAGTTTGTGTATGATTTGCTTTTTTTTAAATGTTACACGTGCAGTATTAATAACTTATCACAAATATTGTATCCCTGATGTTAAAAGCTAGCTTATTACTGGTACCAGAATTTTAGTTTTACAAAATTGAAATAATTATTTTTTTGAAATTATTTTGCATTAATGTTGGATACCAGGAGTGCCTACTAGGAGATTTTTTTGTTAGATGGCATATCCATTTGGTTAACCATATAGTAATTACTGTTATAATTAATTATTAATTTATTACTGGCTGATTATAATAACTTTGGTAAATTGGTGGTTTGGTACTGACATTATTTTTTCAGTTACCGTACCGGTGTTTGATTGTGAGAGTTCGTAAATCCCAGTTTCAAAATTCCTTCTGTCAATCACTTAAGATTTAGCCTTGATTTATGTGAATCTAATACAGTAATGTGCAAGTACTGTACTGTATTGTACTTTCTGTCCCTATGTGAAAAATAACATATGATAAGCGCGGTTGAAGATGTGTAACAAAAGTTAATAAATGTTTACAATTCTAACAATGTTTGGATTTTATAATTGACTTTAACAATTATCATTTAAATAAAAAAATGAGTGCACAGGAGCTTCAAAAGGTATGTGTTTTTAATGCTTTAGGTTATTGAAAGATTGCCTTTGCCTTCTTTAGAAACATCCTTTGAGAAATGTTTTAGAAATGTGAACTAATTTTTTATTTTAGGAAGAGCTTGAAGTGCTTAAATCTATTTACGATGGGGACGATAAATTTAAAATTATTAACGAAACTACATTTCAGTGCAAGGTTAGTTAAACAGTCAAGTCAACTCTTCAATCATGCGATGATGTGACCAGAAAGCCAATATTGTAACTTACTATACATCTGTTAACGTTTTAATAGGTCGGCGATGACGATAACGGCCATAAATGTTTTTTATTAGAAATTCAATGGCCTAGTAATTATCCTGATGAACTACCCGTCATTAATTTGGATCTTTTTTTTAATAAACACATGTGAGTAAATAAAACACTGTTTCAGTCAACTTATAAATGAACATTGAACGATATTTCCGTGTATATAAACTTAACTTTATTATATGACTTTAGATCTAAAGGTGTAAAAGATCATGTAGGTCAACAGTTACGTGCTGAAGTAAATAATCAAATTCATAAATGTTTTGCACTTAAACAGGTTAAGATTTAGTGCATTCTTGATTAATTTTGTATGTGATTTGTAGGCTGAATCAAATGCTGGTTGTGCGGTCACTTACACGTTATTTGAGTGGGCAAAAGAGAATTGTGAAAATTTGTTGGTCGACTTGCCGGATGAGTTTGTCAACGTTGCTGATGTGACTTCGACGATAGATAATGTTCAGTTACAAGATAATCTTAACTGTGATAAGGTTTGATATGATAATTTATAAGAAGTCTTAGTCTGAATTTCCTACTAAACGATTTTTTACCATTAAGAATGTTACACCGGGTACTAAAAAAGAGAAGAAAGTGCAGTTATCAAAAGCTCAAAAGAGAAAGCAATTTGATCGACTGGACGCCAAAGGTGAACTTCCTCGTGGTTGGAACTGGGTAGATGTTGTTAAACATCTTAGTCAAACAGCATCAAGTAGTAGTGGGTCTTCTAAACAGACTGACGGTGCTTCCTGAATATAGTATCTAAATTGTCAGTAATCGCTTTATTTTCTTTAACATCGAGAAATGATTTAGAAAAGTGGTCAAATCCGCTTATCAGAAAGGCGATAATATAGAACCGCGGATATGTATGTTAATAAATTACGTTTTTTTTAGATTTTTGAATTATAAAATTTATCGGGTTTATTCATTCACATTTTCATAGTAACAATTAGTTTATAGTCGGGCATGCCTGATAAGTTAGTTACTTGAAGTTTATTATCCAAGTGTGTTTATACATTGGGACTGGTTATCAATTCTTTTACCATTTCAGGATTTATTCGATCATCTATATCCTTGCTGGTTTTTTTAGATTTGAATTTATAAATTTGGAAGTTGCCCATTTCTTCGATTGTATTGGGAATAACCATGTTTTTAGTTTCTGGAATAAACATAAAGAGAATAGCAGACACGAGACATGAAGTTGCGAATATTAGAAATGGTAATTGCTTCCAGACGTAATCTCCCTAATAACCATACTTATTAAATTCATTCCATTTACCGTTTTAATTTTAAAAATTTACCAGAAGAAGCATAAACGGGAGAAATACCAGACCTAATCTTCCTGTTGTGTTTACGGCACCAAAAATAGAAGATCTTGATAGTAAAAGCAATGCAAAAGATATAATTTGAATTTTATGTTACAAAATAAGAAGTAGGAGCATGGATGAAGATTTGAGATTTTTTGATGAAAAGTTTCAGGGTAAATCACTGTTTATGATTTAAGTTATTATATTTTTTAATGCATACCTTACTGTGGTAGGCGACAATTCAGTGCACATGGTCATGGCAGCAACAAAGTACAGTCTAGAAGACCAAAGATTCAACGTTACTCTTATTGGATTATGGATAGCAACTCTTAAGTGCCGACATTACCCGTTAACAATTCTGCCAACAATTGCAACCACCATGGATATCGTTTCCAACGCTGGGTAATCATCTATTTAGATAAAAATTACAAAGACTAAATAACTTCTTGTGTCGATTTTCTAAAGTTTAAATGTTTATCGGTTACCTTGGAAGTGGTGAGTTATGGTGTAAATAAAGTTGCATGCACTTACAATAGAAAATATAATAACTGTGGTGATTCGGCGACCCCATCTGTAATAATTTTTTTTATTTACGGTGGTTTATTTTAAATGCCTTATTTATACCAACTTTTCCATCATCACATATGCAACTCCTCGGCAAGCCAACTCAATCACTGATGCTACTACAAAATTAATGTGAACACTTCCTCCAATTTCACTAATTAAAAAACTAAACCCATAAAATGCCATCTGAGCTGATAATCTACAAAAATCAAATATCCAGTATTAGAAGTAAGATATCTTAAAAGTAAGAATGTTTTTCCACACTTACACTCCAACAAATTGTATTAAGCAAACATTTCTTAGAAAGGGATGTTTCATCACGTCAATCATAGTTTGTTTTTTGTTAGATTTTAATTTAGAATTAATTTCAGACACTGCTTCTTTAAGTTTAATTTCTAAATTTATGGGTTGAGAAATGCCATTTAAATTGACGGTGAAAAGAACAACATTGTAGGCTTTCTCTATGTGATTTTGAGATAGAAGCCACCTAAGTGACTCTCTAGTAAAAAATCTAAAAAGCAATTTATAAATTTATTATTGATAGTTTGTCTCAATTACGTTTTTTTTACTTTTAACTTACAAGAGTCCGATGAGACTTATTGATGTTGATAGTGTATGTGCTAATATCTGGTACCTCCAATTTAATATTGGATAATTGAACATAACGACTATAGCCATTCCTATAGCAGGAAATGCAAATATGATTGCAGCCACTTTAGTTCTGTATTTCTCGCTGAACATTTCCGCCATTAAAGTAAATCCTGCCACTGTAATTCCCTAAATTAATTCTTACTATTATTATTTTATTAATTAATTTTGTTTTGCAGTTTTATCCGGCATAGTTACCTGCAGGCAAAAACCTCGAAGAAATCCTAAGATGCACGACACTTCAAAGTTTGTTATGAAAGTGACTGCAATTCCTAAAACAGCTTGACCAGAGCAGGCTGCAATGGTTGTAGGGTATCGCCCATACTTATCGGATAAATAGCCAAAAGCCAAACCGCCAATGGTCACTCCAGCAAATGTAATCGTTTGAAAGATGCGAACAAGGTACTTTTTATCGCAGACTAGCTCCCACTGTAAGTTCACAGTAAATAAACTTAGTTGAATTTTTTACATTTTTAAAATGCAGCAAGATTTTAAATCACCCTACTTCACTTGATATAGTTTCCCTTTCTCCATCCTGAAAGTGAAATGTATATCCGTTATTACACGGTTGTATACCAAGACTGTGATTCTGGGGATCTAAGTACATGGAACAAGAATCGTACTTTTTATGGCCGACATCCATTGGTATACTTTGATTTATATACATTTGAAACTCATTATTTATCTGATCAAATCAAAACAGTCTTACGTTATATAAATTGGGTATGAACAATTTATAATTTAGTAAATTTACCTTGCAGTGATGTGGTGGTGTTATACTAACGAGTGACACCATATGGTTCGATGTAATGGACAGTGTGGTGGCTAAAATTAAAAATGCGGTTGCTATAATTTGCTGTCGTCCAGGCTGACCAAGTTCATTTATCAAATCTTCCAACTTTGACATTTTTGAACTTAACAAAACCAGCAAATATTTTATTCTTTCGTCTTCTTTAAAGAATCACAGTGAAGTATTACAATTTGGTTGTTCTAGCAAACAAATATGTAATTTATTGATGAATTGCTTAATTTGGGATTAACAGTCTGCGTGCATTACGCGTGATAACATTATAATAATTCGATTTCAAAACAAAAGTTAATTATATTTTGCTGCATAGCATATTTCAAACTAATAAATGAAATATTATATTGCACTTTGAAGTTTTAAGCATTAGATTGGATGACACTAATTCTGTTCTTATCTTGATAATAGGTGATTAATAATTGGAAGCAATGTTTAATTAAGACATGTTCTTAAATTGGATTAACTGCTGAGGGACGATGCAAATATGCTTATATCACAATAAACAACTTCTTAAGCCAAAGTTGAAAATATTCTTAGTTAAGAAATTAGAATTGACAAAATTAGCAACACCGATTAAACAAAATATTTTTAAGAATCAATAAATGAGACGTCACTGTGACAGTAAGTTCATTTAAAACTAAATAGAATTCTGCAGCACTTTAAGCAATTCCAAATTCACTTTAGGTTTTTAAAGTCAAGAAAAGTTATCGAAAAGGAACATAAGAAACACAAGTCAATGATCGACTTATCTGTGGAAGTTAATTTGATCAGTTTTAAAATTAAACGTCATATTTTTTTTTTAACTTCAGTAATAACTTGCATACTTTATAGTTTTAAAAATAAATTATTTTTTTCACACTGCTAAAACAATATTATACAGTACTGTACTTCTATTTTCATAATATTAATTGTTTTACTATTAAATTTGACAACAACAATTTGAAATCGTTTGCAGTATTTGCAATGTATGAAATTGAATTTGATAGTATTATTGAAGCAGAATTTAGTGAATTAATTTTTACTGAATTATGCTTTTAATATAATTATCCAATACTAGTCAAAAGTGGAGTGTTTTATGAAGTTGATAATCTAAATTGGTGATTTTATCAGTCGAGACAAGTTTGGTGAAATTAAATAAATTAGAAATTAAACTATTGGTGAGTTTTTATCCCACCTTACTACAGTAGGTCTACCGTTGCTGATAATGAATCGCTATGTAAATATAATCATAAATATTAAAAGCAAAGTTTAATCAGTAAGCTGAAATTTTACGTATTTTACGTGGAAATATTATCTATACAGAAGTTGATTAGGGAAAATTGATAAAGCTGATTTATTGTAATATTAAGTTCATATCATTGTTTTAGGTTTTAATTTTCATCTTCTTTTTTGGATAGATGTCGATGGACAAGAATTTCTCTGAACAACATAGCAATGGCAAGTTCAATTTATAATATTTTATATTAAATTTAGTGGGAATTAAAAACATTAACACTTTAGTAATGGTGTTTAATTTTTCCCATTTAATTACGGTATGTTTTTATTGTAATAGTTTTATTAGCATACAGTACAGTATTTGGTTTGCTAATTACTAATTAGTTATTCGTCCATTCACTATTGCCTAATTAACTTGAAATTTGTTTGATGCTTATTGTCTTTTTCTAAATTTGTATATTATAATTAATTCTTATTAATAATTAATAGTTTTGACAGGATTTGATAAGTTGATTGGCAATAGTTGTGAATTTTATTTGGCTACCAATACTTTAATATTTTGTTGCTTGAATCATTTTCTGTAAATTACATTTTTATTTTTTAAAATTTTTATTATGCCATTTTACATAGTTTTTAGCCATAATTATTTAGATAAATGTGCAGTTCCAAATCTATATAAAACATCATTCCAATATCTTTAGTCCCAATGAAATATTTTGAAAAACAAACTAAATTCATAAAAAACATAAAATGATATCATGTTAATTTTTATTTTTTTACCATTTTTTTCATATCTATTACGAGAGAATTATCAAAGATTAACATATTGCGGCTTTTATAGAAAATCATAACTGATTACAAAACTACTTTGCTCTCTTGAGTTTCGCCAAATTGTTTTTTGGTGCAAATTACTGACTGTTTTCTAAAGAAAATTGTTATTAATTTGGTTAAACTAGAAAGCAAATCATCAAAGTAAATTTTAATTTAGTTTTGTTAATTAAATAATTTTTTTTTGTTTTATATAGGCAACATCAGAGATCATTTTCATCTCACTGTTGATAATTATATTTGCAATTCCATCACCTTGTTTTCCTTTGACGTTGACATCTTCCTGTTGCCAATCCGCTGATTCTAACCAAACTGTAGACTTATTGACGGTTACATGCTCTAATATCAATAGTAATGACATGATAAACTGCATGAGTGATTTCTTGACCAGCGTTTCTTCATATGCTGTAGCACTCGATGTCCATGTTAATCAATGCAATCATACGTTGTTTATTGACGAGTTTTTTAAAGATTACAATATGGCTGGATTAACGATGACTAACTGCGACTATAAACATCTTCCAGAGATTTTATATGGGAGAATCTGCAATCAGCTAACAACTACTTTGGGATTTACAAGCAATGCCATTACAATTATACCATCACAGTCGTTTTTGGGATGCAACAAAGTAGCTGTACTGGATTTATCTGATAATTCTATTTATAAAATTTATCCACATGCATTTCAAACATTATCTGGGTTGCTAACATTGAGTTTGAACGGAAATCAAATTCATACGATAAATTCAAATGTATTTGAGCAAATGCCATCACTTTTACAGTTATACTTGCATGAAAATAAAATTGAAGACATTAATGTAGACGCTTTTATAAATGTACCGTCTGTAGTGCAGCTCATTCTACGTACTAATCAATTGACTACATTGCCAGAAGGAGTTTTAGACAATCATGGATCAAACATGATTCTCGATATTAGTGGTATGACATCGGACATGATAATACTTAAATATGAATTACAATGATTGTAACCTAAACTTATTTAAAAAGCATTTCGTCATCTGCATGAATTTTATCAAATAATTTAGAGCACATTTTTTTAATTTTAAAAGTTATATTGATATGATTATTGATTCTTTTGTAGATAACAAATTCGATTGTGTGTGCTCACTGAAATGGCTACAAGACTGGCTAATTGTCAACTCCCCTACAAATAATGCTAGATGTAAAACTCCAACTGAAGGAAATATGCTCAGCTATGACTTCTGTCCAACAACAACAACTATGGAAGATTCGACTACGCAATTAATTACAACAACGTGCACAACAACCTTCACCGCGCAACCAACAGTGCCAACAACAATAACGACCCCTAAAACGACAGCGGTGACGATTCCAACAACAACAATGGCAAGTCCAACAACGACAACG
>JAAFCF010002710.1:6676560-6756037 GCA_013389785.1 Helicorthomorpha holstii | reverse complement strand
CGGTGACGATTCCAACAACAACAATGGCAAGTCCAACAACGACAACGGTGACGATTCCAACAACAACAATGGCAAGTCCAACAACGACAACGGTGACGATTCCAACAACAATGACAAGTCCAACAACGACAACGGTGACGATTCCAACAACAACAACAATGACAAATCCAATAACGACAACAATAACGATTCCAACCACAACAATGACAAGTCCAACAACGGCAACCACAACGGCAATTCCAACAACAACAAGCACAATGGCAAGTCCAACAACAACAACAATGACAAGTCCAAAAACGACGACAACAACAACGACAACAATAACGATTCCAATGACAACAGTGACTATTCCAACAACAACAAAGGCAGGTTCAACAACGACAACAATAACAATTCCAATGACAACAGTGACTATTCCAACAACAACAATGACTAGTTCAACAACGACCATAATGTCAAGTTCAACAGCAACATCAATGACAAATCCAACTACAATAACAACATCAACACCCATAACAACTACCTCAACATCAACGCTCATACCAACTTCCATAACGTCAACATCTGAAACATCATCCATCATGACAACTCCTGAAACATCTATTATTACGACAACTCCAGCTACACTGACATCGCCAACCACAATGACTTTACCAACAACATTGACAACATCTGAGCTAACAACAACGATTCCAATAATAACGACAATAGTAACTTCAAGTGAAACAACGCCATTTGCAGAAACATCAACAACGCCATTTGCAGAAATATCAACAACGCCATTTGCAGAAACATCAACAACGCCATTTGCAGAAACATCAACAACGCCATTTGCAGAAACATCAACAACGCCATTGACAGAAACACCAACAACGCCATTGACAGAAACATCAACAACGCCATTGGCAGAAACATCAACAACACCATCCGATAACAGTGATGGAGATGGCTATGATGTTAATATACAAAATTTCACTTTAAATAACGACTTAACAATGACATGGCAATCAGATAGCTACAAAGTGTTAATTATGTATTCTCCTATAACGGACCATTGCTCTGATCTTTTAATTACCGACCTTTTCTATGGTTTAGCCTCTGGTGTCCATTATATGGTAATAAATAATACTAAATACTATGCCATTAAAAGCTATGATGATGATTCACATAGGTATTTAGTGTGTATTACTTCAGCAGATACGAGTATCAACCAAAAAAACTTTCAATGCGGTAACAATTGTCTTAACACTACATCTCCACCTCCTCCACCAGATAACAGTAATTCTTCTCCAGTTTCTTCACAGGTTGTTGTGCCATTATCAGTTTTAATTGGCATTGTTTTGGCTGTTATTCTAGTGGCTTTCATTATATTGGCTCTACTGCTGTGTTTCCTTAGATGGAATAAGAAAAAAGATCTAGAACCGGGTTTCCGGGAGACGTCTACTTCCACCGACATGTCAGCCAGACCACTACCACAAACTCCAGAAACACTGATAAACACAGATGAAACGTTTAGGGCTAAAAATCCACTGTACAACGGAAGTCATAAGTGCACTACAGACAATTCATCTTATCTCTATTTAAATTCAAATCTATCAGAAGCCAATAATCAGCCTCCGGATGATGCAAATGAATTACCAATAGACACTTATGATGACATTCCAGAAGAGATTGTTAGATATGAAAACACTTCTCAAGTTCTGCCCAGTGATTTTGGGGAATCAGATACAGATAATTTGTATCTAGTCAGGAATACCATTAATATCTAGCCGCAAAATGGAACATTTAATTTAAGACATAAAAGATTTTCTTATGACTACACCGGGTGATTTTATTCATTGGAACACCGTTTTTGACAATGCCATTAAAAAACCGGAACTAAATCTCTACCGTTTCATTGAAAATTTATCCAGTTTGTTTCTTGTCAAAAGAAAAAAGAGCAAATAAAGAAACGATAATAAATCTTATTGGTTCCAATGGGGATTTGTCTCGTTTCTTTCTCTTCAAGAGAAAAAAAAAGACTAAAACGAGACTAAATCTTATCCGTTCCTTTGGCTATTTCACTGCATTTAATTGCCATAGAAAAATGTTTCAATTTAGAAAATAAACTGTTATAATAAATTAATCAATTAAATTACGTAAAATTACTGTGGTGACACAGGACGGAGGTTTTTAAAAACGTTGTAGTACCGGTATGTTACTCTCTATGGACAGTATTTAAAGTTATATAACATCAAAAGTTGTTATAGTAATTTTAAACAACGATTTTAAAAAATTGGATATAACATTGTTTTCCTTATTAAATTATTTTAGCAATTATTGTTCTGTTATTATACAGTATTATAACAGTGGCTGTTTGGAGCCACACTGCTGTGATTTATCGATTGCGTCATTAGTTGCCATGGTAATAGTTGGCGCTTAAATTTTGTTGTTACTTTTTACAGTATAGCGTGTGTGTGCGCAGTGTAATCTCTAGTAACACAATGGAAACGGATAGTCGGTTACTTTGGTTATGGAAACTAATTCAAAGAAATTTGTGTGTCGAAGATAAAGTTTCAATGTTTAACGATCTGTTAATTATAGAAAGGCGTAAACACGAGAAGCAGTTGTTGAATTTTTTAAACGGAAAATTAAACGGTGAAATTGAGAATCTCTCTTCGTTGATCACTTTACAGTGTGTTTGTTTCTGGACTTCAACGATTCAGATTGAAATTGAAGAGTCGTTTATACAAGGTAAGTTAGTTTTAAGTTATTTACCTAAATCTGAGCGAGATGCTATTCAGTTGGTTATGTACAGTTAAGGCTGAGCATTTAGCGGCGGTGAAGGAAAAGCGAGACGAGTTTGTTTCGGTAACAGTTGCAGATAGTGAAGTATTGGATAACTGCAACCATGAAGAAATCACGTCGGATGCCAATCAGGAAAATCAAGTTTTCAGCTCTAAAATTGAATCCGGTAAACTGATAGATTATTGTGATGCTAAAGTGGTTGGTACGTGACATCTAAATTCTCAATCGAATATTTACCATGCAATTTAGTGAAACTCACTACAAATTTATCATTGCTGAAGAAATGTTTTGGGTAAATTATTTTCGGAAAAGAATCAGCTGTACATCGACTGCTTGAAGAAAGTAGATGTTAAACACTAAGCGCAAATCATTTAATCATTTTACACATAATCTTTAATTTTCGTAGTAGGATAACTTACATTTTATTAGTCTTTTCAGGTGGTAATTTGCTACTTAAATGGAAACCTAACAATATAATAATAGTAATTTACGAATTTGATATCCGTCCAACTATTTTTGTTAACGTGTAAATACTGTAATATGAAAAAAATTCGTTACGATTCATTTTGTGATAATTTGGTAGCCACTGACGGAGCCATTGAAACCGAGATTGAATTGGCTGAAAGTGTATCAACTTCATCCGCTGTTGAAGCAGTAAACGAGACGTTGGAAAGTCCCCGTTCGACAGTAGATGAAGAGATTGAGAAAATAACAACAAAGCGAAAGTGTTTTCAACGCACACTTCACATGAGGGATTTTAGAGATTTTTATTTAGACGAGCACAGCAGCGAATGTTTCCCAGTAGATGTAGAGCAAACGGATGTCACGGACACTGATATGCTGCTGTTATACGTAACTCGCAGCACCTCAGGGCCAATTCCAACTGTTGAAACGTTGGAAGAAGCTGATAAAATAATGCCATTACACGTCGAGTTTTATGTAACACCTCGCAACGCCAAATTCTCAGACAATGACATCTTCACCAATCTAATTCAAAATGTAAGAGTTTCTGTTTTTTCAATCGGATTGGGTTGACTTGTTTAAATCTTTTATTCATTTAGATGTATTTGCCTCTGCTTCAACTTGAGATACATAAACAGTATTTTTGCTATCGAAATGCAGTCGAAAATGTTGACATTGAAACGGTGATACATTTCATTTTGTACATTGCACGATATTAAAACGGTATTATTTAGGTACTAAATTTGCCACATTACGACACTTTAACTAAGCAAGTTTTGTTGGAGGATATTTTGGTGTTTCTAGACAACACAGACAGCTTTGTTTCAAGCAGTCTATCGTATTTTAGCATTCCAGCTGATCTCAAAGGTTAAACATGACCATTTTTGCAATTACTTGATGAATTTGTAATCTATGCAGAGTATTATTTGTTCTTAGAAATGGCTTTAAATGATCCAGAAAACGTTAGGGGACATTTGGAAAGTTGTTGCAAGTGTTGGACTGATTGTGTTGAAAATACAATTGCAGTTATCAGAGCTAAAGTAAATTTTAGTAACTAGTTATGTTACTAAAAATCAGTTATTTTAATGGTGTATTACAATTTTTTACACCATTTTTGAAATTTATGATTAATGATTTTAATTTTAGTTGAACAGTTGTTGGACACCAATGGAAGAAGTCGAATTTTGGAGTCAAAGCCACATGTCCGTCAATGATATGCTTGTAAAATTAGAATGCGAAGATATTAGTATTGTCGTTAAATCGCTTTTAAGTGTCAACAGTCCATGTGTAGCCAATTTTCAGTATCAAAAAAGTGAACTTGAACACCTAATGCTGCAAAGTCAAGAAATTACAAAATACACAAGCGTTCTTAAATTTTACTTTAAAGTCAGTAACCAATATTGATCTTTGTTTTCTCCGTTAGTATTCTAAAAATTATAACTTTTATGTAAAGATATTACACTGCGAAGATTATACAATTGAAAACATCCGAAAGATAATACCATCTTTGATGATGAAATTGAGAATAATATGGGGAATATCACGATATCTTAGCAGTGCAGATAAAATGGGTCCACTGATGCAGCGTATTTCTAATCAATTGGCACAAAGAGCCGTTGGAGTCATCGACTTGATTGGTCTAACAAGGTATTAATAACACAGAATAAATACAGTTCATGGCTTGACATACAAATCGTGACGTTTGTGCTTCATTGGGTTAATTTGTTTATAGTGATTGTCCTGATGTAGCTGGTGAGTGCCTATCAAAATTGAAAGGAGCAAAATGCTTGATGGATGAATGGAAGCAGTTTTATTTGGAAATGAGGACTATGACTGAATTCGTAGGACCAGTTCCACCTTGGGAATTTGACAGAAAGCGATTGTTTGAAACAACTGATTATTTGTCAAACGTCTGTCAAAACATAATCGAGACTTTTCAGGCATGTTTTACTTTTAAACAGCTTGATTGATAAATTAATTTCAGTTTATTTTGCTTAAAGATATTAGATGAATATGGGATGTGTCGTCGTTTGGGATTGGAAGCTGCTTTCTATGAAATTGAACAGATACAAGTTTTATACAAAAAGTCAGAAGAAATTCCTAGACAAGTTTTTGATGTAAAGATTTTAAAATTTATATGGTACAAAATCAAATATTAAACAAGGAATATTGTTGTAGATATCGTACGATCCGTTGCAAATGTCCAACCAATCTGCATGGAAGTGTACCATGGATCAGTTTAAAAAAGAAGTGTTAGCGTTGGACACTGAATATTTGAATTTACTAAAGGAAGGCTTTGGTCATCTAAAATCGGCTAGATCAGCCATTCAATTGATTGGTAACATTGATCATCTACCATGTCGACAACTTTTAAAAGGATTTATTAAACATACAAACAAGGATATTGCTAACAAACTGATTAATGAGGTAATGGGATTTTATTTCAATCAGTATCATTTTTGTGAACTTAACAACTTGATTATAGATTGAAGATGCAAGTTTGGCTTTTAATAAGAATAAACACGGTCCTTTTTATTACAAAAACGTTCCAGCGGTGTCTTCTAGCATTATGTGGGTGAGACGGTTAATTCAGGAAACTGAGCAAGCGGTTAAAATGTTCCTGGAAATTTGCGAAGATGAAACTTTAAAAGAAAGTGTCCTGACAAGATTCGAAACTTTGGAAATTGAAAGCCAGCGGTTTGAACAGCTAAAATTTCAGGAATGGGTTAACAATGTTGAGGCGATAATTTATGATTTGTTACAGCAAAATGTTTTAAAGAAAAGTGAAGGTAAAATTGTTGAATTTTTGCAAGTTTCTTTTATTGTTTCTTGATATTTTAGATGATGGCTACCAAGTGAATATTTCTTCTGACTTGTTTGTCAATTTTAGTGAAGCTAAACATTTGGAAAGATTGGGGTTTACCATTTCAAATGAAATTCATTTAATTAGTTTAAACGTAAGTACAACACAATATTTGAAACTGCTGCTGTTTTGTTTGTAACCGAAAGTTTCATGGTTGGAAGCATCAATTTGCTTGTAATTCGTAAATGATGAACACAGTATGTTGAGTTTAAAAAAAAACCCGTTTAGTACTGTGCAAGTACATTAAACTAATTTTAGTCTATTAAAATGCTGTAAAGTTAATTTATTGTAAGAACCAAATATATTCAACATTCTGGTGTCGTAGTGTCAAGGAAATTGATTTTAAACAATCTACTTTAAGTCGTTTCTTCTTTTTTTAAACAGGAAAATAAATTCACTGAATATTCATTTGCACTTAACGATGTTATCTACCGTTACAATCACTTACAAGAAGCTGATAAAAGTCAGGTAAACCAGACTATTTAATAATTATTTATGTTATAATAATTATTTTAACAATTTAAATTAGTTGAAATTCAGCTTGGAAAGAGGATGCAACTGGATAACCTGGATATCGTCCAAGTTGGAAATGTATGTCAACAACCTGACAAAACAAGTCACAGCTGATTAAGTAATCTGGATTTTACTATCGTTTCCTCGTTGATTATTACGTTTATTAGCATTCAGACGATAAATCCACTTCCTCGAATTTGTTTTCAACTGGTTTTGCCGAAACAACGACTGATTCGTAAGCTGGCGGCTTTGGTAAAGCAGGGACAGATTGAGGTGAAAGTGGTGGAGGCGGCGCAATTCGGCTAATTTTTTTCCTTGGTTTTAGTATCTGCAATATAAAACTGGATTAATCAAAGCATATTATGCAGAAAGTTGATGTAATATAATACCGTAAATGAACACATAAGCTTATCATTGATACTCAAAACGGCAGCTGCATTATCAAATTCGCCGCAGTAATTTGGGGCGGAAAATACAGTGACTAATTTTCGTTTGGCGAAAAATTGATATCCATCTTCCACAACCTATACAATCATATAATAAAAGATTAGTCTTTTGACACCCACGTTAGTTAAACATTTTGCAATAAATTTATAGAAATGAATAGAAATTGGTTTAAAAAGATTCCGCAAAATTCTGAACTAATGCATTTTTTTTTAGTTTTGAACCAGATCGTTAAGTTTACCTGATGAGCTCTGCAAACTAAATCCAAATCGTAATCTTTAAGGAATTTCTCCACAACATCGGCTCCAAACGTGTAGGAAACGCCTCTGTCATTGTATCCAAATCCATAACCATTTTCATCTGGATCAGACCATAACAAATCGCAAAGCAATCCATCATCCGGAATTTCGTGATGTCTCGGCATGTCCATTATCTGTTTCATCGAAGTTAGCTCTTTGCTCAGACCTTTAACGTTTCAAATTTATTTTTTTTTAATTTCTATAGATTAAAATTAAATTATTCACTGACCTCCATGACAGCAAAATATTCTTTCATCGATGATGGCAGCAACTGGTAAATATTGGAAGCAACATACAAATGTTCTCCATAGTGTCATATTGTACCGCCGTTTACCTATTAAGAATGATCAACTAATAATGATTGTATCATAGAAAAAGTACAATTTACTTACATTCTTCAAAAAAGCCGTAAATTTTACTAACGCTTGGACACTCATGATTTCCTCGAAGAAGAAAGAAATTCTCTGGATATTTAATTTTGTATGCCAATAACAAGCAAATCGTTTCTATGGATTGGCGACCACGGTCAACATAATCCCCAAGAAACAAGTAATTGGCGTCTGGTGGATAGCCACACTGGTTAAACAGCTGCAACAGGTCATAGTATTGCCCGTGAGTATCACCTATTTGGTTTAACACATTTTATTTCTGATAAATGACACCATTACCGGTAGTAGCTTTGAAAATTTTTTAGGTAAAGAAAGTTTAGTTTAGTTATTAAGGAAATTAATCTTTTACCACATATTTTCAGAGGTGCTTCTAATTCCAATAGCATAGGCTGATTGATAAAAATTTCTTGAGCAACTTTACATAGACATCTAATTTCGGTATATGTTAAACAATTTTCTATAACTTTTTTCGGTTTCTCGTTACGTCCTGTGTATATAAATTAAAAGTGGTTAGCATAACGTATGATGGCGAATATCAAAATGCAACACTTACCTTTAATTAATTTTTCAATAATATCGTCAATGTTGTACTTTTCGTTGCCGTCGTTTTCCTTCGTCATTATATTTTGAAGTGAAAGAAATTAAATGTCTAGAAAGCCGTCAGTTCTTAGAATTTCTGCACAGTATATTTTGTCTTTCTGGCCTAAAATGATTATTTTTACGCATTATAACTTACAACGTATGATATTTGACCTATCATTTTTCTTTAAAATAATACTGAGAATCTAATGGGGTGTTAGAATGCTTATCAAGCGTGGCAAGTATATTACACTAATTCTCTCTCAATTATACGAGTAAATTTGGTATTTAATTTGTTTAAAGTAATATGCTTTACGCTTGACTAACACACGCCCAGTTTACGTTAATTTGTTTATTACCTGTTATTACAGCATTGCCTTAACCAAGTAATGCTGAAAATATTTTTTTTTGCTGATAAAATAACAGGTAGGCAAAAAAGGCAGTTTCAAGATAACAAAATGGGGAGGTTACGTAAATTAAAACAAAACTGCTGATTATCTCAGTATTACGAAATAATGTTTTATAAAGCACAAACTGAACTTTGTTTATCAGCAAATTTATCATTGTACTATATTTGGCTGACATAACGAATACCATTCATCAAATACTATACGTTGTGCAGAGATGGTTTTCAGGCTCATATAAAAACCTGAAATCTGATTTTTGCTGTACAAACATGAGAACTGATAATGTTCATAGCAACATTTACATTATTAGACTTTATTGTAGTTAAAAGTTATATTCACTATTCACCAATAAAATAACGAGACTAAATTGCATCAGCTTCAATACTTTTTTGTCTCGTTTCTTTGTTATCAAGGCAACGATAGACGCCATGCACAAGTCATACATTATATATTTGTTTGTTTAGCTATAACTTGATGTTTTGCATAAAATGACGAATATCATATGTGTTTTTGTTTTTCTGGAATTTGTTTAAAATGGATAAACTCGTTTCTTAAGATGCTTGCGAGTTGCATGGACAATTTTAGCTAATTTTTTTTTGATGAAATTTAAACTTTAAGTATTTACTTTTAGATTCAAGGTGAAGCTTATAAGTATGCCAGTAAAAGCATGTTGTTTGACATCTGTAAATGCATGCATATTGTATTGATTATTTTTAGACGATCAATTGGTAAATCTGCCAATAGTTTATTTATTTGAATTGGTGGCAATTTATTAGCTACATCTGGATACTTACTTTAACAGACAAATGTACCTTATAAATTGACAGTGTTTTCGGTTTGTTAGATTGCGTAGATCTGACCTGCTTAACTAAAATCGTTAACTGACGATTGATCGAATCCTTTCCTTTTTCTTCACAAATTTAAACCATAACAAGACACTAACCATATGATATTCGCATTTTACATAGTGAATCGCAAGTTAATCAGATTGAGTTTTCGATTAGATAAAGTACGATAAAACGCAACAAAATTAACTTGATAGAAATCCTGATAAAAGACAATAAATTTTTTTTTACGATAAAAAAATATACAGTGGAATCCGTTTAACGCGAAATGGACTGCAATGTTGGTTTGTATTAAACGGATTCCACTGTCTTCAATAGCTGAATAGCTTAAATTATTACAGTACCGGTACTGTTCTTTAAAAACTAAAAAAAAGTGATAAAAGTACTGCATAATATTTTTAAGTACAGTAAAGTACATACTGTACATGATAAAGACAGTATTATTAATTTTGTATATGCACATGAGTTATTTTTTTTATTTTATTGAATTTCCCATGTGACTTTTTAAAATGTTAATTCACTAATGGATTGTTCAATGAAAAACTGCATTACACATGCAGCGATTTCAAACGCTGATGCAGCATTTTCACCAACAAAATCTAATACATCTATGAAAAAATTACATTGTCTCGCCTGCATAAATTTCTTAGAATATTTCTAGTCTCCAAAATCCACATAACTTGCTGAAAAAAAAAGTCAATACATTTTATTGGGTGATCAGGTCTGATAACGCTGGCGTTACAGAACTTTATAACTGGAACACTAAGGTCAGCTTGGTGATGCTAAAAAACATCCTGATAGTGATTTCCTAAAACAATATCATAAGTTTATCAAATAAAAACTGTGTATACAGTATACTATAAATATATTCAGTGCAAGCTTAGGTTTTATTTCTTTAATGATAAACTCCGTGTTAGGATAAACTGCACTAGGGTCTCATTAAGCCCTGGTGTCTACGGCATAATACTGTATTGGCTGGAATCAGAGGAAATAAAAACTTCCATAAATTTATTCCCGATTTTTTTTTTTTGGTTTGCTGTCGAATTTATATTTTCTAGCCTCACAGCGAACGCTTAACAGATTCAGTCCAAATCCCAAACGAACCCAACATGATGAAGTTTTATTAAAGTAAAAAATAGGAGTGAATTATTATTTTAAGTTCAGTAGTTATTTTGAAATAAGGTAAAACATATAATAATAACCCAAGACGAGACTGTCGAAGTTTGAGAAATTAATATTGCTTATAGTAAGTAATAAACGTATAGTTGACCAGAGGGAGAGTACATTTTTCAACTTCAAATTTTCATAACAGCTCGTAACGTACCCTTTCCTTACATTCAAGGCTAAAGCAGTGAAGGCAATATGGCGGCGGATTAGCTGTGTAGTAATTGTTACTTAAAACTGTGTGGTAGTTCGAGTAATTTACAGTAATTGAATTTGCATGACATTCTGATTATGAGATAATGTAAATTAATAATGGCATGTATACTAGTTGTTGTGTAAGTTATGGACACGTTATTAATTTTAAGATTTATTTGGCATTCTGTATGTAGGATTGACTTGTTGACTCTTTGTCGTCCATTTACAGAACAATACGGGAATGCAGTTTTCGCCGAGTTTGGAGATGTATTTTCCTGTAGTCATCTACATTCTACGAAAAATACTGTGCACTTGGTAAATATTAGTATTAAATACTTCGTTGGTTATCAACTTTAGCCATTTTAATCATGTACAGCGCTAGTAATATTGATTTTAGTAACTAAAATTGGTTGACTAATCACTCAATACAAAACCGAAGTGAAAGTTATTATGATATAGTATTTGAAGTACTGTATTTAAGATACATAATTTTATTAGTAATTGGTGCTGGAAGAAGATACAATATACTAAACTAGATTTAAAAAATAGAAAGATACAATGTGATGCCTATTAAAGTGACTAAATTTGATATGTAAATTGCAACGCAAGTACGAAATATAATACCGGCAACGAGTAATACATACAGTATACTGTAGTTTATTGTGCCTATGATATAATGACTAAATTTGACATTTTTATTCTTGTTCATCAATTGTGTTCTGTTAATTTGTTAAATCGTTTTCGTTATCTAATTTACTAAAATCGGTGTTAATAGGAATAGTAAATTTCATGTTTTAATATACATAAGCAGGATTTTTCATATAAATCTTCATTCATTTAATGAGGCGGGCACGATACAGCATATGCTATTTTCAATAACAATGTTCTATCATATCCAAATTAAAATGTTGAAGTTATTGAATGTTAAGTTTGATCATTGAATACAATAAAATTGTGGTAGTTTAGATTATGTACTTCGAAAGAAACATTACTCTCCTATTATATTCCGTAAGCGTATCTCATTATATTGCGTTAAATTGACAGACAGCTTGTAACCGAAAGACATTTTTATCCATTTTTTTACTTAAGAGAACAGATGACAAAATGTGCTGATAAAAGGAGGGAGTGAGTTAAGAAAAAGCAAGTGAGAAAGACAAAGAAGAATTATTCTCATCACATCCGATAGTTTAGCCAGTGCAGCGAGACAAATCTTATTTTGTAGTCAACGCCAACCCTGCTTAAACCTAACAACCATCACCATGGATCCAGACAATTCCATCATCATCTCTCACAGTACCATCTGTGTGGTGGATATATAGTATATCCATTTCAAGTTATAGTTAAAGCAGCTCAGAGCTTCTCAATTTCGCTCGATGATGCTCAGTGATGGAAACAACAGAGAGAAAAGCTATGGATTGGATGTTGTTTTTGGACTTGGGTTGCAAGAGATGAGGTGGGTGGATCCACTCTACACCAGTACTGTACAGCTCCCAAGAACCAAGCATTTAAGAGTAAAAGAGTGGCAATGTGAAAAGAGCTCTTTGCTCACTACTCAGTACTGGGCTCTTCCAACTCAGCTTATTTTTTTCTTTTTCTGTGTATGTGTGTGCTAAAATCTACAGCTCTTTACACTTGCAGTTGCTGATGCAACTGTTTCCAAACGGGTTTACAACGTATTCGTGTGTTTCTCCATCAGTTTGGATGCTGTGAATGTGCTTGCAGTTGGATTCTCAGGATCTGGGAGTTGTGAAAGTGGTCGGATTGCCTCAAGGTCTAGATAAAAACGCTCACAAAACATCGCTGTACTTGCAAATTCCAATTTGCAAACAGGTCCTGAGCGTTAATGCAAGTTTGAAATATTAATGTGCAGTCATCAAGTGGATTAAGCAAAGCTTAGATTTCAATAACATGGATTTAACCAAATTTTAACTTCAAGAGAACTCTACTTTTAACATTTTTAATTTTGAAATCATCTTTAACGGCGAATTTGTTCATTCTACAGTGATGGATCGACAACTGTTGGAAAGTTATGGTGAGTGAAATCTTTATTTTTTATTTATTTTATTTAGAGATTTTAATCGAGAAGTATGAAGGTATTTGGCAGATGCTCTGCCCACATTGAGTTTGATGTTAAAAGGAATGCATTTGTGATGAATTGCAGTGTTGCAATGAGGGAAGTTCACGGTTTTTTGGTCACAGGCAGAAATTACTGTGGGTTATTTTCTTTTGTTTTTGGAGTGAGCAAGATTAGTGTTTGTAGTAATTTTGCTAATTTAACACTTGGTTAATTGCGAGTATACTGCGTTTGTTGCCGCCAGTTTTTATCAAATGGTCGTAAATTTTGAATGAGCTTTGAGACCTTTTGGAGCTTTTGGCATTGCTTTTGTTGGGAAGGAAAAGTAATTTTAGCCTCTGAGCTTCGGGAAAATGCTTTCTGGTTTCAAGCCGACCTATTCGACCGTTAATAATTGAAAATAGATACTTAAAAAAAAGAAAAGCCGACAAAATAAAAATCTGTTTGTCTTTTCAATCAACCAAAGTACAATAAAAATCCCCTAAAGCCAATTTTTGAAGTCCAATCATCCTTACAACAACTTCAGATATGTTTTTATAAAACAAAATTGTTAAATCAATACCGTAAAGTTTACTAAAAATTCAGTGATATCGAATTTATTTAGGCAACTCTATTACAGTGAGAATTTAAGCGCATTGACATTGGACCCTGTCAGTCATAGGTCCCATTTATTTTGTGTTGACGAATTGGCAAATTTACAACACAAGAACTTGATAATTTTGCCATACGGTTTTTGTACTAAATACTTACTGTATTTTTATACAGAATTTTTTAAAGTTATTTTTGTGCTGTACATTATTTAAATTTTAATCGATTTTGATGACTTTTTTAAACCATATTTCAAGATCATTTCTTTTATCTGCGCTAAAGTTATTTTTAAATATGATGAGTTTTAAAAAACAATTTTATTTTTTAGTGATTTGATGTTGCGTTGTTTGTGTTTACATTCCAGTTTATTTTTAAAAATTTTTTAATATCATGTAAACAGTATATATAATATTAGAAAAGGTTTTTCTTGTGTGTCAAATTCAATATAAAACCAAACAAAGAGTGCCCCTATTCTTCGGAATTCGGATGATTTGATTACATTTCTGTTATGATTTTTACGAGATGGCGTCATATGGTGGACGTGTTTGAATCTATGGATCTAAGTTGGTTGGGATAAAGGAAATTGATAATGTAACGTGATCAATTACCGCTTTGTGTGTTCTTTTCTTCTTTCTCTCCATTGCCTCATGGTTGTCATTTGTAGGCAAGGAAATCGGACGTTTGCTGTTTTCAATGGTTAGATACGAGCCAAACACTTAATTAACAGCACCTCATTCTTAATTAGTTCATTAACAAGTGTATTAAACAAAGAAATTAACTTTTATTAGAAGAAAAAATGGAGCAAACACTCGCTCACTTAGAAAGTTAGCACAGCTGCGGTGATGCAAATAATAATGATTGCTTTTGGATTTACTGTACGTTTTAAGACCAACGGTGTTTGTTTCTTTTCCACATAAAGCAGACTCATTTCTCAGTAACTTGTTTTTGTTTTTTTAGAGAAACATTTTGTTAATTTTAACATGACATTTAATGTAAGAAATTGAAGAGGCGTAATCTAAATTTATGATGTTGCGTCGGTAGAAATTACGTTACCAAGTGCCAGCTATAAGACCCTGTAATGTCATCACTTTTTTAGTTTACAAACTTGTAAATATTTTTTTTTCAATTTTTAGTAAACTGCGTGAGTCAAACGTTTAAATATTTATAGAATTTTTTTATGGTTTTTTACAAGTTTTTATGATGTTATATAGGCATTTGTGATGTTTTTGTATAGGATTGTAATATCGATCAGTGAGTGTGCAAAATCATTAATCAAACATCACCTAGGAGAAATAGTGTGCATATACTTGTACATAAAAAAACACGGCTGAAAAAGTCTTCTTCGATACATCTTGACTTATTCACTGATATACTTGTATAGTACTTATCGATTTTTATTTTTGGGAAGGATAATATGTCGACCTGAGCATGATAACAGTGTGACAGTGAATAAGAAAGATTGTCGCTTGAATTCCTCTTCTAACAACTACCACACTCATCTTCATTTTCTTCCACTCTTGATTGAAAAAGCGTATAAAGTCAATTTGTTTAAAGTTTTCTGCTGTTTGTTTAAAAGCAAAAAAATGCTGGGACTGTTTAGTTGTGATTAATAGTTATGTACAGTAGTTATCTAACTAGAATTTTATTTAGATCGATTTGTTTGACTTATTACTGATGTTTGCTTTACTTAAATTTTAAACATTTTGTACGTCATAGTAGATAAAATCAAAATATTGCATTGATTTATTAGTACAGGGTTGTGTCTCTTACTTCACTGGAATTTTTTTTTTACTTTTTCTCTTTAAAATGAGTCTGGTTTTTTTTTGTGGAGATGGTGACGTCATTGTCTGGTTAAATAGTGAGAGATATTGGAGTAGTGGTAGTAATGTATAGAAGTGGAAGACGATTTGGTAAATATCGTTATTACATAAATCGATGAAATCCATTTTGAATTTTCTGCTTGTGAAATTGAAATCGTAAATCCAAGAAGATTAAACTGTTATATCTGCGGGAGAGAGAGTGACTGACTGGTAGGCTGGCTGGGCGTATATCTTCTGCGTAAACAGCGTGAGATACTGTACATGTATTGAAATTCAATATACGACTTAGCGTTGGTTTAACGTCCAATATTACGATGGCTACTTTTTTTCCCAAAGCGATTTCTTTCGCAAACTCATTCAAAGCAAGGAAAAAAGAGTAATATTTTGAAATTGCGGCGTTTCAACGTTTTATTTTTTTATTTGAAACGAAATCTCTATTCGGACGTAAATTAAAAAAATATATATTAGGGGTTTTTAAACTTGAGCCTACACACCAGCCTATAAATAATTGCGTACAGTATGTTGAGCAATCAATCAACTGACTTTGTTGTAAATTTTTTTAACGTTGTTATTGTTTATGCTTACGTCATTGCTGAAATACTAAAACATTAACGCTAAAGCAGTAAATAATTAAAATTTTCATTATCTCAGAGTGTTGGAAATTACGAGATTACGTCGATCTTACGAGGCTCACGTATATTCAGTGCAATTCGTTACGCGCTATAACGAATTGCGCTGAATATAAGTGTGCCTCGTATAGTGAAAACAAGCACGTAATTAAGTCGTGTGAT
Organism: Helicorthomorpha holstii; assembly: GCA_013389785.1. NCBI lineage: Eukaryota > Metazoa > Arthropoda > Diplopoda > Polydesmida > Paradoxosomatidae > Helicorthomorpha > Helicorthomorpha holstii. The sequence continues at coordinate 6,739,817 of JAAFCF010002710.1, read as the reverse complement.
ATTTGGGACGTGTGGGCCAGTTATTAGGTGGACTTATGACGAGAAAGGGTGCAATTTCAGTAATTGCGGTGAGCGTCATTTTAAACGCTATAAAGCTTAGTTTGTTTTAGTAGTTAAAATGATCGTTTAACATGACAAAAGTAGAGATTTTTCTCATTTTTTTAACAGTGGAGTTTTTCTCTTTGTTAAATTTCATTAGTAATGTGATATGACGTTATTATGGTTCTTCTCTGAAATTGAATTTGAGCTGAAAATACGCCATAAAAATTGAGATAGCTCTGTGAATTGCGTGTTCATACCAGCTTTGTTTTTATTTTTTTTATTAATTAAAATGTTCTGGGCGTAATTTGTTGTGATGACGTCGCCATACTACTGTATACCTGATTGGATTGTTTTTGCTTTAAATAAGTAAAAGTGACATTTGAGCAGTTATCTTACATGTATGTAGAGAACGGCCATAAAAACCCTTGGTGGTAAAGTTTACGTCATAAAACCGGCGTTTGGGGATTTTAACGTCCTTTCCAACAGTATACATGGTGCCAAATAAATACGAAAAATAACCTAAATATCAAACTGGCTGAATTTTTTATGATATTTTGCTGCTGATTATTTGACGCTGCAGAAAAGCGTAAATAGAACAGCATTCTTGCTTTTGTGTATTTTAAATCAATTATGCTAATGCGGTTATGTGTCTCAATTAAACGCAAATTGCGTTGGGATAGCTTTCATATATTTTTTAATTATTTAAATCAAAATGATTGCTATAAGAATTTTTAAAATTGCACTTTGTTTTGTACAGAGTGCTAAAAAAATCACCAATCTATCACTTTGTTGTACAGTTGCTTTTAAGTTGTCTTTAATGAACGTACAGTATTTAAATCAATTTCCATGTACTAGTTTTTTAACAAAAATTGTAGTGGAATTTCAGTTTTTAAAATGTTTGCTTTTATTCCTCTTAAAGTTATTTATTGTACAGTAATGTTTTTTATTTTTTATTGCATAGACGCTATGCATAAGCCACTGTTAATCATCGAAAACTAACTTAATTAGTCGTTTTTTCTCTACGTAGTAATATAAACGTCTGAAAAACGCCGCTTTTATTATGCAAATGAGGTTATCGGTTATAATGCATTGCATACTGTTTTCCGACGTAAATTTTCAACCTAAAACAAAAAAATTTAAAAACGCTGGGCGTGGCTACAAAAGACGTTAATTTTTACGTCTACGATGAAAACAATTTTTTTTGACGTCAACGACGTAAATAAAGTTATTCAAATGTTTTTATTTGCATACAAAAGTGGGTGTTGGTTGGATTACGTTGAAAAGACGCCATTTTTACGGAAATGCAGCAGTTACCTTGGCGATAGAGGGAATGAATAATTTATGCTATTTGGCGCCAAAAAAGTACACAACTTTAAATTTAACGTTGGTTGAAATGTGGATGCAACGACTTTTTATCAACTTTTTTTTGCGTTTTGTTATACAGTATGTTGATGAGCGTTTTATCCTATTGATAGCGTTGTAACATTTTTACATTTACAGCTTATACATAATACAGTACATTCAAATGGATTTCCTTTTTGTTTTTTTTTTAGTATTGAGGTGTACATGGGTCGATCAATGATAACTTAAATGAACTTTTTAAATCTAAAGGGAAATGTTTTAGTTTATTTATTGTATTTTTTTATTTTGTTTTAAAAATTCATGGAGTCTGTTGTGGTTAAAGATATTCTTAAGGTAAAGCACTTTTTAAAGTGAAAGTTTTTGGGTCTTAGTAAGCTGAATTGAAGTAAGTTCTTTGTAAGATTTAGTTTCCTAAAGTCGCATTTAGGTTTGTTTTAATTGAGTTGTGACGCAGGATTTTATTAAGGCACACAGTTGGATGTTATTTTTAATATTTAGTTTTGAGATAATTTGCTGAATTCTATGAAACTCAATTTGTCAGATATTATGTAGACTGCAGATATAATTTATTTGATTTTAGGAAGCTATTTAGGTTCTACAGTTTTTATCTAGAGACTTAATGTGTGTTGTAATTATGTTTTTTGTTATTATGTTTCTAATTACAGTGGAATCACATTAACACGACGTCGTCGGGACCAAGATTTGTTTTCGTGCTATCGAGAACATGGAAAATCTAATATATTTTGGCCAAAAAGACATTTTTTAGATTACGTCATATTTAGAATTACTATTTACGTCATATTTGAATCATTATTTACATCATAATAGATACAAAATTTACAATTTTATATATTATGCATTTTGTGCATACATACCGTATGCATGCATGAATCTAAGAAAAAATAATGCAATTTTAAATTATTTTTATGAAACAAAAAATGTATTGATTTTGTTTTTGTTTTACAAAACTTTAGAACTTGCAAAAAGCTTTCTCTACAAAATTTCTAAAACATTTTCTCTACATTTTCGAGAGGCAAAATCAGTTCCATGTTAACGGGGTATGGAAATGCCTATACTTTAGTTTAGGACTGCAATGTTGCTTTGTGTTAACGAGATTCCACTGTACATTCTTACCGCGAAGCTGGTTGGTTGCTTTAATAATTTTTGAAAAACTCTTAAAATTTTTTAACTTGACTGGTTTTTCAATTGTATTTAGTTAATTCGATTAGGAAATTAAATCCAATTAAAAGTAATACTGCAATAACGCTACAGTATTTCAGTACTCCATTAAATGTAGGGAATACTTGAATAGCGTTCTAAAAGTCAGTTTGCTTGTATATTAGAACTGTATCGATATTTACGTTAACAATTCCACATTTTACGTCAGCGACGTAAAATATATCTCTTTTATGCGCGTAATTTAATAAAATAATATGACTACCCAATAAATCTTTATTATGTTTATTTGGATAAATAAGCAAAGAAAATTGCTGAAAACTTCAAATTTTACTTAGTTTTACTGCATTTTCAGTGGTAAATATATTTAGTTTATGTGACGTAATATGTCATCTTGACTTTTGAGTACTTAGGATCGGTATATACGGTGTATATGTGTGTTTATAAGAAAAATGATATGAATATTGACAACGTGATAAGCGGCCATTTATCACGCACGACCTAGCTCTAGTCAGTTCTATTTTTGTTTTATTTTTTTTCTATGTTGACTTTTTGCGCGCATGACGTAACAGCAGATCATATAGGCAATTGATGATAAATGTACCTCGAGTAATCGGAGTCTTTGATAAATAAATGTCAAGCACACCTGGTGGAAAAGCGGTTAACTAAATGTATGCATTTCAAGAATCTGAAACAGCTGTATCAAAAATCGTTAAAAGATTCAGTGACGTCATTAAAAGAAAAAAAATTGGAAAGAAATAAATGGTATTAATAAAGTGACGATATTTTTAAATATTTAATGAAGACCCAATTAGTGTATTGATGACGTCATTTGTTGGAACTTAATTTTAGCATTAGTGGGACTAATTATGTTAACCTAATTAGCGGTTGGAGCAGCAGATGATTTGAAAATGCAATTAGAAAGTTTTCTTGCTTAATCATTGTATTGACATTTTCGTAAGACAAGGGGAGGGCTCTTTCGCTTATTTAATTAAGTTAAATTGTCTTTTCTTCACATATGCAAATTAAGACCATGTAATTTATAAAGGCATTGTATATCTTTATTCTAAATGACTACAGTACGTTGCCATAAATGTTGTGAAAACACTTTTGAGTGATCTGAAATTTATCAATTTTTGAACGGATGTCATATTATCACATGCTTTTAGATCATCTAAACAGGAGTGGGCAAGCTTTATCTACGAAGGGCCTCATTGAAAACCTTATTGTTTGGAGGCAGCATGTGATGTATATTTTGTCTACCATCCATTACAACGTATTAAAAAATTCAAAGCTGAATTTAGAGTGTGCGAGGTCTTACATCTTTCAATACATGGGCACTTTGCTCACGGTTCCCCCTTTATTTCAGTCATACTTCTTATTTTTTTATACTTCAGATTATTAGTTCAAATTCACGATGACTCTACTGTTCCCCCAACCATTTCCATCCTCTTGGGATGAGTCGAGGGAGGAATGATGAAAAAAAACCAATCATTCATTTCACGTATTGGCAATGGTCGGGACTCGAAATCCCAACTCTCAGTCTACCGAATGAGCTATGAGACTGCCACCAGATTTAAGTTATATGTAATTGTTTAATTGAGACTGAACAAAACGTATTTGCTAAATGAAATAGTAAGCAAGGCCCTGGGAAGAAGCTTCAGCAAGGTTCAGGGAATCGAGTACATGGAAGGGCGCAGAGTCATGGAAGGACGTAGCCCCCTGAAGCTTAATGTAGTTTACAATTAGTTGTATTGATTTTGAAATTTCTACTAAAGCAGTTCATATTTGGCTGAGTCGTTTAAATCGAAATTTCTATGCAAAAACAGAATTTGTGCTTAAGCACTAGGCTTCATACGGTTTCACACTTTGCACACCCATAATATCAGTTCTTAAAGCTCTCAAACTGTTTTTAATTTTGCAAATAAGATTCTACTATTTATACTGTAATTATTTCAACAACTGTTTATTGTTACCTACTTTAATATTTATGAAGGAGAAGAAATTTAATTTACATACAATTTGCCCACTAAGTACAATTATAACTAATGAGAAACAGTTAACTGTTAACAGTTTGAGTAATGTTTTTTAATGAATAATTGATATGGCAAAAGTTTTAGAAATCAACATGTATGTGTCTTTGGGTCGCACAATATACTCTGGCGGGACGTAGCTTGCTTACCCCTGATTTATAAAAACTTCGTCATAGTGTAATACGTGCTAATAAAGAATGCAAAGTGCCAACGTCTTGGCGTTTTTCTTTTTAAAATAAATTTTTTTTGCATTTAATTAAAAATTGCACAGATTCTCGCAAGGAAGTGAACGCAATATTGAATTTTAATTTAATAAATCTTCTTGCGTAAATCCTGCGTAGGCCATGTTTGAAGAGAAACTTTAATTTGACGTAAAGGGAGCGTTATTTATAAAAGCAATAACTTTTAGCATTATTTTTACGTTATGAATTTCTTAATGTTATTTGATTACATTCATTTTTAAATATAGTATGTTTTGGCATGAATGTCTTTGTCGTGTAAACGTCTAATTTTTAAATCTTAAAACGTGAAAAAGTTGTCTTTAAAATTGGATGTGTGTAACAAAGTGGTCGATATTTTGGCGTTTGTAAAATAGTGTGGGATGGAATATATAATGCAGTCATTCTTAAGGGCCATACTTATAATTTTGGCACTGTGGTATTGGGTAAGCGTAATAATTTTGCGTTGAGAATTAATTTAATAACTAATCCGTTGTGGTTGCGCTCTTAATTGATGGAGGGAAAAAATTAAATTACGAGAGGAAAAAGAGGAAAATTTATTAATAAATTGAAAATATTAAGTATGATTAAGCGTCGGTTAATACGCCGTGACGTTGTCATGGTAACTGACGTCAGAAAGGGGGAAAGTCAAATATTATTTTAATGAAATTTCAATAAGCAAAGACGTTACGCGTTGCGCGGCTTATTAATTCGCATAGTTAATCTGATGGTTAAATATGCAAGGATAATAAAGAGTACCTTGTATCGCTAATTTGATGCCGGTTAGCAGATTTATTTTAGTACACTTTCAGCTGGGTTATTAATAATGGCTAATTTCGATCTTTTGCAGTCTCATTTTGGCATTTTAAACGGCTGTGACACTTTGCGATGCAATTTGAAACTTTTCCAACTATTGACGTTCAAATTACGATACCGTGAAATAGTGATAGCACTGAAATGTTACTTTAACACGACGTTTCTCAAAAGTTGTTGTTGTTTTTATGTTTAAATGCAGTGTTTTCCTTGTTTTATTTTGCTTCTTTTGAGGGCAAGTATTTGGTCACGTACCACCGTTTGGGAATCTTCTGAAATAGTGTCGGGGCACCAAAGTGATTGTCTGCGAAGAATTGTTTACTCGACGTGAGATTTTGCGATAGATTTGTGTCTAATAATAAATAATGGCGCTAATAGAAATGCATTATAGTTTTAAAAATTTTCTGCGTTGTATTTTATCAGCGTGTACGTTATTTAACGTTGTAAGTTAAAGACAAAATGATTTTTTACTTTAGGTAATATTAATTTTTATGTAAAAATAAGTTACAAAACACTACGGGGAAGTGCATTTCGATGTCTTTACGCCTGTTTGACGTTGCAGGATCATGTTCAGAAAGCGTTTTAAATGTACAAGACGTAATAAAAATGATGCTGAGCGTAATTTATCAACATCGAAGATTGAAAAGATGAAAAAGAGAGGGAGTTTTATTGTTTTAAGTGATTGAAATCCTGGAACATAAAAAGGGCGTTTTATGATTCTTTTGTTACCATAAGAGAACAGAAATACTTTTTTTCTAAAATGAAACGCAATTGTGTTTGAAATGTGGATTGGCAGGTGTGCGTTGTTGAAGAAACGGACGAAAAACGCTGGTGGCTTTGCATTAATCGTCATTTTTACCACAACTTTTGCTCAACGCGCAGTCGTATTTTTGGGGTCAACGTTACTTACGTTGTAAAATAGGGCATAAAAGTAATCATTTTCGTGTCGACTGTTAATGTCATGGCTTCGTCTGGTTTGCTGCGCATGCGTAGAGCGATGATTTATGTATTTTGAAACGTCTATTTCTGTTTTAACATGGTTGTTGTGTTGTTTCGCTCAATAAACGTTGGCTATTCGAAATCAGTGGCGTGTAATTAATAGCCTAAATCTTTTATTCTTAGTGACCGGCTATTAAAAGCAGCGCAAAGAAAAAGCGGAAGTGACTGTGTAAAACAATTTGTTAGTATCTGCAAGCGTTACCAGGCGTTTAACCAACGCCAAGTGGCTGTAAATTAAGAAAGTGTTATAAAAATTATAATATACCGTCTTTTATGTCCCATTTTATTGGATCTTACTGTGTTTTATCCTAAAGCATTTTTCCAGCATTAGAAATTGCGCTTTTTGTTCAGTAAAATTGAGCTAGATCAGTGTTTCTCAACCTTTTTTTGTGCTTTAGTTTCTTGAAGTCGATTTTTGGTGATTAAAATAGCAATTTAAGTCAATGTATTCCATCAAAACGTTGTAAACCTTGTTTTATAAAATGCATACGACTTTGCATGTTTTTGATGATGCAAAAAATGCCATGTCCTTTATTGGACAGAATGATGGTGGAGAGGGAATTTGTATGAGAAAGTATTTTATGACATGAGGTGACAGTACGCTGACAGAAAATATAGGTTGTAGATATGACATGACAGATATTGAGCATCTTCAATTATGTTGTAATGGAGAATTTGGGTGGTGGGAGGAGAGAAGGTAACACCAGATTATTGGCTGTATTGGGAAGGCGTGGCTTAAAGTGAATTAAGCGTTGCAAGGCTCAGTCATATTGTGTTAAAAGAGATGAAGTTAATTTCGCTCGGTCGTAAAAGTGCAAAACGCAATTACAAACCTAAAACTCAATGACGTAAAAACAACGTCAACAGCTAAACACGAATCGTCTAAATTTAGTTAAGCTGGAGCATGCGCATATAAAAGTAGAGTGAACTTGCGAGCAACAGTCGCATTGCAGGGTTGGTCAATAGTCCCAATCAATGGTGATTTATTTGCAGTTGTAATTGCGGTCTCATAGAGCAGAATTTAAGCAATATTTAATGCACTTGAAGAGTTGCAGAATTGCAAAAAGTTTTGTAGATTGTCTTGATTTTGCGTTTTTTTTTGGAAATCCTGTGAAAGTAAATCCTTTCAAAGATTTGGATTGCATAGAATAGTTAAATTTAGTTTTGAAGTCGTGTGAATACAGTTTAGGATGTATTTTTTTATTGTCATTGTATAGAAGGGGAGAAAAAAGGAAGTGCGGTAGGAAGTGACACTTTGAATTTCCATTTCAGATCACGTTTGTGTTTATTTTTATATTCGGATGTTTTCCTTTCTCCATCTCTTTTTCTCTGTGACTTGTTTTCATTTTCAACAAAATCAACAGCGAGAGAAGAGACACAAAAATCAATGATTTTGAATTTATACATCTTGTATCGTGTAATCCCGGTGATTTTTTTCTACTTTAAAAAAGTTTTTTTTTTTTGAGGTTAAATAAACATAAAACAAGTGGGCAGAAACATCTTATGCACTTTGTAATGGATCTAATCAACGGACTTCAATGCTGACGTTGCGTAAGAAGTTTCTGTCCTTTTTGAAAAGTTAAGTTAAATGTTGAAAGTGAAAGGATCCATCAAGATCCGAGATACTTTATAGAAAAGCTCATAATTCGAAATATACCTTTTGGAAGTTAAAGTACACTATGCTAATTTTGAAAATTTTCTACCTAAATTAGAATTGCTAGAAAGTCTTTATGCGTTGGTCAATGAAAGTCGCTATAGAGGAACAAGTTATTTTGGATAGTGACTTTGTGCTCGCTTTGGAGTTCTGTCGGAGCACTGATTGGGTGAACGTGAAAGCCTTATTTACTTTATCGGATAATTTAATTTAGCTCTTGTAATGTTTATTTAGTGGTTTGTGGGTAACGTTTGATGTTTTATAATCTTAGAATTGCCATTATAGGCACTAAAATTGGTATTTAGGTTTAATAATATAATTATGGGAACCGAGGACAGTACTATCTGTGCTTGCCATGAGCTAATATTTCTTCTTTTTACGTCACTAGAGCTAAAAGCTAATATCGGCGGAAAGAAGCAAATTTATTAAAAGGGCAGAAATTTACTGTGCGTTATAACGTTAGCGCTATTAGTTATTTTCATAGTAAATGCTTATTGAGTTTGTGTACTACGGTACTTTCGTTTTTCTTTTTCTTGGGAGGTTAGAAGGTTTATCTAAAAGTATAAATAAAAAATGAAATTTGGTAGTCTAATGTCATCTGAAGCCTGAGACATCTTGTCAGCTAGTGAATTGAATTCTGTCTGCGATACTTTTTTCATGTGAAATAAAATTAAGTTTGGTAATAGCATCGGATGTTGCGTTATACCTAATGGAGTACTTGTTAAGTGGAAAATTAGAATTTAGAATTGAAAGTGAGCAGACGATTAAAATAGCAGATTTTAATGCAGCACACATCGATTACGTTGGCACCGTTTGAAATACTTAGCAGGAAATATCGCTAGATTGACGTCGCCATAACAGAAAATGATCTGATGTTATTTTTATCTTTTCTTTATTTGATGTTGAAAGCTGAATTTTTTTATCATTTTCTATTATTGCATACTGTATTACATACTGAAAATAAGCTGAGCTTTTATGCTCAAGCTTCTTTTTTCTTTTTTTTTCTTGCCATTTGTCAACCTCATCGTCTTAAAAAAATACGCTGTGTCCTCAAAATCGGTTGTAGAGAGAGTCTTCAGTTCCCGCTGTTGTTTATCAGGAGATTCATGTGATTGGTGACGTCATCCAACTTTGGGTCAATAGCGACGCAATTCGAGCGTAAAATACTTTGTTTACTCAACTGACGTTTTTATTTTTGTAGATACGAACTTTCCCAGCATTGCATTTTGCGTTTTGCTGAATTATACGGTTCGACTTTAAGATGGATCAGAATTATAAATGTTTTTAGTTTAGCCTGAAATAAGTTATGAGTTTATAAGTTTAGCAAATATCGATTTAGTTACTTGAAAGCCAAGTTTTGTCATTTGACGTCGACTGCAAACCCGACATAGTAATCATGTTAAGCCAAACGTTATTGATTTATAAAAAAAACTGTCTTGGAAATATTTCTTTAAATTAGATAAATTATTTCTTCTTAGCTAAAAGTTGAATTTTGCGTCGGTCTAGAATTTTCAGTTAGTTAAGCGTAACTTTTAATTTATTTGACATTGTGTTTTTTTTTGAGTGTTTATTTAAATTGGATTTTTTTTCCTAATATTGTTTCTCGTTGTTAAAATATACGTCTCTTTGTATGTTATAGTTTTATCTGACGTAAAGAAATGGTTATGACGATGATGATAAAATTTGTATGTCGGTCGTTGTCTTTTGTTTTTCTTCTTTTTTAAAGAGAGGAGGATAGGATGGGATGGGAAATATAATACGTGCTGAGCAATCATATCTAGACTTTTTCGCAGTATCATTGATGACGTGGACGTATTTTTAGATGAAACTTTGTTTAGCATAACCAAGCGTGTATTTTTGCGCTCGAACTGGAATTGCGTTGTGAATTTTGTTGCCAGAGGATCAAACAGCAGTATGTTTACGCGTGTTAGAAAAATATAATAAAAAAAAAAAACAAAATACTTGTATACGGTGCACGCAAACACCAGCGTAATATGCCGGCTGAATATTTAACTGTTGAACATGATCTAGCGGCAAATAAAGGCAATGCATTTTTGTTTTGAAATTTCAATTATTTTTATTGAAGCTTTCTAGGTCTTAATTTGAACTTTTCTTTGATGGTTTTAGATTATTTAATGTTTGTGTAGTTGAAAGGAAAAGTGTGATTATTGTGTTTGGTAAGACATCTCTTTGTAAAAATCAAGCGTAACAAATACGTTAAATACGTTGGGGATGATTATGTTGTCTTAACAAAATGCGACGCAATAAGAATAATAATTATAGCAATGACAAAGTTTTGACGCTTCTAAAAACAAATATGTTTGGATTGAAACTGGGAAAAGGGCGGCAAAATGTTTATAGCAAAGCATAAAATGACGTGTGTACGTGTGTGTTTATTTGTGAAAATTACACAACTGGGATTGCTGGCGCAAAACAAGAGTAAATTAGGTCATGTTACCAATTGTAGCATTATGCTTAGTGAATTTCAGACAAAAGCTATTCATTATGGCTATTGTTTTAAATGTATGATTCGCTCTAATTAAATTATCTTTCAGCGTATTTTAGGTGAAATAATTTTGGAGTATTAGCTACCAATTCAATTTGTTTAAATTTACATTAAGACGCAAAACGTATAAAAAAGCGATGGATAAAAGGGGTTTTTTTAGTTGTAAGTTTTTTGTTATAAAATGTTTTATGGTTTTATAGCTGTGTTCACATTTATGAGAGCAATTTTGACGTTCTTAATAAGATTATGATAAAATTCAACGAGAGATGGAATTCTTTTTTTTTATTTGAGCCGTTTTTTAAGTTCATAAAAGAATGTACATTTGGTTTGCATTCAGCGTTTTACAGTCGGTTTAGGTCACGCCACTTCTTTTCAATCGATTACAAAAAACTTTCATCGATTTTGAAAATTTATTTTTTTAAGTAAAAAATAATCTCTATCATTTTGGCGTTTCCCCTCAATGATCGTAAAATGCGACAATTCAAACGTTATTTCCACTTACTGATAACATTATTACTTGCAACATAGGCCTAAAATGGTAATATTTAAGCGTATATTACGACGTAAATTTAACATTTTATTTTCTATTATGCTAGGTATTGAAATTTGGGCAGTTTTAGTGTAATATATTTTCTTTCTACTGAAAAAATGTATTAAAATAAACGATTAATTGACGCAATACTAAACGTTTACTGTACGTCTTAAGACATAAAATCACAATTACTCTTGCATGTTTTAATTTAAAATTACTTCTCTTTTAATGAATTTTGTTTTTCATGAAGCTAATAAATATACAGAGCTTTGTTTGGCGTTTTCTTGGCAGTGTTTTTGGCGTATTATTGCAATCGATTGAGGTAGATGCTTTTGTTAAGTTAAATTGTAATTGAAAATGATTAAGAAGCAAATGGAGTTGCTTTGCGTAATTATTCTTGAGGAGTTTTCATCAGATATAGGCGTGGTTTTCCATTTTCATTAGTCAAATGGATGGATGGATAGATGGCACTGTAAAATTGCATGAAAGCAGCTGCTGCAATAACAGTAACTTACTGTACTTTTATGCTTTGTGGTGGTGGTGGGATGGGAGTGGGAATAATGTACGAGGAAGATTTTGAGTTGAAAGACATCCTCATTTCACCATTTGTGATTGGCTTTCCAGATGACATATTCAACCGTTTCAAGTTTTAGGACACATTCAGATAGGCTTAGAAAAATGGCTGGCAAATCAATAGTAAAAATCGATGGAAAATGATTTTAATTAAATTTGGCTACAGATTGGTTTAGTCTGATTTAATTAAATGTGGCAATTTAATTTTTTTTAGTAAAAAAATGTTTTGTTTGTTTTGTGAAAACTGATTTTTTAACTTAGACTTTGTGGTATTTCCGGTTGTTTGAAAGTCTAAGTTATTTACAATAAATGATCAAGAATATTATAGAATATAAAGGTATTATGGGAGCTTAAAAATCGATTTCAGATATTTTGAATAAATTAATTATTATGCTGGTGGCTAATAGGTTGCAGTGTAATTAACTTTAGGTTGAAAATTAATTTAATATTTGTTTTTTATTTACTTAGTTTTTGTTTATTGAATGTATGTTTTTTAGTTTTGAAAGAAGAAATTCTTTTAATTGAATGTACTGTAGACGTTTTTTTTTCTCTTGACGTTATATTAGCTGTTTGGCAAGTTTTATGCCCTAAAGCTCGCTGTTGACAGTGATGTTTAATGTTATGAATTTTTTAATATGAATTTTTAGCAGTTTTGGATTTTTCTATTATGAAGATGGGTTTTTTATATTTGTAACAGTTTCATTTATAATTAAAACAGGAATGTCTTTAAGTTAACGCTTTGAATAACGTGTGGCGTTAAATGATTATTGATCTAAATACAAATTATTATTCTGAATTATTATAGTGTTTACTTTTTGTTTTATTTAGAGGTTTAAAGTGAGATCTTGTCAATCAAATGAATTTAGTCGATGACGAGGCTTACTCTATTAAAAGATTAAATATGGAAATTGTTTTTTAAGTGCTGGGTTTTATTAAACGTTTGCAAAAATAAACGAATAAATTTGGGTATTACTATGGGCTTATTTTATACGTTAGATTTGCACGTTCGTAAATGTTACAAATACATTGAATTACCTTAATTATTTTTTAACATATCCAGACATCTTCATTGATAAAAAACGAGGAATTTTTTACAACTGATTTAGTTAACATACAGTATAATGTATGTACTGTATATTTTTTTAAAAAATATTTGTTTAAGGAGATTTTTACTTAGTTATAAAACGTTTTGAAGTGAGTTCAATTATCGATGTTGTTGTGTACTACAATTTTCAAAGCATAAAAAAAGCTTGATAGAAATTCAATTGAAATTTAAATAAAAAAATAGATGTTTAGCATTAATATAATACAGTGCTAAGATTAGTGTTGTTAGAAATCTTGTTTATATCTAGTTTTTGAAATACATTGATAAACAACTGTAGTGCTATACAGTATTTATTCTACGTAATGATTTTAATTTTAACTCATTATTTTTTTATTTGTAAATTTTAATGGAATTGTTTAATGAATATTTTTACTCTGCATATACGGTATGAGTATATCATTATTTTAAGTAAATAATACTATCTAAAATTATATACAGTGAAAACTTTTTAACATGAAATCGATTATTTTCTATGTACAGTATTTCTATGCATGTTAGTTCTTTTAACATGAACAAAAACCGCTTAACATGAAAAGATTTCGCTGCTTTTACAAGGTAATAAAAGTTTGATTGAGTTTATTAAAAAAAATTAAAATTTCAGTACAGTATTAAAGTTTAATACAAAAATATAATAATTTGAAATGTAACAAGTGTATCTATTATGATGTTCTGTACTACATCAAATAGAATTTTGATGAAAACAGTACTGTTTTTTTGTATACACAAAATCCTTTAACACGAAGAAAAGCTTTGTTCTTGAGCGTTTCATTTTAAAAGGAATTCACTGTATCTAAATTTTGTAGTGTTTTGCTTGATGTTTTCATGTACTATCAAATTTTCAAAGGTACATATTTACTTAATTTATGAGGAAAATCTTATTGAATTTCTCAATGTTCATTTAAGTGCCATTTAAATGAACAAAAATATATTAATTTAGTTTGTTTACATTATGCAAATTGTATTTCCATATGAAATGATTGTTAAACATTTGAGTTTTATGCATGCTTTGTTATAAAATATTAAACAAAGCCGTTAATATTACATTAATGTTTAATTGAAAATTGATTTAGAAGTGGGTGTTTTGTTGTTAAATCGAATTAGTGAGTATAATACTGTGCAGTAATTGAAATGTTTAGTCTAAGATATTTTAAAGTTGGCATTAAGTTCGCTCCTCTTTAATAGGAAGAATATTTGATTTCCGTCAGCGCTCGTGTCAGGTGGCGGAAATGGAGTTGGAGAGAAAGAATTTTTTTTTAAATCATTTGATATTGAAAAGGAGGAATGCGTTTTGTTTATCAAAAGACACGATAAGGGCATATACTTCTGCTCTGAGGAGCTAATTTATGTAAAACTGTCACGTACAAGTGAAGGTCTATGGAGGTCAACATTTCTGCAATTAAAACCGAGGGGTTAATTACGCCTAATATTCATTCTCATACAATGCATTAACTACAAGCTACTCTGCTTTATAAGTAACTTTTTTAAGTCTGCTGTTTATAAGGTATTAAATAATATTTAATATAATAACATTTAATACTTAAAAGCAGAGTCGTTTGTAGTTAAAAGTGATTATTGACGTGATTGATATTGATATTCGCTCTCGTCTATCCCCTAACGTTAAAACGAAAATAAATTGATATTTTTTTTGGCTTTTGACGTAATATAATCTTTTGATGATGATGAATGATGATAGATGATGATTAGTAGACTAGTATTAAGTAATATGAACCCTATCGAAAAAGTGGTCAACAATATTTTTTTTATTATCAAAATGGCTGCCATAGGTCTCAACACTTTTAAGTGGCAAAACTCTTGATAAACGTCAAATGCACGATTGAATTTAATTTCACTAACTTTTTCTCATTGTATATTGTGTAATCGGATATTTTAGCCGGAGCTTTAGTTAAGGGGTCTATCGCATCTGGTCCGCGGCCCATAGTTTGACCATCACTGGTTTAAGTAATAGCGTGTTAATGGATTGCTTACTGTAAGTTATGTTTAATGTGTAAGCTACTTTAAGTGGGTTTTGATGAATGTCAATATACATGGTGCAATGTACACGGACAATTGCTTAATTCTTAGCAATTAATTGATGGACTTTACCATCATTAGCCGGATTTTTTTCTTTTTTTTGGTTATCAATATTTTACGCTTGACTTATTAGTTGTCTGCTATTAATGGTACAATATTTTTACGTTGCTAAATCTTCTACCGTACAGTTGTAAGGAATGTCGTTATTGGGTTGGTTGAGGAAGGAAATTTTGCTATTAAATCTTTACTGGTGATTACATTTAACGCTTCAGTTGAACCAGAAATTTTCTTTCTTGCATTTTATTTAATTTCCGCTTGACTTATGTTTGGCGTCAAATTAGCGTCAAGTTAATATTTTACTATAATAACATTGTCTCATTATCTGATTAGAAGTAAAAGCGATGATTTAGCATTAGCACGTCTGGATTTGCATCATAATCGGTAACACAAATTATGGATAATCGATTTATCGATCTATAGTAACAATACCATTATTGCTTTGGTAACTGTGACGTATTTGTAGTCGTGAAAGTGTTGCAATTTGGAGAGTTAAAAAAAGATTTACACTGGATTTACAAGTCGGTTAGTTGGGGGTTATGTGATTAAATTAATTACGCCAAACAAGAGATGCGTCAAAGGGTGGGCTGCATTAACGTTATTTATAACTTGAGAGAAAATATCTGAAATTTGGCGTTGAATATACGCTCAAATGAATAACACTAGAAAGCGCAATTAGTGGTAGTGTAGACGTTGAAAATCACTAAATTGCATTTAATTTTGAGCTTAAAAAGTACTTGAAACAGTTTAAATTTTAAATTGCTCTGCTTAATTAACGTCTTGTTGCATTTATTCGATGTAACTTTAAGGCACATTTTATGTCAGCTTCACGGCGAAATGTCTGTAGCTTTTATTTTGATTCAATTAACATGAAGTTGAAATTGCGTTCGAAAAGCAAGTTACCGTATGTCTTTTGTAATGAAGTACAATTGAATTGAATGACACTTCAAGCTTGAGTCTTCAAATCTTCAAATTATGAGACTGATAAGTACGATGTGAATAAGAACGCAACGTTGCAGCGCTTTTTATGCGTTGCAGTTGATCTGAAGACGCTATTTTAGTCAGATGGGCGTAATATTGAAGTAGGTCATACCTTACTAAATGAACGCATCTTTGGAAATTAAAAACAATATTTGGTGAAAATATCTAATTGCATATTTACTTTAAATTTATATAGATTATGTCTGAATGTGTAGTACCTGATTTTGTTTTTTAATCATTATACCGCAACGCTATCTATGTTTATTGTCTATTGTGCTGCAGTTTTGGTAAAATAATAAATGAATAATTTATTAGTTTGATAAAGTGCTCGGAAATGAATTGAATTTATAAAAGTTATTTGAAGACTTATAGTATGTTGTCGATTGTCTTGTGTCCATTGTCATTTTATTGAAGGAAATATGACGTTAACAATAGGATGAGAGATGACGTAGCAATTTGTTAGCAGAATGTAGGGTTTTTGCTTGCATACAGGGTGAAATGAGAAAATAGTTTTTAGTAATGAAAATTCCAATATGTTGTTATTGAATGGATGTTGGTTCTTCCGTTGCTGCAACGTTCTTAACGGCAACTTCTAAGTTACGCAAGGTGCATCCGTGAATAACGTTACTTGATGCAATATAATAATAAACTTATTTAAACTGATTTTATTTTTAGGAAAATGTTTGTCGTTTATAATGGATACTTATTGATTTGTGACTTTTGCATTTTGAATTAACTTGAATTTTTATTTGATGTTCATTTTTCACCGTTTGAGCATGCGCATCTGAATGGAAACGCATGAATACCTGATCAAACAGTTCTTAAATATGTTGCAGCTGTTTCACCCACTTCATTTTACGTCGTCATCAACTTTTACGGAGATTTGACGCTTAAATCTATTTTTTTGTTGCATTTTTTTCCTTTATACTGGTTAAAAATAGAAGGGATTTTTTATTTAATATTTTATATAAAAAAAATATCTAAATAAAAATAAAGCACGTAAGATGAGAGATTTAACATTGTTAATAACGTTTCGATGTTTGCTTGTTGATGATAACGTAATATGAACGTAAAATGAAACTCATTAATTTTTTCTTGTAATTTTCGGCGCCGTTTATTGAGTTTTATTGGTTGCTATGACAACTTAAATTGCATTTGCTGGAAAAAAATGTGGCTTTGACAATAATTTTACAGCTGTTTTTTATCAGCTTAAATTCATTTTTTAGATGTGCCATCTGTTTTTAGCCATTTTAAGCCGTTTTAGAAGAAAATGGCTATTTTGGCTCTAGCTTATCTATGGAAGAAACTCGCATTCTTAGACAATCTTCTTAAAGGGGTCGTCTTAAGTAATCGAACATGCTCTTAAAGCAAACAATTACTGAATATTATGTAAGCTTATGGAAGCACAAATTACATGGATTTAAACTTTAGGTCAGATGTAACCAAATTGAAAATTTTATTTTGTATTTTCATTGCACGTTGCACAATGCATTTGAAGCCATTTTAACGCTGTGTTTGTCTCAATCCAATGTACTGGAATAATAACTGGCGAGAATGTGACTGGAATAGTAATGACAATGGCATCTTGTTTACGGCTTTGGATTTTGCAACTTGAGACTTGACCCCAGGAGCCCATGTTCTGACTTTTCCTGGAACTTTATAAAAGTCTTGCTATTATATTTGAAACAACAAAGCTAGATTGAATTTCAGTTACTAAAAGTGAATAATTTGTCGCGAGTCAGTGATGGTTAGATTTGAATTCCTCGACGTGACCCAAAGCAGAGTTTGTGGTTTTCAAGCTTAGCGTTTTAACTGACATGCGACACCGTGGGTGTGTTTTGTCTTTTACGCTCGACGTTGACCCTTCTGAATTATTCCTCTTGAGTTTTCTTTCACGCTTAATGTGGCAACATGGTTTGCGTCTTCTGTGAAGAACACCAACCAATTGTGTGCTTTAGAATTAATTTATTATATGAAGGTCATATTTTACTTCTTTCACGCTCATTTTACGTCGTCTTTTGTTTATTTGAAAAAAATCGCAACTTGCACGGCGGAAGTGCCTGCACTTAAAAACGTTATTGTCAGCGTAATTTATGATCTTAATAAATAAGCTTAATGCAATTACATGCAAATATTTACGTCTCAGCAATAGAAGACAATTAAAAACGTTTGCCAATCATTTGTAAACACAGTTTAAGCGTAATAAATGAAAAAGAAGTAGTTTGGGCGTTTGTGATTGGTTAATTTGGCGTTATTTGAAAAACTAAGGCGTTGTTTGCGCTTTTATGGTTGTTGTGCAACCGTAGTCACGTGTAGCAAGACTCAGTTTGGTTTTTTTTAAAGAATGTGGACACGGTGAATGGTGTGGCAAAAATAAGGTTGAGAATCACATTTATGTTTGTTGAATGGGTTGTTTGAGTAATAATATTGCAACTTGAATTGCGTGATATTTTTGCCTTGGGAAAATCAATTGGGACTTTTCGACGGCAAAAAAGATAATTCAACTTTGGACCCAAAGTCAGCAGCGTATTGTTGACGTTATTTACATGATATTATTTGAGAAACTTTATGAATGTATGAGTGGAAAAATCAATTGTATATTGATTTAGTTTATTTTCGATATGACTTGTGAATAGAAAAGTATGTTGGGCATTGAAAGACGTCTACAACTTTATATATATGCCATAAAGTATATACAGTATACTGTATGGTACTGTAGGTCATTTGGGGCATAAAAGTAGGACAACAAACGAAATTCTCTGTCATCTTTAGTTGACATTTTATTTATACTTTGTCACAAGATGTTATCCCATGTTTTTCGACTTATAAAAAAAATTAAGTTTAGTTTCTTCTACTTTAGATTTCCATTAAAACGATTGACTTCAATAGAATATATTATTCGAGAGTTCCGCTAGAGGCGATCTGAGTTTCAAAAACATTTTTATTCAAATATCTTATGAATAAAAAATACACTACAATTTTGAATTTTTTTAGAAAATGTTTTTTGTACAATTATTTTTTTTAGTGGTTGAAAGAAATAGAAAACATTGTGACAATTGATACAACAACGTTTTTTTTCTGGCGTTGTTTTTTAAATGTAATCACTGGTTGTTGCAAAGCCAGTTTGACATGTGGTTTATTGTTGATTATTTGGAAAGCCCTAAGAGTCCAAGGATGTACGTGTAAACCATATTGTTGGTATGATTTGCGATAACTCTTCTATAAGTAACTATTTTACCGGCACGGAAATGGAATAACGCCGAAATTACGTCTTAATCTTATAAGCTTTAAAATGTTTTTTGTTTTAAAGGTTTGTAAGTTAGAAAGAGGATTCTTATGGTGGATTACATATATTGCATGATTAATAAAGTTTGAAATTCGTTGACTTTGTTAGGTTGGAAATACGCCCATGACGGTTTTTGAAATGCATTGACATCATTAAATATTTACTAACCCCAAAAACGTGAACATTTACCGGAGTTACCCATTCCCTGCACTGTTTTCTTCCATTGAACTTCATCTATTTTTAGTGATTTTTGCGATGGAAAAACGCCGTAAAAATATTCCTTTAGGACTGTAATGGCTTTCAGCGTCGTATTCTGCGCTTGAATTTAGCTTTGGAAATTGAATCCTTTGTATAGTTTATTGTGAATCAAACCTTCAATTGTTGAAGCCTCGTCTTAGTCGTCGGCGTTTTCTGTAGTAGTTTAGCGTTTTATTTTTGGACGTAAAACGTTTTAAGGCTATTTTTTGTGTGTGATGAGGAGTTATTCACACTGACAAATGGAAACGTTGTGGAGAAATACGTTATTCTCGATATACAACATCACAAATAATTTACTTTTTTATGTATTATATTTTATCTACTTCTATGATGGTTTCCATGGCAACCACTTTGCCAACATCATCTTCTTCATCTTTGAAGCATCTTTTCGTTTAGCATCAATCTGATTTTCTTTTCCAACATACAAATAAACGATTATATAAAGAAGAAGAAAAAAAGAGATCTTAAAAGTATATTGTACCAACCTGACCGTTGCTCCCCTTGCAGCAAACGTATTATAGTAATCGGCTTCTTATTTTAAGTCGTCTTACAGACGTAATGTCGTCGTAAAATGCCGGAAAAGAATGTCATTTAATTGTGAAACTGTACATGCAGTATGGTAGACTAAAACAGCAGTGTCTAGTTATTTTATTTCTTGCTATTTTCTGACGATTGATGCAGAAATGAAGCCTGGGGTGACTTAAGGCCTCGATTCTGTAATATACTGTATGGTTATCTACAGAAGACCATATTATGTTGCTCAGTGGGCGTTCAATGGCCCAAAATAATAAAAAATTGCAGACAGTCGTTGTTTTAGTTAAAAAGGCAATGTTATTGTAACCAATACTTAATTTGATCGACTGTTTAATGTATCAGGTGCATTGGTGCATTTTTTATGTTGTATATTGTTGGTTGTTTTATTTATGTTTTTGTTATTTTTATTGGAATGGGTGATTCTGTTGAACAGTACTTATTCAGCTATAAAAGCGAGTTTGAGTGTGCCACTTATGACGTCATAATGGCTGCCATATCAAAAGCAAACACATGCAATGCACTTCTAAACAGTTCATTACACACGCTTTCATTTACGTAAGAGAAAAGTCATTTCCGATCTACCTTATACGCTATGTATACTTGTATTTTGACGTCTGGGGGTATTGGGTAACACAATTTAGTGTTTACAATATTAGGGTGGTATTTTGTAAGCTAGTATTTCTGATTTAAGGCAAAATTCACTGCACTTTTGAGACTTTGGTAGGTTTAGTAAGCACTTTTAAATTTATATTTATTTTAGGCAAATTTACATCATTATTTACGATTATTTTTTTTTGGTTATTGTTTATCTTGCACATTATATTTCTTAAGATTGACTTGTTTGTAAATAGGTCGTTTTTAGCTTTAAGCATTTTGTTGATACAGATTTGTATAAATATTGATTTGATCCAACGTAAACCAATTTGTATGTAATTTTATGCTGGATTCTGCTGTACTGCGTCTTTGAAATTGACTTATATTTTTTTGATGATGTGGATGTTGAATAGACTGCATACAGAGACAGTATATGTTTGGTAGTAAATGATTTGCGGTCGTAATTTGAAATTTTGGCGTCATGGTAAGCGCTGAAAAGTTGATTTGTTTTGCAGCTGTAAATGACGCGGGTGCAAATTGTTTGTTGGATTTTGCGTTTTGTTGTGTCCAAAGCAGCTACGTAATTGGCGTGAATCACTCAGGGCGTCTTACAAATCGGATGTGCAGACATCTTTATTGATTTGGCCAGAAGTCTTAATGGTCGAAATTGCGGTTATTTCTAAATTACGTTGAGGGAAGTCTATGTGGTCTATGAACTTACAACATAGACAAAATCGATTGAAAAAATATTCAATAATTGTTACTTTGAAGGAAGTTGGTCTTACGTTTATTTGCGTCACGTGGCTTACCGTATTTACTATATAAAACGGAAAAGGGGCGCTCTATTATCGTTATTTTAAAGTTTTATTTGATTTTTTTTCTTCAGTTATGACGTTAAGTTGGCATTTGACGTCATTTCAAAGTTTTATATACTGTAATTTTTCTAGTTAGAGTTTGCAGTTGCGTAGAAAAACCTTTGACGTATTTTATGACTTGCACTGTAATGTTATGACGTTAGTTAGACTTATAGAAATGATATTTTTACAATGAAATTGAGTAAGAGGTTTTTGAAAATGAAATGTACAGTAGTTACAAACGAAAATAACTATGTTATTTTATTGTTAAAAGACATTGAAGACAAAATATAATTTTTTTGAAGTATGTTCAGTTCCAGTAGAACTTGAGAAATATTTAATGGAAACCATTAGCAAAATGAAATATGTTAAATACGAGCGTTTAAAAATGATTACATTTTCGTCTTCTAAAATCGTTTGGAAACGCTTTCCCTGGAGTTTATCGCGCATAAAATTCAGATCAATTATTGATTTTTTTATCGATTATTCTGCTGATGAATTGGTTCAAATATGCTTTGTTTTACGCAGACGTTAAATTTTAGCTTTAAAGAAAAGGCTTAACGTAAATTATATAATTTGAATGGCAAAATAATTTCTAATCTGTAATTAGATTCCATTGATTTTATGTCGTGATTTGTTAGAGGTGCCTCATGCTGAAAGCTTCAAATTACGCTTTGGCGTTATTTAATGGAATTTTTTATATATATCAAAGTGGCATCATCACCGATTTTGTTTTGCGTCGTTAACAGTTATCAATCTTTGTCTTCAACGCAAAAATCTGTTTTGGGTAGTTTATTTTCGCTGACCTGAATATATTGCTTTTGTTGTTTTTTATGTAGGCTGAATTTTAACGTTTAGCTTGTTTATTTTGCAGATTTTTAGCGTTCGTTTGATAATGTGTCGTCTCATATTTCGCTGTTGTTTCTGACGTTAAGCTGGATCAACGTAAAATGAAGAAGGACGAGGCACAGGGGGCCACCACTTCTGGTAAGTACAGTAGATATTTTTATTATTTTTTCGCTGTATTTCATAACACCGGAAGTGAGATATGTGTATATAACATAACACGCTCTCGCTATGTGGGAATAGTGTTTTTCGGTTTAAGAGCTTTTTACGGTTGCAATTTTTCTGTAGCGAAAGTTTATTGTGGTTGGGTTGATTGTGTTTATGCTGAAAATATTCCAATTGTTTTGAGACTAGCAAAGTAAATTTTTATTTTGGTGGAGTTTGGAGGATGATGTAATGTTTATATTTATAATACAGGGGATATACTGTATCTATAGACATTTTTAATCTGTTTGAGCTCGCAGGTGTAATCTGCTTAAACAATTTTTTTTCTCCATTCAAGTGAAATGACTTTTTTTGTGATTATTTGGTGATTTTAGTTTATGAAAATTATTTTGGCAGTATTATGTTTACTTGTGTGATGTAAACTAATGAAATTATGCCAAAACTCTCGAATGTAATTGGTATTCATATTGTGTTGGTGACTTTTAATTACTTATTGATTTTGTTGTTTAATTATTTGAGGTCGAAGTGAGCATTCAGATAACATTAATGCTAGACTAATAGGAAAACGCAGTGAATTATAAATTCACAAAGAATAAAAAGTTTCTTTAAAAAGAAAACTAATGTACATATAAGTTTTAGAATTCTGATCACATACAGTACTTGATTACAATTTTATCAATTTTTGTGTGTTTTTAGTCGATGATAAATGGGACGCTAATGTCGCTGTATGGTGACAACCCCATACATTTCTTTCGATTCGATTTACAAACATCATAAATAACAATTTATGGATAAGTTTGATAGAGATTTATGTGCATTGACGTAAAAGGGATTTAGTAACAGTCGTCGACTTTTACTCTTTTTGGCATTGTGATGGCTTATGAGTGGATAGTGCCACGTTTTAAATTTGTTGTGAACACTGAAACTTACTAAACTATTGCTAGAGGGAGCCATGAAATGTGAAATTGCGATTTTAAAAATCGATAGCTGCTTTGTCGGATTCAGTGTTGAGCGCTACTTAAAAAGCTTAAAGTACCGGTATTAGTTGAAAATGCAATGCATAGATGGAGCCACTTTTATAAGCACTGATATTGGGTACATTTACAGTGAAACTCCGTTAATACAAACTCGCTTAACACAAAACTCTGCTTAAGACAAAACTACATTGCGGTCTCGAACTAAAGCATAGGAATTTCCATACATTTGTTTTCTGTTAAAAAGAAATAAAACCAGCTTAATACAAAAATAAAAGTCTGTTCTCCGAATGAAAAATATAAGTTTTAAAGATTTTATAAAAACAAATACAAAATCAATACATTTTTTATTTGTTTTTATAAATAAAATTTAAAATTGGATTGTTTTTTTCTTAAGTGCTTACATACATATGTATGCACAAAATGCATAATACTTTGAAATGAAATTTTTGTATCTAAAATGGCGTAAATAGTGAATTTAATAAGATGTACTATATCAAATTTCATTTTAGTAATAATATACTGTATACATTTTTGCATGTTTTGTTTAAAACAAAATCCGTTTAATACGAAAAAAAAATCTAGGGCCCGAGCGTTTCGTATTAACGGGGTTCCTCTGTATATACTGTAGATATTTTTTGCAAACTGAACATTGTTAACATTTTTAGCTGTAGGCTTTAGAAAGTTTAAGATAAGATGCTCATGAAAGCTGACACCGAGACAATTACGTACACTCACTTGGCTCAACTTCTCCTTGAGGATTATTTTTCGAGGTCTTGAGACTCTTGACGTGAGTGTTGGAATTTGATGGAATTGCAAGATGCATATAGGATAATATGGATTGGCATTAGTTATCCATAGATTCGTATTTACTATTCAGATTAGCTTCGAATAGCAAATAACAGGGAATTATTCGGATTTATAATAGATTTTTTCGGTTTGAGTTACCATTAGATTTGTAATTCAAATCAGAATATATAATTATTAATATTTTTTATTAGAATAGATTTGCAGATTTATGTATTGTGGATAATGTTTAACTTTACTAGTGTAGTTGGAATTTATTCTTGGAATAAAATAGACAAACAGATAGTTTTTATCAATTGACATTTATTGCATTAAATCTATACAATTTTAAAAATTATTCTAAAAATATGTTAACTGTTGGGATATGCTAAAAATATCGGAGGAATTGACGCAAATAATTAAATCTGCTGCTAATAAACTGAAATAAGATGATCCAATTATCATTGCTATCATCCGTTGTATCTGTGAACGTTGCTAAGCGACACAAAACATCTTCAGTATCTATTTCGATCTTCTTATCTATACAACTGAGCATTCTACCGCGTCTCCGATGCATCACTCTGGCTGGTGGCGACATCTTTAGGAGTTTGCTCTGTTTCAACATGCATCGATTTTAATTTATCCCGTCTCGAATAGACACACGTCAGTCAGTATGATTGGAGGAGGGCGAATGGGTGGAGTTAATGACGTCAAAACGAGTAAAAGAGGAGAATGGGTATGGAAAGAGCTAAAATAGATATGATGTCTCCTTAGAGATTTTTTCCCAACTTTTTCTTATAAAAGTTGTCATCAACTTAAAACAACGCATGCGCAATTTGAACTGCATTTGAAAGTCGATCGAGCGTTTATCCCATGATGACGTCACGGGTGATCTTAACACCCAATTATGTGACGCAATAAATAAAATGTTAGCAGAGTTTTTTTTACGATAAGAAAAAGTTTGTTGATGTTGTGGCTCCATCTGGTGCGTATTTTTATTTTCTAAGTGCTCCATCTTTATTTGAGCTTGTTCCATCAGTTGACGCATGCGCAGATATTATGTAAGAGTTTTAGTGTGTATAGGAAGAATATTTTTGTCGTTTTCAGTTAGTGTTTTGCTTTCAATGTGGTTGCACATTGAATGCTTTAACTTTTAATGTGTGATAACATCTTCAAAAGAAAAATTATTAAAACTCGACGCCGTTGTTAAGTGGAAATTAATCGTTTGATGCTGTTTTACGTACAATTATAATTTTCTGCCTTATCCCTGCTATATTTCTGGAGATTTGTAATTAATTTTACTCAGTGAGTTTGTGCTGTGGCTTTATTGGAAATAAATTTGGGAAAAAAATTATACGGATATAATGCAAAATATTCTTAAGTGGTAAGTTAGCTGCTTACGTTTTGATTTCTTGATACTTTTCTTTAAGACTTAATGTGTTTTTTACCAATTAGCATGGTAGATTTTTAGATTAGAATTTAGTGTAGTAAAATTGTAGTGTGTATTAGTACAGCTGACAAGGCCATTCCAATGACAACCGATGCTTATTATTGTAATTATGCTAATTGTAAAGATTAACAATTATTTGCTATAAGTTTAGCCATAAGTAAGTTTTTACTTTTTATTTTAATTTTAATCAAAACAGAATTTCTTGCCATTTTTCATTTTTATAGTAATTGGCAGAATCTAATGGAAGACTGTAATTAGCATCTTAGGAAATAATTAGTATCTTAAGAAAATCGCGCTTTAGATAATTGTCATTGTGCAGAAATCACCAGAAGACAAATGCATCTTTTCATTTATCTAAGAAATCAGATTTTTAGTTATAAGATCAACGTTTATGTCTTAAACGCCAAATGAAACCTCTAGGAATCAATTGGCTAATGGTCACTTTGATATGAAACAACTTAGTAATAAAATGGCAATGCAATGACCGTTATCAGACATTCAGACGATTTGGGGATTATTACTTTACTGCAGATATCGTCTTTTCATATGGTTATTTAACTCAGTTGTTTATGCCAAGTGATGGAAACTTTGTTTAATTTCAAATTTGCTTTTATAAATTTTATAAATTCTAATTGTAAAACAATTAGGCGATTGGCTTGGAGATGACTTGATTATTAATTGATGAAGAGTAATTTTGGCATCCTTAAATAATACTGTCAATGTTTTATTATTTGGTTTTTACTTTTTATTGTTTTTTAATCAATTATTTTCAATTTGGATTTATGAAATAGGAAATGTGTGTAATTGGAAAGGCTTTGACATGCAGTACTGTAAATGCAAGGTAAAAATTGAGCATATACCGTAGTGCTTTTTTGCTGCCATTGAAGTTGCAATATTAATCATATTCTTATTACGAAAGCACTAAAAAGCACTTGAAGTTTTTGTAATAAATAATTCAAAAAAATAGAAAAAATTCCATCATGAAATTTTATATTTAACTTAAAACAGCACCGAAATCTGCATTATCCAACGAGATTTTGTGTCTATATTTATTGAACATAAAATTTATTATTCTAAGAAAAATTTCTTTTATTATTGTTTATTAATTATGTATAGTTAGAAGATATGTGGGATACATTTACTGTTCATAGGATAATATGATGTGGGCGAAAGGAGAACAAACATGCAAATCTCTAGTGGAATATAAAAAAACAGCCATTTGTCATTATGAAATACAGTAAAATATTTTAAATGTCAATTGGGGAATTAAATAAATATATGTTCAAAGCCGACCTGAGCTTCCTTGGAGACAAATCCCCGACATTAGTAAGCCCCACCCATTCAGTTTTAATAGCCAACTGGAAGTCTGAGCCAATTTTTTTTTCTTTTCGTTTTTAGTGTTACTCGTATTTTGGCTTTTTCTTCATAAATTTGTGTTAACTTTAATAATATATACAGTATGTCATTTGAAAAGCCAAGAGAAATTATTAACAAGTTTATTGAGAATTGAGATTATGCTTTTTTACACTCGGCGATTATAATTCAGTTAAGTTATTTGGGAAAATGAAGAATAGAAGAGAAATATTTTCAATTATGTTTTGAAGAATTAAATATTAAATGCAAGCGAAATGACCTTTGCTATCTACATGTTGAAATATTTGCAGACATAAATCAACCAATAATTGAAATTCAATATGAATAATTCAACTTCCATACTTCCCTTTGGATATATCCAAAATACAACCCTTTTATTAAAAAAACACTGCCGATGTTGAAGTTGATATGGTATGATATTAAAAATAGACTTATATTTATTCAACATTCATAACAATGTTGGTAATATTGAGCATTTGAAAATTATTTTGAATTTTTTAACATATCTGAAGATTAAAAGTGATGGACTTAATGTGAATGGATTGCCTTGGGAGTTTATAGGGACGTCAGCATGTTAATTATGGTATACTATTATTATTTACGACAATGCCTGACAAATCTACCGTATTAGCATTTCTATTAGTACCTATTCAATTAATTCTTCCAACAATTTCCGTGCTGACATCCTGTATAATTGCACTGAAAATTTACATTAGATTACATGCAGTACAGGGTGTTGAAGTGTTGAAATGCAATTGAAGCATTCTGTACTTTTTCACTTTTAAATTACAGGGGAACCCAGTTAATACAAAACGGTCAGAATTAAGATTTTGTTTTCGTATTAAACAAATTTTATCTTAAAGAGGAACATAAAAAATATATTCTCACTAAAATGACATTTCTTAGAGTACGTCAAATCAGAATTGCTATTTACAGTACTTTTAAAATATTCTGCATTTTGTGCATAATGTTCATGCATGCATTTAAGAAGAAAACATTGAAATTTTTTTTATAAAAACAAATAAAAAATGTATTGAATTTGTATTTGCCTTTATAAAAACGTTTTTCCAAAATTTCTTTTTATTCGGAGGAGCTATTTTTTGTATTAAACTTGTTTAGTTTCGTATTAACAGGAAATAAATGTATGGAAATTCCTATTTTTTAGTTTAAGACAGCAATGTTGTTTTGCATTAAGCGAGTTTGTATTAAATTTTTTACTGTATGAGAAGTATGAAAACCGTGCATTTTAAATGGCATTGGAAATTCATTCTGTTGCATTCATTTTATTTTCTAAAGGTGAAAACGAGTACATATGATCTGAAATATACCGGTTGAGATTTCACTAAACATCTGGGGCTAAATATTATCAGTTGCAATGGCGATTTTTTCAGTTATTTTCTTTGTCGTTGAGAGTATGATGTTTTAATTAGAAAACTACAAATCTTATAGTAGAATTGTGTTTATATTACATAATTGCTTTTAAATATAACTTACTTTAGCACTTGTGGTGTAATTATTTTGGTTATTTATTACTTTACCAAGCGTTAGAAATGATGCCATTTCTAAAAATGAAATAGTTGCCAAGATGTTTGTAAGTTTGTAAACAAAATAGTTCAATTTATTTGTGCAATAATTTATATAATATGAAAGCCTTCCGTTGAATATGTTTTATGATCACTTTTGAATTGGTGAAAAACGAGTCGTAAAAACGCCATTGAGTTGACCAAAAAAAAGAAAGCGTTGATATTTATGTCGTAATGGATTTTTGTGTGTCCGTTTTGCACATGGGGCCTTGTCCTCTTTATTCGAGTGAGAGAAAAAAAACAGACGAAAATAAATAATTTTTACGACTCAACTTTGATTTTTGCTTAGTCAGCCTTACACAACAGAAAATTTATATTACGTTGTCGTGAAAATGCGCCGTAAACCGCAAAAATTTCCTGTCTGTGTCCTCACTTAACGTCTAAGTTTACGTTTTACGTTGAAAGTATTTTATTCTTTATTATGTGCGAGTGTCGAGTGTGTGTTGAGTTGGGTGGAGTGGGTTGCGGAAATATTTGGGGTTTTCTAACTGTAAAGCAGACGACCATGCCAAATGATGACGTCATAGCTATTTAAAAAAGCCAAAAAAGTAAGCCAGCAAAATCCTAAAAATAAAAATCGATATCCGGGAACTTTAATTCAAGGGAGAGGAAGGAAGGGTTGGGTTGGGTCGAATTGCGCCGGCTCTTATCACGTTAAATGGGCGTTAGAAGCGTAAATTAATCTTTAACTGCCTCTACTTTTGCGTCAAATACGTTTGAATTACACCTGATTTGCGATGGAAAATGATGTTGTTGCGGTTTATATAATGATATTAGTGTAAGTACACGACGCAAGTTAGCACTGATAACAGAAAATGAATGGAAAACTTCGCTTGACTTGGAAATTTACGTCAAGCAATAATTAAAGATTTAAAAGTTTATTGAAAGACATTACTTTGAATTGTGCAAGGAAGATACAGCGTTATTTCTTATTAAAATGTCAAATATTTACATTAAAACCGAGATTTTTAAATCAACAGAGTTAGAAATGAATTATTTGTACAGTGATGACCTGGTTTGCTGTTATTCTGTACAATTAATCGATAGGGCCCAATGGGACAGCACATTTCCAAAAATGTTGTTGGTGGTGGTTCACTCCCAAGGGCTGAAAATAATGAGTATTTTCTCATAAATACAGATGCAAAATGGCCGCCAACAGTGAGTGATAGATGGATTTGGCTTAGATAACACATTCCCTTGAATTAATTATTAACACAAGAAAGTCTAAAAATACAGTAGGACGTTGACATGACGCTGCTGCCAGATATTCAAAGTTTTTACGCCAGAAAAATGCATTTTTTTTAAAAAAAATTTAAATACAAAAAAAATAAGAAGAAAAAAGATGGAAGCAGAGACGTCATGCAAAATGGCAGGTGTGGTTTTGGGAATGTTTTAACTGTAATTTTAAAATCATTTTTTTTTCTTTTGGTTATTTTTTATGATGTTTGTGCAATTTTTTATTTTGGTATTTACAAGACTTGCAGGTTCAGTTTAAAGTTGAATTCCTCTGGGTAAAAGAATCTAAACGCAATTTTCGATTTTCTAAATTAAGGAATCGGATCACGTAAATGTTTTTGAATAAATGAAGACGTTTGAAGAGGATTGTCTTTTTTAAAAAGTCTTTTAAATAATATATATGGCGATGGGAGTTGAAGTTTTAAACAGCAATGATGTACGTAGAGAGGGTGAAAGGTGGGGAAGAGTGAATTGATGGCGGGAAATTGTTAAAATAAAAAGTTTTGAACTATTCGAGTTTCAAATGTGCTTCTATTTTCAGCGTAAAACAACACTTTCTCTCAACATCTTTAACCCATAAAAATTGTATTTTTACTAAAAAAAAAGATCGAGGGAAGGAAGAAGCCGTTGTTTTGGAGGTCGTAGTAAAGCAGCCGTTAAATATAATTTGGCGTTATTGTTGCAAAATGCTTGTGCCGTTTAATTGGTTGAGTAAATATTCCAAATTCTTTTTTTTATTGTTATTCGAATTTAAAGCTGATCTGCGCTGCCATGGCAACCGTAAAAGTGTGCTCATGGTGTGCTTAGTGTTATGAGATTCAGTAGTTATTTTATGCGCTATTTAACAATCGAATTGGGGTCGATTTTACTTTATTGTTCGTGGGTAGATAATTATTATGAGTTAATTGAGCTTTTTAATCGAAATTTTTAATTTTTTATGAGCTATTTTTTAATTCAAAAAGTTATATTAATTGCAATTGAAGTACCGGTGCTGTATTTACTGAATGCAAACTGTACGAGAATTTATTGTTTACATGCATTTATTTTTACGAAATCATTAAAACCTTTGCCATTTTTAACGATCAATTTTTATGGCTGATTTGGAAGACTTAGTAATGGACTTTAGTGATTGGCACTTTATTTTGAACGGCTTTATGACGGAAATACGTTATAAGTTTAGTAATGCGCCAGTTTTATGTCAACTTAATGTTACGTTGTACGTTCAATCTTCATACATAAACATAACGTATGCGTAATAATCAATAAAATAGGATTTTTAACGCGAACACTTAACTGTAGTTTATTAATTTGGCATTCAATGTCACTGATTTTCCTTTTGATTTTAATGCACTGTGTAAGTAAAAAATATTTAAAGTTCGAAACTTTCGATAAAAAATAGTAGCATATTATTCTAAATAACATTAAACGGACGTGAATTTGCAATGATTAAATATCAGAAATCGTTGTAGCGTAAAATTAGGTGGTTAAACAATTTTTTGCACCGTTAAAGCAATTGGGGAAAAATTAATTGAAATCTGTGGGTGGTAATGAGGGTTTTTCGGCTAATTTCATTAAAATTGCAAATTAGTTTTTGGGCTATGTTGATGTTTTTTCATTTGCATAATATGGCAAAAATGAGGCATTTTTAGTGACATAAAACCGCAACGACTTTGTATTTTATTTACATGGAAATATCTAGTTGGTGCCACTATGTAACTTGAAATCTTGAAAATACTTTCTTTAAGAAGCACAAAAGCTGATTTTTATGGATATAACGTAGCTTAAATTTTATTTCAAAAAAATAATTTTGATTTTAAAGAGGGACATTCAGTTTCAAGTGGCTGGTAGGAAATAAGTAAGAGAATTTAGTGTTTGTGAGGAGAATATGTAGTCAATTGGTCGATTTTGCTTTTTCCATTTCCTGTATAAATCCACCACGACTTCCTTTTTATCTCCAGGGTCTCATTTCATCTAATGTATAATTGCGCCTGCTTTCTTTCTTTTTTCACTCCACCCATTTTTCAATTCCACTTCACGAAAAAAACCACATACACTGAGTTTTGGGAATTTTTAGAGAATTCGCAATGGGAATTCGCATTTAGTGTGAGGATCATGGAAAAACTAAAGGAAACATATTATTGAATGAGTCTTGCACATCATCAGTAAGCGATCATCATCGTGAGTTTTAGAAATTTAGATCTTTTAAGTCTTGGCTGAATCCTCTACATTGTACATGGTCTTTTACAATTACTGTGACTGCCATATGTTGTAATTTTACTGTATGTAATGAAGCCTCAAAAGTAATGCTCATACTTTATTTAAGAATGATTTAGTCTGGGAAAAGTTGTTCAGTGTAATTTTACACTTTGTCAGCACCCCACTAAATGGGTTTACCTATTTCTTCTTCATTACCTACTGTAGGTCAGTTGTTTCATGATTTATTGCGTTTGGCCAACAATGGTGTTTGGTCCCAGAAGACTTTCAGTAAGTGTGGGAGACTTGATTCACTCATTTGACATGATATACGAGTGTGTGATCATTTTACAAAGCGTACAACATTATTTAGTTTTTAATAGGATTAGTTACCGCAAAGTATTTGGCAAGTACTTAAATGTGTTTAAGAAATTTATTGATTTGCTTAAAGTTGTTTTAAGTGGAGTCTCAAGTGAAATCTCGAAAAATTACTAAAATGTATCAAGTGTCAAATCACACAAACTTAGGAAATTGTGTTTGACTCAAGTACACAATCAGTGGTTTTTTGGCTTAAAAATAAGAAAATGTTTGACGAGGGTCAAAGCGTTGACACCCATTTTTCTCTTCCAGTTCGTCTATTGGATAACACTGAATTTTTAGGTTTTTGTTTTTTATTTGTTTCCAAATGATGTGATTGCTGTGAAAAAGTTGTATGATTCTCCCTTGTGTACTTGTAATGCTATTATTTATGAGTAGTGTTTAAAGTTAATGACTTGGCTTTAATGTTGCCTT
This sequence comes from Helicorthomorpha holstii, assembly GCA_013389785.1. Lineage (NCBI taxonomy): Eukaryota > Metazoa > Arthropoda > Diplopoda > Polydesmida > Paradoxosomatidae > Helicorthomorpha > Helicorthomorpha holstii. Next base: position 6,706,810 of record JAAFCF010002710.1, on the reverse strand, counting down.
GTGAATGTCTTGAGTGTATAACAGGCATGGGAATTGTTAACGTAAACAAGAGCAGCACTTTTTGCATTATGAAATCGATGTAAACTTAATTAAGAGAGTCTTTGGAGAGTAAATGTGAAACCATCAAAGACCAGTGGTTAGTCCAAATGTAAACAGCAGACAAAAATCAAGCTGATAGGTTATAACAACCAATTGGAGTCTCCAATTTTTTATAACAAGCTCAAACTTCCTTTTCTTTATTTTTTATATAGTAACTGTTAACCTAATCGAAATATTTTTTTTTCAATGTGTATCGTTTATAATGACAAGCAGCAATATTGTATTTTTTTTATTTAAAATCTGAACTAGTTTTATGATGTTTGAAGGACTTTATGATCACCCTGTATAGCAGTGGACTTGCAGTAGATCTTTTTCTTTTGCTTTGTACAGTATTTTTATTTATTTTTCAAGTCCAAAAGTATTAAGGTTATAAGGGTTATACGGTACAAGAAGGAATGTTATAAAGCTGCAAAAAAGTAAATCTTCTTTAGCTTTGATAGGTGTTTTATTTAAGAGTTTAGTCCTTGTCACTTTCTATTTGTCTTATTGGCTAACAAATACCCAACTAAAGCAATAATATTTAGTACAAACAAGATTACATTCTCCTTCTGCGTGGATTGTTGATAAGTTATTTTGTTTGAGAATTATAGTGCTTTTTACAGTAGATCTTTGGATATAATGATGTTGTTTAGTTTGATTTTATTGGAATTTTTCTTGTCCGGATAATTGCCTGATTTTGGTTTTGGTATGTAAGTTTTGCTCGTACAGGGTTTGCCAAATATTTGTTTTAATTTATATTTGGGGGTTTTAGCTTAGAATAAGAATACTGGTTAATTTAGTTGTTTATAATGTAAGTTAGTAGATACATTAAAATAAAGTGCTTATTGAAAAGTAGAGTGTTGTTTGCAGCTTTAAGAATTTTGATTTGAAAAATCTGGCAATGACATCTTGAGATTACACATTTGAGCAACATTTGCAAAATGGCAAAACCGGAATACACATTTTATTGTTTTGTGTGCGTTGGAAAGCGATTGGATGTAATAAGAATGCACTTGACATGCTTTGTGTATTTTCTCTAAATAAACAAATAAATGCTGTGTTGTACTTTTAATTGTACTAAGTTATATGAAGGGTTAGGGTTTAGTTAACATTTTGTTTTTGTGTTGACTTTTCGGCAATGTTGTCTTCATCTTATTTCGTTGAGTCTTTCTATTGATTTTTTGCAGCTAGAAGGCTTTTTCTCCATTGTTTCTTTATAAATGTGTAGCTTATTTCATGGTCATTTTGTGTTTTATCATAGCATAACCGAGATGGTAGAGGGTGAGATGGGTTAAAGTGATGCGCAATGATGTTTATTAGTGTTGCGGTCTCTGATGATGTCACACAAGTGGATTATTTAGCGTTGAGCTCACTGGATTTGACGTAAACGATCTAATTCTCTTAGACCAAAAAAGTCATTTTTTATTGTTATTTATTTGCGCAATTTAACACGCACCATGATGTTTTCAACAATTTTGGTACACTAGTATGGGTTTAAGTTATTATTAGTAATAAAGTCTGTAGTTTTATTGTAAAATTAAGTCTCTAAACTAGCTACTCAAAATTAGAAATTAGCTATTTAAATGAGTGAAGTTAAAGTACCTAATCCATTTTTGGATATTTTTTTCGTCATTTTTTTTTTAATCGTGAACAGCGGCTTTTCTTATTAAATCCTATTCAAATTATTGTTTATTTACTATTGCACTGTGAATAGCTCACGGCTGAAATCATAACTTTTGATCTTTATGTTGCTTTAAATAATTAATTTGTTTAATCTAAATTATATGCTAACATTATTTTGTTCTTGTTTTCAAAACTACAGTACAGTATTATTTTCAAATTACATTTTCATTTGTTTCGTATATAGTTTCATTATTAAAATGGATTTATAAAGTAATTTCAACATGAAAACAGATTTCCAGTTGTCTAAATTTATTAAAAGTAACTAAATACGGTGCTTTCAAACTTTAATATTTCATGAATTGCAATTAAATACAATAAAATTGGATGCAAAAATGAGCCAATTTTATATCTAGAATGATGAAGCTAGTCTTTTTTAAAGTCGTAACTAAATTCTGCCTTTAGAAACTAGTCAACGACAAACATGTACTTCTTTATTTTGTATTTGTTCATAAAGACTTTATAAGAATCGTTTGAGATGCTGGTACTGTACCAGTTGGTTTTTATTATCGGTACTGCATTTTAGGTTTGAATTTTTGATTTTACTAATGACACTTTGTTTAGTTCCTCACCTGCTGGTTAATGTTTTTAAGAAATATCTTAGCACGTCGCGTCGCCTCTTATTTCCTTTTATAACTTTTTGTTCAAAGCATCCATTAGTCGTTTAACGTTAAGTTTTTGTTTTGTATTTTATGAGGGGAAGTGAGTTAGGGGAGAGGGGGAAAAGGGGTTAATGTATACTTTTTGTTGTAATTGGTTTCTACTGAAAAATCAATGGGGTTAGGAGGCGTTATTTATCACACGTTACTGCTTCCGGCCAATTTGTACGTTTTGTTTTCTCATGTTACGTAATTACATCAGCAGCAACAATATTTTTTTATTATTAATTTGACGTCATACTATATAATTAAAGCTGAGCGTTTATAACGTTGGACCCAACTTGAAGATTGAAATATTTTATGCGCTATAATTTTATCAAACCGTTGTTAAAGCGTTTTTTTAAAATATTTTTTATTATTATTAAGAATAGGCTATTGTGTTTTTGAAGTAACAAAAAAGTCTTCTAATTGGTTGGGGTTGCTATCAGCTACACTTAATTAACATTACATTAATTAACGTTGTTTATCATTACGTTTTGTACGCGACGTTAATCCGACGGCATTTGCATTTTATATCGACTTTTTTTAGGTTCTTTTCTCTCTTATCTTTCTTCAAGCTTTTCATTTTATGAGTAATCTTTGATGTGACGTCGTCAGAGACACAAAATTACGTTAGCAGTGTTGTAAATGTGGAAACATTTTTTTACGATTTGAATCAAAATATTATTTAGATGTAGAAATGGCATACAGAGAGGATAAACTTGTATTTTATCGCGCTGATATTGTGTGATGTTTAAAACGAACATTAACGCGTTTAAGTTGGCACGTCACGTTAATAACATGCTATTTTTAGCCTTACTGGTATTGTAATTTAATTTCGGTTTTGACGCTATTTCTCCGCAGTTTTCAGGCGTTTTTGAAAGCGAAACATTACGTTGACACATGATATGATGTTAATATTGTTATTAAAAAGTACTTGAGTAATTAAATTTGCTATTTTGTCTGTTGAAATGCAGTTATAATTATTGTATCTAGAATTTATTTATCATCCGAGTTTATTAATTTAATGTTAATGAGAGGGAATCGACTGCGCATGTTCGTCTAATATAATATATGCAAATGAGGTTGTCAGAAGCAATAACTAATGTCTTCCATCTGTCTGTTCACATTCCCAATTATTTTTTTTTATTTTGTATTCAAGTTTTCGATGGATCATTAGAAGAAAGGGTTGTTCAGAAAGTATTTGTACATGCGAAACATTTACATTTATTGCTGTTTATGGCAACATTTGAACTTCTTTTTTTAATGAGTAGTTAATTAAAGGTTAATTAGGTCTAGTGGAGGTTAAAGGGTTGTTAAACTTAGTTAAGCATCATTTAATTAAGCAGCTTAATGGCCGTTTAATTTTGAACCAAAATAGAAGATGGAAACTGCATCTTTCAGTTTGAAATGGTTGAGTCAACTTAGCATTTTCTTTTATACAGTTAAATAAAATGTTTTTAATGTTATTAAAACATCCATCACCATACACTCCATTGTATTTAAGTGTGTGAACTTTTTAGAGCTTCTATGACTTTGTAAGAGCGTTAACATGATTGATATCCTGGATATTTATGCTCGATTTACGCCGCAGTCGATGCTGAATAGCTTTGGAAACTTTTTTAAAATTGAAATAAAATCGCTTTATTAAACGACAAAAATGATAAACAGTGACATAATTAATAAAAAAAGGTATTTTATCTCACATAGAGGAGGAAACGTTAGAGCGAAAAAGAATATTAATTTTTTACAATAAACTACGATATGGCTTTAACCGTTTGAAACTCAGTGACGCAATTATTTAACGGTGAGTTTTCAATTTCAATATTTTTTTGAAAGCTTATCAATTGCTATACCAAAGTTGATCTGATTTGACTTATCTTACTGAACAGAAGAAACTATTTCGATACGAAATATAAATCTTTTTTCTGCATTTCTTTAAAGTAAACCCAAATCCGGTTCCAGTTTAACGGAAACTCTATAGCGTAAAATCGGTCTGGAATTGCTTTTTTTAGATTTACAGTTGATTTTGACGCTCCAACGACCGCATTGCGTCGAGTTTAGCATCAAAACGTAATTTTGATTAAATTTTCTTTTATTTTTGCTAAAACACCGAAGCATAACCATTCAATCATAATGAAAGATATGAACTTCAAATATTGTAACTTGAAATATTTTTTTTCTAGTTTTTGAGATCATAAAAAGCATCCGACGACTTTTTATTTAATTCGACGTCACTATTACGTGCCGTTTTAAGAGTTGAAATCGGTCATTACTTCCATTGTTTTGATTTTGCTGTTCACTTTTTTCTTTCTTTATGGGAAATGTTATTTATTTTAAAATTGAATGTTTCATCTTTTTCTGTGACGAAAATGGGTTTTATTCAATTTTTATTTAATCTCTTTCTTTTAAAGTTGAAGGTTTCGTTTTAATGGATTTTTTAGTAGATAGCTTCACTTGGGTATAAAAATTACACTGTGCGTCAAAAATATTTTAGGATGCTAAATTTAATTTTAAGTAAAATGTTTGTTTGTTAGTAATTAAATTCAATGATTTATTTAGTCGCAATGACGGTTTTTAAAGTAACTCTTCTTGATTTGTTACACGAGAATTTCAATTGATATTAAGCACTGAAATCTTTCGTTGATTTTCTTTTTCTTTTCCGTTTTAAATCTTAGATGTCTGCTATTTACTCAGGGGTACTATTTAAATATTATACAGTAGCTAAAGGCTGCCACGATTATTATGCTTATTTAGTCTGTCTTAAAAATACACAAACATAAACTACAGTTTAACTAAAAAACAAATGGAATTTGTAAATGCAAATATCGATAGGAAGGATTTCTTTTCTAATGTAGATTTTAAAATTCTTCGTAAATGCCAAAACACATTCAATTTATTTATTAGAATAATTTCTAAGAAGTTATTTGGTTAAGTTGAAATCTTAAATTACAGTACGTGTATTTACTATACCACGTATTTGCACTATTGCCGGTAATTCTTTTTAATTTTATCGTTAAAATAGAGAGAAACGCAAACTCTTTTTCTTAATGTTTTTGATGCATTTCTTTGAAATTAGGTTTCCATATCTCCAATGAAATAGATAATATCCGCATGCTGTTAGAATTATTTATTTTGTCTTTTTGGTTTGCTGGAAAGATGCTATTGATGGATAATAAATAATTGATGAAGGACCCGTTTGTATTGATTCTGGTAGTAGATATGGGAACACATACGGAGATAGTCATTCAATCGAGCATCTCTATGTCCATTAACATTCTTCTTCCACCCTTCTTCATTTTCTTTTTGTGTGTCTGTTTTCATTATTTATTTGATGCTCTTTCAACCAGAATGATGCTTAGATTGTCGGATTTATTTTTTTCAGCTTTCCAATTATAGATGTAATGGCTTTATTAGACAAATTAATATTTAATTTATTAATTTTAGTGTATGTGTGTTTAGTTAATTAAGTTAGTCTTCTAGTTGGTGCTGTTGTGATTTGGTCATGCAAATTTACAGAGCGTTTCAAAAGTTTGTAAATTTGTAAAAACTTTCAATTAGTTTAATAATCAGATAAAAAGATTAGGGTTAAGAATAAGAATGCTTTAAATATTAATAACTTGCAATTTATTTGAATTGTATGTAAATGTTTTAAATTTTATGATGACTTTTTGAACACCGTGCATTGTTTGGTTTTTTATTATTTTTGGTCATATTGCGCTTCTTTCTACTGTATGTTCGTGTGTAAACGAATCTGAAAAGTTAATTAGCTTAGTGCTTCCTAGTTGATGTTATTTTGTCATTTATAATGTATAACATAATGGAGTAACTCGGTTTTTGAAAAAAATACACCCATTTCTTTGTTGTCACATTGACGTCATCGTGAAAAGATCCGCACGAGAGAAATTTTGACAAAATTTCATTTATGCAGAAGTTAATTTAAGTTTTTTTTTTTTTGGATTGGAAGAATATGTTTCTTTTCATGTAATTGCTCACAGTTTGTGGCGCTGGAATGAACATGACGCACAACGCAAATGGTACAGCAGATGCAATCATAATCATAATAATTTTCGTCTTTCTGCTGGCTCCATTAAACAAGTGGTGGAATATATGGAATGTGTGGATAAACTTACAAAGTGGCTGAACTAATAGTTACACATTTTATTTTTGATAGTTCGTGTGTGCTATTTATCTATTGGGAGTTAATTTTACGCCCGTTTTCTGCTATGTTTACGCTGAATCCATGCTCGTCTTTAATTAACAACATAAACATTGAAGCAGTACACAAACTGTCAGCACTGATTGCCTGATTAAAGGGGCAACCCAAGTCTTTAATAGAAATCGAATGCAATTGGCAGTTTGTAGTTTAAGTCTGTTTTTGAATTGATTTAACACTATTATATCATTATTGAAGTTTAGTTATCATTTTTAATTTAAAGGCAGATTGATTTTCTATCAATTTGGCAATTTTTTAAAAATCCCATTGTGCTTTTATTAGTTTTTAACGTTGTCTGGAATGAATTAATATATAAAAAGTAAAAGATTTGAATTGGTGTCAATGTCGACTAAAAATAGGGGGAAGATAATGTTTATTTTAGTTGTTAAGATAATAATTGATGGATTCTAGGGAATGTTATACAAAGCGATATTATTGTGAGTCACATCAATTATTGATCTCCATTGTATCGTGTGTATGGATAAATTTGTTTCAAACATTTTTCTGTTCAAATTTTGCTTTTGTTATTCTAATTTATTGATGTTGAGGGAAAAGAGAAAAGGATTGAAACACAAGAGGCTTAAATTTCAAACCGAATACAATAGTATTATTGTATCAATTTTGACAGCTAATAACGTAGTACATACTGTAGATGGAAGGCAAAAAAGAAACACATACTGTGCTGAAAAACAAACTCTTGGCAATTTTTCACTGTTTTTTTCTTCTTCCAATTTCTATCAATTCTTCAAAATTGCTTGATTGCATTTTTACAACGATTTAAAAATTGAATGCAAGTGTTTTTTTGATGTTTTTTAAAGTTAGTGGCCAAGTTTAATTAAGTACTTTTGAAATTAGCTAGTTTATTCAGATTTTATAGCTAAATTTAGCTTCTCAATCGCTAACTTTAATAATGTTTTGTTTTTTTATTGCATTTAGATATAAAAATGTTGTGTGTTTATTTTATCGACTGACGCAAAGTGAGCGTAGTTTGGGTTGTGTTGTTATGATAACAATGTAAAAGTTAAGAAGAACATTTTTCTCTTGTTTCTTTTACTTTTACGCTGCACTGAGCAAGTAAACAACATTTTGAAGTCATTTAACGCACTTTTTTCTTCTCACTTTCTTCTGCTTTCAACATCATCATCGTCATTGATGGTCGATGGCGACTGGTCACTTCCGACTCAATTTAATTACGTCATTCACAAAAGCTTTTACTTTTCCCCTCAATAGTAATTGCTTTCTTTTTAGAGTCGGGATAAAACACATTAAAATGTTGGTGGAAGAACCAGTTAATGACACCCAAATATTGCTTTGAAAATCAAGCTTTTATTCATTAGGAATCTGCATTAATTAACATTGACAATTTCCGTCTAAATTGGATGAAATTAATGCCATTTAGTGTAATTATAATTTTGCATTTGCAATTATAACTACAGTACTGTCAATTTAATGAAAGTAATTCCATTTATTTTTATTAAACTTGATGTTTTATTAATGTTTGAAATGTTTTTAAAAGAAATCAATTTAATTTCGGTTTTTTTTTAGTAAACTTTACATAATAAATTAGCAATTTGTCTACATGCGAGTGCCAATTAGTGCTTTATGTATAAATATTAATCTAACTGACGTCATTTACAGTAATTAATGATTCCAGCTTGTGTGTCAAACAAATTCCATCCAGATGTTTAGTTTTATTTTTATGTTTTCATTCATTTTCTCGTTGTTTTATTTACTATTTCTTTACCGTACTTTGGACAAAGATGTACATTATAAAAAAATGAATATGAATGCACATTGGGAATTTAATTTTGTTAGACAGTGATGAATTACACTGGCTCGGGTGTAAATAATTAGTTGTGGGCATATAATTAATTTTAATTAGTCAGAGAACAATTTTTATTCTGGCATAATTAATGCAATAAAAAGTACAAAGAAAGCAAATAACTTGCAATAAATAATAGATTTGTATTTGCTTAAAGCAAACAATTTACATGCATAGTAAACTCATTTATCATATATTTATACTTTATTTACTCTGCACTTATTCTCAAAACATGGTACAGAGTTTATTATTGAAAGATGCAAGTGATAGTCAATTTGATTCTTTGGGTTATGTTATTGTTATAAATATTTCGAGTAGGTAATATGCGAATGAGATTTTAACATGTGTGTTTTTAAAAGTATCCTTCTGGCTAGTTTTTTATTCTTCCAGCATCATTCTTTCCTTATTTTTTGCAGTCTTCTTTCTGTTGTAAATTTTTGGTATCTTTATCACGTGGTACAATCAGTACAACCCACATCACTCAGACTACTGTACAAAATTTTATTTTTAACTTTTTATATATGTTTTACGTGTATGTGTGTTGAATTTGAGCTAATCTTATTCTAGCTTATCTTATTTTTGTACTTTTTTTGCCGTTGGCCATTATTTTTTTTCTTGGTGAAAAGATACCTTGTTATTCATTGTATTTTCTATTTAAAAAAGAAATATTTTTTATTTCCTTTTTGAGATTTTATTGTGCGTTGTGATATCTACTGTATGTCTTCCGAAAGGCTCGTTCGTCGTTTATCCAATTTTTCAAAGTGGCCACGTGGTTTTATCTTAATCCAACTTAAGCTTCCAATCATTGCATTTCAATTTATCCTAATTAACTTTCTATGCTACCATTCAGGACCTTTTGCATCCATCGCCGTATTTAGTAGAAACTTTTAGTTAATTAAATTTTGTTGCTCAAATCTCAAGTTTTGCATTTTTTTCTGGAATGTCTACTGGGGATATCTGAATATGGGTTTAATAAATTATACAGTACGGAACTTCTCGGAACTACTGCATTAGAAAGTGGTGATCTGTAAAAAGGGATTTGAGAGAAATTACTCAATACAGCTAACTTGTGGTTTGGATTGACCACTTTTATTGCAATTCTCAGAAGACCAAACTTTGGAAACCCATTAGAAAATACAGGGTTTCAATTTATTCATGAAATTATGGGTTTTGGTTTCTTTATTGTGTCATTCATTTATTTGTATTAGAATTATTGCTTAAACATTTAACATGTTACGATGAAACCGCTTTTTATATCTGTTTTATTTAATAATGCGAACATTATTTGCTCAAACATTGATATTAAAATTGGGTTCTAAGCTTAGGTAGTGGTTTAAATATTTATTTTCTTGGTGAAATCCTAAATGTTCTTGAATTTCACATGTCAGTTTCATGTTTATTTTACTGTTTTATGTATTTCCGCTCTTACCCGAATGATTCTAAATAAACTTTACTTTTATCCATTCAAAATATAAATAAATAAAAACGATTTGACAGTTAGTTTTGAGTAGGAAACGGTTAATCATTTTGGAGACAAAAAAATATATAAAAGAGCAAGAAAGACATTATGTTATGGTGTTACACAATATAATCTGGTTTATTCTTAATACTAAGGAAAGCCATATATTGAGAAGAAAAAAACACCAAAAGAAAATCAATGGCTGAAAAATCTCTCAATCGATGTGTTCAGTGTAATAAAAGCTGAAAATGTAGGTCACAAAGGTTTAGTTTCTTTGCATACAATGCTACTATCACAATCACATCATCTCAGAGACGGTAATGCTGTACTTGTACGGGGGTGTCCATAAAAGTCTATACAAAAATTCATAAATTTGTTAAAATTTTAATTAAAAGATACCTTAGTGGGAATATTAAATATTTTATAGATACATAATAAGAAATGTTGCTTATGTTTTTTCCAAACTTAAAATTTATGTATTTTTTACTGTTGATTAATTGGGTATTGAATTTATTGGCACTCTGTATGTTAAACGAAAATGCCTCGATGAGACGTCACTTTAGATTGGAGTTTTACACTTTATGGCGACATGGTGAATCGGAAAGACAATGGCTTGCTGTGTCATGCCAAATAGCTGATGGAATATTTTTAGTAGTTTCATACATTGCGTTGCTTATACGCGCTTGTTTTACATTAAGTTTGAAAGACAAGAATTTTGATTAAAGCAGTTTGATTGATGTCCCCAAGCGAACCTAACTTACAGCCATTTTTAAATATTGTGAGACTAGATTGTTAGTGCAGGTACTGAATTCGTTTTTATGACACATTTATTAGTAAATTGTGTAAACTTTCTATAGACTTAAGTTTTGTAAAAGTTTGGCTGAATCCATTTGTGTTGCTTTTGCGTTTCAACTTGGCAACTGACTTGTCGAAATTGATATTGACGTAAAATAGGGAAAGACAAGGTTCTTGTTATCTTGCAAATGGGTTGACAGAGAATTTCTGTGAAGTTTGGCGTAATCTTGCGCATTTAGCCAATATTACGTCGTTTTTACGTTTGAACTTGGGAAGTTTTGATGAGATTTTGGGTTTCATAGTTAGTCCTTTATGTGTATTTTTTATTATGATTTTTTTTCTCTGTGACCACATGTGGATTTAAGGAGGGTTTAAGCTTAATCCCATAGGCTGTTTGTTGTTGACACTGCAGGCGTCAACGTTGTCGCTGACATTCTCATAGCCCTGACTTTTTTCTTACGTCACACCAGCAAAGCTCCAATTTGATTGGTTGTTAAGTTTTGAAACTAGAAGGAACAGGGAAGCTCATTGGGTGGCGGCTATGTAGGGTATCATCTCATCATGCTACCATGGCGCCTTGTAAAATCGATAGCAGCCAATTTCAGACCATAAATATCGAAATAAATTTTGAATTTTTGGCTTTCTTAACAATTTCGATATGCGCAACGTAAATTGGACGCCAAAACTAGCAGTAATTAACTGCATTAATTACATTTTTTATTTTTGGGCGTGGTGACTGGCTAACCGGGTGGTCATAAAATTTTTATATTAAAACGGAAGTTTTATGTTCAACTAAATTAAAGAATATTGTCATTCCTAAATGGCTATATTGGATATAATTTAGTTTGTTTAAATTACTTTTTGATAAATTAGGTACTACTATTTGGTGTTCTAAAATTGTTTCTTCTTCAATGTCTATTTTAGCTCATTTAAATCAAGTGGTTTTGGTTTTTGACTAATTGTCAGCTGTTTCATTACCGTTTTTAATTAAATTTTAATTATCGGTTTTAAAATTTATTGGTAAAAGCAATTCAGTTTGCGTCAAAAAAAATTGCTGTTTTTATTTACTTGAAAATTGACAACTATAGACCCAGTGGAATAATCCAATTTTTAAAAATGTTAAATTTAACAAGATTGGCTGTCGGCTTATTTAGCAATACAGTACGTGGAAAATAAGCTCACTCAACCGATTTCATTTTGAAACACATTTAAACTGTACTGTAAAAAGATTAATTTACGTTACAACAGCTTACCAAATTTTTCAATTTATAGCGCAATTTGCGACGTATAAATCGGTTTTTAATGGGTTAATAGGCGTGGCTTTAAGTAAATGTAAGTAGTCAAAATCATTGGCCGACAAATGATAAATATTTGTTCATCATCTGACGAAGCAAAACTTGGCGGAAAAAACGACGTAAAAAATAAAGAGCTGAAATTGGATTTTTGTTATTTTTTCTGTTTAGTTGCCATGGTAATGGTGTGTATCTATTTCTTTACTATTGGGTATATACAGTATGTCTTAAGAGATGTTTTTATTATTATTCCGTCATCTTAGCTGTAGCGGTGTGGCGTAAAACGTAAGAGCAGAAAGCGTTATCGTTAAAGCTTTGGTGGTGCGTTTTAGTCTCTTTTCGTTATTTAGATTAAGTAATGGTCGCCTAGCAGCCATTAACCTCATTAGCAGACGACGTAATAACATCAAATGTACTCAGCGTAATTCCAAAATTTACGCTATTTGCAATTTCAAATTATAAAGTGTTTTCTTGTTCTCTTGTGAATTTTTAATATTACGCTGGTTGTCTTGAGAGTTTTAATACTTAAGATTAAATTACGTTATTCAGCGTTGTTTGGCAATTTCAAATGAATCTTAAATAAATTAGTTGCTCTATTCCGACATTAAATTTGAGATTTTTTTAGATTTGAGTGACTAATATTGTATTTTGTAAAAGATATCGGATTTTTTATTATCTAATTTTGTTTTTAGAATAACATTTGATTAAGTTTTATGTTTTTGAGAACTTTAGTTTAAGAATCTGTTCGTAAATTTGAGTTGGTTTGTTTTGTTTTCTGGTTACTAAATTTACTGTTTAGATTGTGAGCGTTATTCGGTGTAAAATCGGTGCGTATGTTTGTTTAAAATAAGACGTTACCGTCGTTTTGAATATAAACAAAACCGATTTTAATGAGATTTATGACGTTGCTACGTTATTCATACGTTGATTTTATACTGGTAGAAAGGAAATGGGCTGAACGTTTTATGTCTTAAACTACATTTCGTTATCCATGCAAATAGCCTTAAACGTAAAATGGATTTTGATTTCGATAGTTGTGGCACCTGTTCACTCAATTCAAATTGAGTTTGCAATAAATAAAATTTCGTTCACGTGACGTGAAATTGACGTCATAATTATATTTATATCCGCTGCAGTAGTTGACATGCGGGATTTTTCTGTTAAGAAACGGTGGCATTTAAATGGGTTTTCGCACAAACAGTATTTAATATGGTAGTATTACCATATAACTTTTGAAAGCTGGAAGTTATTTTAAAAAACATAAAAGAAGCCGCAGAAATGCATGCAAAAATTCAAATGACGTTTTGTTAATTTGAACAACGTAAGCTGAATTTGAATTCATTTGCCTATCGTTATGAGTTTTATCACTTTGATCGTTTGCATGTTAACGCCAAAATTACGCTCTGAACGGTATTTTCTTTGATGTCTTTAATAATGAAAGTATCAGCGTTTGGGCTTAACGTTAAATTTTGCATTAAATCTCTCTGGTGTCTTATTCCGAATTTTATTTGGTAATATAATAACATTCAATTTGATTTTTGTGGATTTGTAGTTTGAGTAAATAATTAATACTGCTATCTATTGTCTTTAATAGATTTGTATTAAAATAGGTTTTTGATTGAAATATCTGAATACAAAATGAACATGTAATACAAGAAATAACTTAGTGAAAATAAAGTTAGAAATAAATTTCTTACTTTATTTTCACAATGTTGGTTTAGACGTTAATTTAACGCTAAGCAAAGTTCAAAATAAAAGAAAGCAAATTGGTTGCATATAAAGTTACAATTTTTACGCCATATAATTTTTTTAATTAACTAGAGCATTGTATTTCAAGTTTGTTTTTATGTTATTGACACCAAAGCGGAATTTAAAAGAATTAAACGTGTATGATTACTCGGAATAAAAATGTTATTAAGTTTTTATTATGTTTTTCTTATATTATCTTTCAGCGTTCTCTTTTCCTGACATTCATAAAACTAACTGAAGCGTATAAATGATAAAAAAATGGCTTTTACGTTTTGTTTGGGGGTTTTACGCTGAAAAGAAAGATATAAATTTTATTTTTATTACTATTTCAATTAAAAACGACATGATAGGTCAAAACTTTGATCGATTAGTTTTGTTATGTGCATTAAATAATTTTACACAGACCAAATAGGACTTAGTAATTAAACTTATTTGAACAACAAAATTTAATTTAAACGTTTGTTTTAGTCGTTTACAGCAAGCAAAATGCGTGTATTAGAATCCTAATGTTGGAATCAATTTATAGATTCTCAAATAATCGATAAAAATGATATATCTTGCGAAAATAAAGCATCTGTGATTTGTTAGTTTAGTTTTCTGGCTGTTATTTTAGATAGCAAAACTAAATTTAACGGCAACGTGGGATGTTTAACGACGCTGTGTCTTCTAATCGTTTACTTTTGTTCTCTACTGACGTAACTGAAATCGATTTAGCAGACGATTCTTTTGCTGTCTAATTTCGCCTGCTTTTTTCGATTGATCTTTGTGAAATTGAGTCTAAAGATGATGGCGATGGTTGAAAGCCGGAAGGAAGTTGGTTTTGCCCACTTTCTCACTCTTATTATTAACGTCCCTTGCGTGTGACTAAACGTAGCCTTAAATGTTTTCTTTTGCTCCATTGGCTGTGGATATTCTTCCATAAGAATAATATTTAATTAGCATCACTTGTAATTGAGGTCAACGGCGAGTCATGTGAAATTAGTATTGATTAAACTGGATGACGTCAACAGATTTTGAAAATTATTTATCGTCCATTCATTTTCATCATTGATTTTGTAGCTATAAATATCGTTCGGAAATAACCGTGGCAGAATGTTTATTGGGCGCCAATACAGTACTAGATGGAAACGCCAATAAACGTAGGGAAAATAACGTTGATTAAACGTTTGGTTGAGAAACTTTTCCAAACGCTGAGAAGTATTAAAAATGTAAAGAAATTGGGCAAAACGTTGTAACAATGCTACCAAACGTTTTTTATAAATTTTTATTATATATTAAATATAGCGCAACGCTGGGAAAACGCAGAAAAAAACGTAAATAAAATGCGTCAGAAAACGTAGAAAAAACAGTAAAGAAAATGCGTTAGAAAATGTTAAGGAAACGCCACAAACACCATGAAAGTTTTATTAAATGTTAGGAAAATGTCATGTAGCGTTGAGAAAACGTTCTAGAATGTGAATAACGTTACCAACGTCAAAATGTTGATGAGCAAATCGCATGAAAGAATTACGTTATGGAATGTAGAAAAATGTTGCAAAACTCTCCAGTGGAAATTGTACGCGTTTGCAATAAAAGTATATTTTGAGTTGTCTAGACTCTTACGCTGTGATTAACGTTATTTACGACGTAGTCAGACTAATAATATTCAACGTTTAACGCTTAAAAATAATTTATGTTAGTTACCGTAAATTTGTTTAGGGCTTAAAAAGACTATTCAACGCTGAAGAGTTGATTAAATATGATAAGATTTCTAGTTCTGATAACTATTCAGTTGTGATGTATTATATAGCGCTCAAGTTGTATGTTTAGTTGATGGACTTTTAATTAAACATCGTGTTATGCAACTGACTGTTAGGTTGGTTAAATTCGTGAATAGCGGTTTGTAAATGGTGCTGTTTATTCCGCACCAGTTAACTTGAGTAGCGTTATGAAATATTAAGCGAAATAGTTACGTTCGTAATATCAGTTAGAATTTATTAGATTTTCTATTTGGACGTTAAAGTGAGTCATTAAATTTAGCATTTAAGCCTGCTACGCTTTATCAATTTTACTTTTAATACAGTGGAAAATTAAATACAGTGGAATCCCGTTAATACTCGTACAAAACGGTCAAGACCAAGATTTCGCTTTAACCGGAACATTCAGAAACATATATGCAGTATATACTGTATTCTCACTAAAATTACATTTGTTAGGGTACATCATATTAGAATCACAATTTATATCATTTTAGATAGACGATCTACATTTCAAAATATTATGCATTTTGTGCATGCATACTGTATGCATGTAAGCACTCCAGAAAATAAAATGCAATTTTAGATTTTTTTTATAAAAACAAATAAAATATGTATCGATTTTGTATTTCTTTTTATCAAAACTTATAAACATTTTTGATTTTCTCAACATGTTCGCCGGGGGTATATGCAATCTTTTCATTAGAAAAAGCGAAATTGTTTTATATTAACACTAAAGTGACATTTCGTATTAACAGGAAATCAATTTATGAAATGCCTATACTGTACTTTAGTTTGGAACAGCAATGTGGTTTTGTATTAAGCGAGTTTGTATTAATGGGGTTTTACTGTATTATGAATTTGCTGAAGTTTGGTTTGATTTTGAGAGCTGCATATTAATTTATAGGTGTGAAGCATGAAGTAAACTTCAGCATTTAAGTTTCTCCAAATTTAATCATCTGCTGTAAAGATATAACTTAGTGTTTCATCTCTATGAAATTGACTGATTTGTTAAACGCAACTAGCATTGCAATAGCATACGCAAAAGAAGCCATTTATTTTGAGTTGTTTCGACTTTTGGAGATGGCTAGAAACATTTTGAGCGTTGTTTTTGCGTAAACGAAAAGGTTAAGTGGCGGATTTGTTTATTTGATGTTTATATTTAAATTTGTACATGGATGAAGCAGCCGATATATAGTATAAAGTTGAGAGTTTGAAATAAAAGTCGTAAATCAGTGATTGGTCTATTGAACGCCAAAAATGGTTGAGTGAACCTCAACAATTGAAAATCTATATTCAATTCACAACCTCAAAAAGCTCAAAAAATAAAACCACCTAAAATGTGTCTGGAGAGAGATTTCATGTTCTCTTACAAATGGAAAAACCGAGAGGGAGAAACAGAGATTGGGTTTAATCTTAAAAATCACGTGACCAATAGTCAACTTCTCTATCTGAGCACGTATTGGCTCAAATTACTAGTATTATTAGTCACATAAAATATCTGAAATGACTCTCACACGTCATCGGCATCCATGACTAGGAGCCAAACAACCAAACAAAGGATATGCAATCATATTTACTGCTGAAACAGCATCCATTTTCAGCCATCAATAAGAAACGGCACGCTTTCCCGTGTAAAGTATATGGAGAAATTGCCGTTACTTTTTGATTTCGTATTTTACTGGTTACTTTAACGTAAGCTTAGTTCCTAAGGTTTTATGACGTCATAAACGGATGCGTATTGCATTTGGCATTATTAGATTTACTTTGTAACATTCTGTCTGCCTTATTTATTGCCAGTTTTGCAAAAGTGTTTTTAGCATTTTGAAAATGAGAGATGCTAAATTTTGCAGATTTATGGCGCCACAGAGGAATGAAAACTCAAAATTGCAATGTCGTTTTTGTTATCGGTTGTCTTGTTCATTGTTAATGTGTGAGATTTCGATTTTTTAATTGTTAACTCATTGAATGCCATTGAAATGACATACAGTACTTTATTATTGAATGTGCTGCTGTGTTCGTCGATTACTTGACCTTGTCGCACATTTTTATTATATTTATAATTAGAAAAAATGAAGTTATTAGATTTCGAGTTTGGGAAATTAAAGTCAAGATGTTTTGTCTTTGTTTTTGAGTTCTGATGCGATTTATTTTTTAATAGATGTAGAGACAGGATTTTCATCATCATCATTATGACGTTATATCAGATAAATTACTTAGTTGTCAGTGTATTTGAAGTGTCTTAAGAGATACATGCGAAGAAATAACGTTGCAATTTAAATCCCAAAGCGAAAATTTTCAATTTTACTGCTTTCAGAATGTCTGTTTATCAAAATGTTTGCTATAGTGACATTTCGATTTATTTCGCATCATCAACTTTAATGAGGAGGTTTAGCTGACATTTTCTCACATGAAAGAAAACGTAAAATAATATCTTAAGAAAACTAATTTCAACGTTCAACCGTCAAAACACGCCAATTTTACATTTACAGTATTTCAGACTCTTACCAACTTAATCTGGTATATACAATAATAGTGTCGCTTGTATTTCTGATCGTTTGCAATTAACAATGGGCATCACGTATCTAAAAACAAAGCATCTTTTTATGCCTTGACGTTAATTGAGCGTTCAGATTAACGTCTGCTTAATTGGAGTCAAATTGAGCTGACCAAAAGACAATAGCATTGGGATTAGTCAATTGTTTTATCATTTGTTTTTTCATTGGCCATTAAAAGAAGAGCGCTTATTGCTAAAATTGATTTTTGTAAGCTAATTTAATCACTAAAAGCTAACTTTGTTTTATAATTCACTGATCAGACGACTATCTTAAAATTTTCAATTATTTTTAGCAGCGTTAGAAAGTTCAATAAGTTGCGAGACTTTCTATTATTGTTCGTGTATGCTGTCTAGTATAGATATTTATTGAGCGTAGGGTTTTGTTAGAATAAATTGAGTATTGTTGCAGAAATCGATAAACCATTGAATAGAAATGATAAGTTGACTTTGTTGTGAAATGTAAATATGAAGTGTTGTTGTTTACTGATTTATTGTTGTTTATATTCTTTTCTTGAAGGTGGCGCCCTGGGGAATTCCCGATTGTCTTCCAGGGAAACGTTTGCAGCATCCACTAAGCCATCTTTTGAACTTGTTGATGTCAGCATACAGGTACCATTCGAATTTCAAATATCTTTAACTAAATCTTACTCAAAGGAAATGCACCTAACTTTTTTAGTATTTTATTTCTATACAATCCTCGACTACTAAGAACAGAGACCGATTCCATTAACTTTTGATTGCATTATTTCTTATTTAGTGTTTTTCGTTTTTTATGCAAATTTTAATCAATTCTTTTGGGGTTTTCTTTTTTTTTTTATTTGGGAATTTGTTGATGTGAAGGTTGATCTTCCTGCTGATGTAATAAATTACGACTCCGATGATGAAACGATGGGCCGTAAACGGTTTCCAGTGTTTCGTACCAAAAAGGGAATTCCGCTGTATTCAAAGGAAGACATCCGGGAGCAATATTGCATCACAAATAAGCAATTGCATGTGTTGGAGACTGCTCAAGCTCGCAAGTTGTTTGGTTGTATTCCTAACCAGGACTGGAAGTCATGTAGAAGAGCTTCATTGCTGTCTTCATGCCTCAGGAAAACAAAATCAGCCAGCGACGACAATCTCGCCGGTATACGTCCATCGCCTCCTCTTGAACCTCAACCTTTAACATGGGAACCTTCAACTACAGAAGGACCCAGTGTCGTTAAAGCTACCAATTCAAACAGCCCACCGTCAGATGGCGATGGAGGCTTTGAAATGGACCGACCACCGGTACCCAAATCTCTTCGGCAAACCTTTGATGAGGAGTTGGCCAATGCTGTTCTTCGTCGGAAGGCAAAGTTAGAGTGTGACGTGGACTTCAAGCGACACACATGGGCCCCAGAAGATGTTGATGGGCATGAATTGTTTAATGGGGAGGATTTTGGTGGAGACCAGTCGGCTGCGTCTGATGGTAATGTGATGTCTAAGCGCCCAACATTGCTTCGACTTCGGTCGCATGATTCTGGTAACAGCGACGTTAGTAATGACATTGAGCTGAATATGGGTCGAATTCGAATGGCTAAAACCATGCCTAATACTCCAGACCTTTCGCATGGAAGCAGGTGCCGTCGACAGGCAAAGACCCCGGAGCTTTCGCTGGACGAACGCAGACAGAAACACGTGAGTTTTGATTCAGCCGCCTTAATTTACGCTCATCCGACAAACGCTGCATCTTCCACATCAGTTGCATCCTCGGTCACAGCTTCCGTTACAGTTTCCGCCTCGCCATCATCACGTCGATTCACGATGGCTTCATCCAAAGTGTCACCGGACAGAAAATCTCAGGAACGCTTACTTGACATTGGCTCTATGAAAAAGTCCGAAAGCACTGGATTTGCTACTACAAAACGCCATCAACAACATGGAAGTATCAGATCTTTAGATTTTATTTCCAGTTTAACGCCAAAAATGTATCAAAACGCGCTAATGAAGCTAAGAAAACCAACAAAAACGCAAGCGACGCAGACTGAAGCCTCAGTCACAGAGCGAATTGCAATTCCTGCGCCCATTTTGGCTTATTTAACATTATCACCGCGATCTCATGTTCAAGACCAATCGAAACCATCAACACCAATATCCTTAACAACACCAGCAATTGCTGAGTCACCAAAGCCTTCTCATCTGGCCCCTGTACCATCGCCACAGCCGTCAGCCATATCGTCACAGGGCAAAGTTTTTGGCAATGGTAAGCGTTTAACTAAAAGCAGATCTGACTCTGATTATCGTCTACGTGGATTATCCGACGTTAAAATGACCGTAATTGAGTTGAATGATAGCGGTTATCAGTACAGCGTAAAGAAACGCCACGCTGGACGCTCAAAATCATCGCCAGCTTCAGCCCACCAACATCATCATCGTCAGAAATTTTTTAGCAATGGTAATAATAATGGACAGAAGGAAATAATGGTCACTTTTAAGCCTTATAATCATTTAAACAACAATAAAATTGGCAATGGCAACGGTGGACATAAACTGCTGAAAACATGTTCTGAAAGTAACGTGCTCAATGGTTCGCCATATTTGGATTTGACCACTAATGGTAAACAAGTGCTGGAACCGGAAATTGGTACTGGAGAAGGAGAGGAACTTATTAGAGAGCGTTCTGAAAGTGATCCAATGCTTTTGGATACTGATTTGATAGACGACATTGAAATTCCAATTGCGAATGGTGGAGAAGGCCGTCGACAACGCAGCCGTAGTGTGACGCAGACCACTGCATTTCATGTTCAACCACCCACCGAGGACACAAAATCTGAAAGCGAATCAATAGTAGCTGAAAAAGTAGGTCCCAAAACAAGCATCGAAACATCTGATGGTGGAAGCCAATATCATTCATTGACCGACCAATCAGCTTCGTCTACACCAACACCATTGCAAAGTTCAACTAGTGGCAAAGCGGTTAAAGCTATTAAAAGTTCTGGAAAGACTGTACCTGAGCAATTGTCATCGTGTGAAACTGAAAAGACAGTAACCTACAGTTCAGACACTGAATATGGATCCATCCAAAGTGACGAGTCACACACCTTGATTGATGCTGAAATGGCCGATGAGCAAAGTCAACAACCGCTACCACTAATGGCAAATGTAGTTCAGTCCATTGCTGAGCCAAGACATCGCCGACCTTTGCTTATAAGTCATCTGACCAAGCGTTTGTCTACTGGAAGCAGTCGTGGAAGCAGTGATAGCCGTTTCCTCAGTCCTAAAGATGTCCTTACATCTCCGGATAGTGAGAGTTCATGGAGCGAATCAGCTTTGATTAACCAACCGGAAGGAACTAGTGAGACGAGTGAAGATTACCACACGGCTACTGAACACTCGACAGCAGATAGTGAGACTAAGAGAAGGCCATTTCTTGTTCTTCCGCCACCACTATCTCTTGTGCAGCCAGCGCAATCACTAGAAGAAACTCCCGAAAGTGTGGAAGTAACAACAGCCACTGACACTTCGTATGTCACTCAGATTTATGGAGCCAACGGAAATGGAATGACTTGGCCTAATTTACAGTCACCACGATCACCTCATGCAAGTGTTCTCAGCATTGAAAGCAGTACTAGCGGAAGTTACACGTTGGACAGCGATGGAAATGGCAGGAAGTTAAGTAGCAGTAGTACCATTTGCAGTGAAAGTGACAAGGAACTTGAAACTCTATTTTCAACTACTAAAGCCATGAAAATTGCGCAAGGTAAATAGCTATTTAATTTCATAGGACACCATTTTCGTATTAATACGCAAGGTTAAGCATCATTTCAGTGTTTAAATTTAGAGCTACATGTAACCTATTGAATTATTTGAGAAGATAAATTTCGTATTTTTTTATTTTTACTTATCTTCTTTTAAGGGTAATTTTAGATTACCTTTTTTTTTACTGCAACTCGGGTTTTTTCCGTATTTTTAGATTTTGTTATTAAGTCACTTTCTTTCTTAGTGCAGTTAGTTATAAGAAGTATAAAATTGAATTTCAACATTCGAGAGACCCAATAAGAGGCATAAAAATGTTAATGCACATTGTATAGACTAATAAGAATACATATATTTTTGTTTATGGCCGTTTTAAAGGGTTTGTTATGAACATAAAACAGCCGAAGAGCTGTTTTGTGATTGGCTGAAATGGATTAGATTGAGGAAAAATCGAGATGATTATCGATTGAGTGAATATATTTATTCGTATATAAACATCGTTTTATTGGCTAAATAATAAACTCAAAACTAGATGGCACAAACGATATGCATTATACAGGGTGGTTTTTAAAGTCTTTAATGTATTTGCTATAGTAAAAGAAGCCATCGTTTTAAGGGAAATCATGTATAGTAGCTACCGCTGCTATTTAAATGTATTTTTGGATATTGATAAAAAGTGTATGCTAATTTAAATATCACCCTGTATATTTTGCTTGATTTTCTTTTCATACATTGATGCTGAAGTTGATTTCTAAATGGAAGTTATGTCATTAAACTTTAATATATCATCCATCCGTAGCACCATCAACTTCATTATTATTTGGATATTTTTAATAATGAGGAAAAGTTGCATACAAGAGCTATCTATATGGATTTATTTATAATTTAATTAAACTCTTTTATGCTATTATTTTAGTCTTGTAATGAAATTTAGCATATCAGATCAGTTAGACCTCAAGTTGAAGTTTTCTCATTATCATATTCAAAACTTGATTACATTGTCTTATTTTAATCGATTAATTTCCACACAAAAAATACAAATTTTTTTTGCTAAATATTCTCTAAGGTATACTTTTACGCACTTTTTATGCACTGGATTGGCTGTTTTACCAACGTTTTAATAAGTGTTGATAAATATGGATTTGGAAACACCAAATGTGGTCAAATTTGAATCTTAATGTGAAAAATTTAGTTATTTAAGTGACTATTTAAGGGCAACAAGGACATTGTAAAAAAGATTACAAATGATGATCAATTTCTATTCTAGGAGCCTTTTCATTATTGAAGAGACTGCAGACATTTAATTTTAATTAATTAAAGCTATTGGCGATAGTTTGTCAAAGTGGTTCAAGACAAGTGGTTTAAGTGGGCTACTTCAGCTAATGATAATTATTAAAAATAGATTGATTTTTGACTAGTTATTCTTAAGTTTATAACTTCTGAAACGTTGAGTCACGAAATGAAAATACTGTTAGGATTAATGGAGGGCTTTCAACTCAAAATAGATTTATTTTTAATATCATTGTTTTTAATTGAAACGTTGTGTTTTGTTTTTTATTTATGTTATGGAGTTTTCGATTACTTGTCTGAAATTTATTAGAATTCTACAGTCAAATGTTAAAGCAAAATTAAAGTAAAACGCAGTGGGAAATGCTTCAAGTTTTTTAAACATTTTCTAGAGCTTTTTTGACGAATTGACGATTATATTGCTCAAGATTTATCGAGGATGAAAAAATAGTGGGTTATTTTGATGTGCAGCTAGGGTTAAGGTCATACTGGAAAAGTTTTTCTAACCTTTAATCTATTTTTTTTCACATATGGTTGTTATAAATAAAAAATTAATTTTTTGTGTTTGGAGATTTTTTTTTTAATATTTTGATCTTTTCTATGCTCAGAAGATAGTCGGTTGGCTGAAGATGTTCAGGATGTGTTTTACGAAAGAGCTGAAATGGGTGTTGGTGAAGTGGAAGAGGAAGAAGAGGTCGTAACTCCAACTCCTGAGGCTTCATTGTGGTTTGCTCGACCTCGAAGCCGAACTGAAGGGAATGAAGAGTTCGATAGAAAACCCTCAACTTGTGACACGGCTGACCGAAGTGTCAGCGTTGAAAATGTAGCAAAATCGACTGAAGTTATCGAGCGAAGTTATAGTTTTGCTGCTATCCGATTAAAGTTTGAGCGAATGACTGAGTTTACCAAGGATGGGTCGCGAGATCGATCATCTAGTGCTGAGACCACAGCGACAATCACCGATGGAGGAGCATCCGCTTCCACGTCGTCAATTGCTGAAAGTGCAAAGTCAACTGTCAAAAAGAGCAAACCGAAAATTGCTGTTAAACCGTCCATGTTAGCTTCATCTAAGTCAAAGATTGAAAGCGATCACGCCGAAGAGGACGTGAAAGTTACTTCCCGGAGATCGGCTGGACCGTCTCTGGTTTCCACAACTCCTTCTGGGGCAACTGCAAGCGGTGGGAATGGTCATCAGAAGGAATACCGTAGATCGGTGAGCGAAAGCCCAGAAGTAATGTGGAGGCAGCCTGATTATTCAATGTCTCGCAGTGCCAGTGATGCTCATATGGAGGTTGAGCATTCAGGTCCTTTGGAAGGCGTTAAATGTAGGCACAGGTCAAGAAGTCAGGATAAGGACACCGGGGCAGCGAGTTCCTCACATTCGCACCGTAAATCGAGCGCTTTACGGCACCAGCACCGACATGTTGAGGAACCGCCACCTTCGGTATTTTTTCCACCGCCAGAGGAGAAGAAGCCGCACAGACAGCCGAAAGTGGATCATAAGAGGAGTAGTGAAAGGAGAAAGACTACTGGAAGTTACAGTTTTGAAATTGGAGAACTTAAGGGCCATGATGACAATCAGAGAAGGAGAGAACGGTCTTTGCCAGGGAGCACTGAGCATTTGGATGGAGAGGGAGATAGAAGGGTAGGTGTTGGCCAATCAAATCTGTCTAAATCACTGCCAGATCGACAGATGGAACTTTATGAAATGTCAAAGATATTGTGCACAGAGTGTGGGGAAAAGTTGAGGAAAATTGGTGATGACCTCAGTGAGGTAAAACAATCATTCAATGGAAACTCAATTGGTTTTATACCGTACATTTTTTTTAATTTTATTCATTTTATTTTATTTTCAGACTTAGTAGAAAATGTTTGCATGTTCAAATACTCTATCTAGCAGTACTGTATGACTTTTTTATTATTATTTTTAATTAGCCATTCCCAAACTATGATTTGCGTCTCGGTTAAGATCATTCAAAATATTCAGTAATTTACTCATAAAACACTTAACTTACTTGCAAATGATAATTCTTATTGTAAAGTAAAAACATCTGTGCAAAAATGCACATTTTTTTATTAATTATTTGCGAGCACTACTAGTCTAAATAGCTTGGGAAAGTTAAACGATGCTTAATCATAGTTTCAGACATTTTTTTTAATTAAGAATAATCTTTCATCTATTTCATTTAATGAAATTGTAACAAAAAACGCTTATCGGAATTTTTTTTACAAAAAATACAAACATTGGCAGCTATTATTAGTCTGTGTACTGGGAATTTCATTTGAAATCTTTTAAAGACTAATGAAGCCAAATAAAAGGCAGTGGGTATATTTCTGCTGAACTTTTAGGTCTTTTTTTTTACTTCGTTGTTTAATCTCATGATGTTTCAATTTACGATTAGAGTATTAAAATAGACAAAAAAATTCTTAGGGTTGTTGATTAAATGATCGATTTTTTTCTTCTCGTTTTTTTTTTATTTTTTAGTACAATATAAACTTTTATCTTTAAGAAGCCATTTTTTTGTCTTATTTGTCTGAAGACAATTTGGCTAATGGAAAATTTGTTTTTTCTAACTTATTTTTTGAAACATCATTAGTTAAAACCCCAGTTATAAATCTAGAATTGGAATTGTGAAAAATGTATGAGTTGTAGCCATCCTGATGTTATTGGTCATTTACACTTTGACTTAACAGTGTGTGTGCAAAAGGATCTATGGAAAGCAATGTATTTTGAATGTCATTGAAAATGCATTGCCTCTCACAGACTCTGATGTTCGCAAACTTTTGAACCAAAGTATAGTCAATAGTTCCAAAACAGCAAAAATGTATATTGTTTTAGTTTTCTTAATAGAGTTTTTGTGGTGTATTCATTTACATCGAGTTTCCCATTATGTATCAATCAATTACTGTATATTTTTTATTCAATTTATTTGTAAAAATTATCAAATTAACTGTAAATATTTTCTGTATTTTTATAATTGATTTACTGTATTCTTATTGTGAAAAGGGAAGTCGCAATTGGTCCGAATCAGCAGGAGACTCATTAAGTGGTGGACAGAAGCCGCAGCAGCAACCATCGATGGCCGTTTACGAAAGAGGAAGTGTCCCTGAAATAGCGGTGGCTTCAAGTACTGAGTCATTACAACTTCGTTCTTCTGGAGGAGCTATTGATAGCCCTGGTTTAAGTAGCTCTCAAGGTTCTTCTTGGGCTGATAGCTCACCTACATCTTTACATCCTTCAACTGCGCACGAGCATGAGGAAGAAGACGAAGATGTTGGTAGGGCCATTCAATCAATTTTTATCACTCTTTATTAGACAATTTGGAAAATTGGGAAATCATCGATTAAAATTTCTCTTAACTAAAACCTTTTCCATTACTTTTTTTTTTTTTTTGCAAAACCATAAAAGTTTTTATATCAATTTTAATTGAATAGTTTTTATTTTTTTGTTAGAATAACTATTAGCAGTTCTTATTTGTACAAGGGCTTTTGGGACCGTTGAAATTGATTACATTGTCGTCTGAAATGTCGATCTTTTACATCATAGAAAAACATTGTTCAATGTTCATTGATGTGTTGCTTTTTTTAAGGGATTTACGCTGACAGTTACAGAAATTCGTCTTGGATTTACATTGGAGACAGTGAGGAATTGCAAGTGTGGCAAGGTGAAAGAGCAACACCAACAGCCAATCAATCAACTGACAAAAGACCATCACGTAAATCGATTTTTATAGTTTTTTTTTTCATTCGTCTTTTTTATGACATGTTTTTTTATTTTCTGGTTTTCTTTTATGTATAAAAGGAGCAGAAGGCGTTGAATTACGTCGAACTGATTCTTTGGATTCGACGTCATCTGAGAAGGAATTTCGGCGTAAATATCAGGCTGTCACTCACCGGATGGTTCATAGAAAATCCAGTGTTGAAATGTACAAACGATTATCCAACCGGACTTTTGGTATTTATATAATATCACCCAGAGTTCCTTTGATTTTTTATTACTTGGTTGCTTTAGCTTAGAACCAAAATAACGTTAAAACTGGTGAATCTGGCGATTTATGTATTGAGTTGTCGCTTAAAAAGCTAACCTATTTTAGTATTAGATTTTACAGTAAATGTAGTAAAGCTATTAATAAATCAGGTTTAATTTAATACACATACTGTATACAGTTTAGTTTTTTTAATTTGAAATTAAGTCGGTGTCAGAGTTGGGTTATTCTATTTTTCTGTGTAAAAACTTTACAACTCAGAATTGTGGAAACAAAATCCAAGTATATTTTATCTTTCCGCTTTAGTCGTTTTAATACAATTAATGCTACATTAGCTTTGTTTGAAATGGCTTTGATGTAAATTGTATTAATTTTAAATTAATTCTTTTTTTTAGAATGTGACAAAACGGTTATGGTTCAAAGGAAATCTGGCGAATTTGGATTTAGAATTCATGGAAGTCGACCGGTTGTTGTTTCAGCGATTGAGCCTGGTGAATATTTACTTTTCTACTTAAGCTAAAAGTAGGCATAGATTGAAATGCTAATGGGGTTTTTTAATTTCAAATAAGACACCGCCGCTGAGCAATGTGGATTGGAAGTTGGTGATATCATAATAGCAGTCAATGGAATCAACGTCATTGATGCATCGCATTCAGAAGTTGTCAAAATTGCTCATGCAGGTTAATTAATTTTAATATCATTACTTATTAATTATGTTGAGAATTACAATGCATTCAATTTTTAGTCTCATTTAGAGAGTTTTAGAACAGGTATAGTGAATTGCAGTACATTTGAAGTGCATTTTCGTAATTTTTACTGCAATGTATGATATATTTCTTGAGTTTTAGTACATTTATGGCAAAATTGATATATTTCATTACTGGTTAGCTAAGTTGGCACATTCAAGGGTATTCTTAGTACTAAATATGACTATTTTGATGCATTTTTTCCTTGTTAGATTAGTTTTAATATAATTTAAGCATATTAATTGCTTTTAGGAGTCTTGAATTATATTTTAAGTACAAAAATTAATGTGAGAGACAATTTCGATTATATGAATTGTAATTTCAATTTTTTACTGTAGTTTTGGATGCAGTTTTCATGCGTGTCAAAGTTGCGTGATCTACGCTATTGCACCCTTACACTACATTATTATAAAAGTGCTTGCTTACATATTTTAATGCTTTTTTTCTCCAAGTATAGGATGTGAGACGTTGAGATTGGACTTAGCTCGAACATGCCATGTTCTTTCACCTGTGATTTCATCTGATCAAAGTCATTTTCCCGTCCATTCTGGCTTTCTTCATCGACAAACAACGTTGTTACATAAATGGTGCCAAAGATGGTTCATACTTAAACACGATCACTGCCTATATTATTACAAAAACCAACAAGTAAGTACGGTGTAATGTAGTTTAAATACAAATAATAATTTCTAACTCAAACTTGAAGAGTAAAGAACCACTCGGTGCTGTGATGTTGCTCAATTATACAGTGAGCAGAGCTTTAGACGTTGGACGTCCATTTGCATTTCGATTAACTAAATTTGGTTCTGCTTCATATTGTTTTGCAGCAGACGATGAAGAAAATATGAACAGGTAACTTTAACCATTTTTTAATATTTTTTCTTTATAGTGTTGTATAATAAATGAATTATTGCAGATGGGCTTCATTAATCAACCAATCCTCATCAATGAGTGGCCAAATTGATCCTTGGATTGAAGTTAGCACAAGGAATGTCCAGTTGCCTGCATTGTCAATTCAATTACCCGACTGCCATGGCTATTTAGGTAAATTAGGACATCGATGGAAGACATGGAAAAGGCGTTACTGTGTGCTAAAGGATGCCTGTCTGTATTTTTACCACGACATCAATTCAACTACTTCCATTGGTATATCCTGATATTTTATTTTATTAAAACATTAATTCTGACTATTATGAGAATTAGGCGTGGCTCATTTGCATGGATATCGTATCCAGTCTTGTCCAGTCTCAGGAAGAAAATACACTTTTGAAGCAATTCCACCTGAAATTAAAATGAAACACTTTCATTTCTATGCAGATAATGAGACTGACAGGAAACGGTAATTATCATCATATTGCATTTATTAACATTTAGCCTTACTGGCATTCTAATTATAATGCTTGGAACAAAATGAGGGCCATTTGTTTAATTGTCATTTTTAATTAGTTATATTTAAATTACTTAGGTGGCTGGCAGCGTTGGAGTACTCGATTGACCGTTGGATTAAAGTTGGATGAATGTCTTAAGAATTGTAAAATTGTATTCAATTTTAATTGACGTTGACATAGCATTGTCATTTTGTCAACTGGTTCCTCTCTCTTGTTGTGTGTTTTTGGGGGGGTGTAGAAGTGGCAAATTCAGCATTACTACTTCCGTTGGATAGAGTTCGATGGAGAAATACAGTAAGCTATTGGTGACGCATTGAGTAATTAAGTTTTTGCATTAGTTTAATATAATAATTGTTATTGTGACGTCATAAGAGAGGTCATATCAGCTCAAAAAATTATTATCTTAGAAAAGGCGATCGACTGTGGTTTTATTTGCACACTAATCGTTAAATATTGTGTGACTACAACAAAATGTTGACTTTGTAGATTGTAGTTATGTATAAAAATTTTAATACAGTTTTGCCACCGTCATTTTAATTTTGTGCAATGGGATATCCTGTAAAGATTGAAAATGTATTGGAACTTAGTTCAATGCACGAATTTTATCACCTGGAACGATGCTTTTTCTATTTGTACAGGATTTGTCGTTGAGAGAAATTCTGAATGATTAATTTAAAATTGTATTGAAATTCTGTTGTTAGATGAAATGAATGGTTGAATTGTTGCCAAAATAATTTATTAATTAAGAAATCTAGTCATTTAAATATATGGAGGTAAATCGGGGAGATGTTGATACTTAGAAACAACTTCAGGTATGATAAATAACTTAGTTTGTTACCTAATTAATGTTTTAGCGAAAATTTGCACACAATCTTGAAAAGTATTTCTACTATTAATAATTATTTAATAAAAATTGATTACTATCAATTAATATTATCATCGTTACAATTTGACGCTTATTAAGAATAAAACAGGTTTTTTTTGTGTTGTTAATTTTTAAAAAATATGTTAGACTGGAGAAAGAAAATCTTTTTCGCAATAAACAATAAATATGATCACTGTTGCTGGATTGTTCAATTGGAAATACCGCACTAACGTTATAAA